>JAODUO010000239.1:745000-762500 GCA_025642075.2 Ridgeia piscesae | reverse complement strand
CCTTCAGAGCTGCATCGATTGGCCATATCAACACGGACAAGTGGACGCGCACGCAAGAATGAAATTGTGTAAATGAGACAAGGCTCTGTAAACGTCATACTGACAGCCCACCAGAGAATGAAGATGATAATGTCGTTAAATACACACATACCAGCTATAATCACGTATATATATATATATATATATATATATATATATATATATATATATATATATATATATATATATATATATATATATACAAACACACATACACTATACAGACACATGCACGCACACACAATATCCAAATTGTGTCTATTTTTATGGATTGCTAGCTTGACTGAAATAATCTACGGTTAGCGTTAGGTTTATACGTGGATTTATTATACAATCTTTTGTATAATATTATCAAAGACAGTCAGCGATTACATCACCTTCTGCGAGGGCCTCTGTATTCCAACGAAAACAATAACAAGCTACCGCAACAACACACCGTGGTTCAATACTTATATGAAACACAAGCTACAGGCGAAACAAGATGCGTACAAAGACAATGACAAAGACAAATACAAGAAAGCGAGATATGCAGCGGAAAAGGCCGTCAAGACCAGCAAGGTAAAACACCGTGACAAGCTTGAGGAGAATCTCACCACCAACAACTCTAAGAACATTTGGCAGGGTCTGAAGGCCATAGCCAACTACTATTCCCAAGAACACTACGGCGACCTAATCTTCCTGACAGATTGAATGAGTTTTATAGCCGGTTTGATAAACTGAACATTACTTCTCCTTCCTCTATCACTCCCTCCTCATCCCTCCCTCCTTTCACAGTTGACGAATATGTTGTTAGACGCATGTTTCAACATCTAAATAGCAGCCGGTCCGGATAACATCTCTCCATGTTTACTTAAACTGTGTGCCGACCAGCTGTCGGGTGTATTCACAGACATATTCAATGTGTCTCTTTCCCAGTGTAAAATCCCTCATTGCTTCAAAAAGTCAACTATCATTCCTGTACCCAAGAAATCTACAGGCCGGTTGCTTTGACTTCTGTAGTCATGAAGAAACTCGAGCGCCTGTTTCTGAAATCAATTATCGATCCATTGCTTGACCAATTTCAGTTTGCATATCGCAACAATAGACCTGTTGACGACGCTGTCGCTCTAGGATTGTTTTACATTCTTCAACATCTCGACAGCCCAAATACTTACGCTAGGATCCTTTTCGTTGATTTTAGCTCTGCTTTTAACACAATTATGCCATCAAAACTTTTTGATAAGATACAGAGTCTCAGTATTCCTCAATCCATATGTCTGTGGATCCTCGATTTTCTTTTAAATAGGCCGCAGGTTGTAAAAATAGGCGACAACTTATCATCATCAGTTACGTTATCTACTGGCACGCCTCAGGGCTGTGTTCTGTCACCAATGTTATATTCTGTTTTTACACATGATTGTTTATCTTGTCACGTACGTACTAAAATACTGAAATTTGCCGCTGATACTACAGCGAATACGGCTAGTAACAAATTCTGATGAATCTGAATATCGGGATCAAGTAAACAAACTCATCAGTTGGTGCAACGACAACAATCTGGAACTTAATATAAATAAAACGAAAGAAATGATTGTGGATTTTAGGAGAAAGAAATCTTCTCCTCCCTCGCCTCTTGTGATCGATGGCAGGATAGTTGAAATCGTCCAACATTTCAAATTTCTCGGTTCTACAATCTCCAGTAATCTTAAATGGGAGATAAATGTTGTTAATACTGTCTAAAAGGCCCAGACCTTTTTAAGAAGGTTAAGATCGTTTGGTTGGACCACACAGGTCATGCTCAACTTTTCCAGAGCTGTAATCGAGAGTGTTCTGATATTTTCTATCACAGTATGGTTTGGGTCGATTACACAGAAGGAAACGCTCAGATTAAACAGAGTTGTGAAAACTGCTTCCCGAATCATCGGTACAGACCTTCTCAGTCTTGAAATACTGTATCAGCAGCGGCTGTTAGGAAGAGCCAGTCTCATCTCTCATGATTCATCCCATCCTGCTCATGGCCTATATGAACGTCTTCCATCTAGTCGCCGATTTAGATCCATCAAAACCAGGACCAACCGCTTTAGTACTAGCTTTTCCGCTTAGCCGTTCAAGCCCTGTCAAAACAAAAGTGACGTTTCTCCCACCCGCAGCAAACACACATTCCACTTTCCGATGAGTTTTTAGTGTGTATATTTTATTATAATTTATTATATATTATTTTATTTCATATTTTACATTTTAAGCTAATATATTTCTACTAGATCGTATCAATTATTTATCGATGTTATAAAGAACAATTTTTTATTCGGACTTTTTTATGTGAGTGTTCTTATTTATTTTATTTAAATTGATAGTATCATCAACATTTGGTGCATGTGAATGTATTGTCATGTGAATGTACTAGTACGACGACCAATATCATTACACATTCCAATGTTTTATTGTAACTACAATATGAACACATAGCAAAACAGCTATCTTACCTTATCTTATTCGTTGAGTCGCCACGGTGTCGTTCGTAATAATGCAACTTTAAACAATCTTAAAAAGGTGTAGCTTTGACCTGTTCGGAGGCCACCACACAAACAAACACATAAACACACTCGCACCACACACACATGCAAACGCACGCACGCTCGCATACACTCGCTCACTATCTCATTCACACACAATGTAAACTATCATTCATTTATAGATAGCCTAACTGAATTTCGTATACGCAACCGATCCAAAGAAGCCAGTGCTAATGCTTAGAACCGTGAAATGCCAGCCAATATTGACAAAGATAGAGTCTAAACACATATGAAGCAAAACGTATATATTGAAATCGTACTATTTTTACTGATCAAAATTAATCAAGTTATGGTTGATCAGAAATCGAGCTATTTGAATTGTAGTGGGGGTCGGTCACATGTGGGGTGACCTGGTGGCGTAGTCACCCCACCGATATGGTATCAATTATAAATATAGTGTATATTGGTATAGTTAGTGTTGGTGGTTGTTAATATGTATAGGTCATGTAGGTATTGAGTAGCAATACTGTTGTGGCCGGCATGCTTGCTGTGACAATGTACTGATGTTTATATCAGGTGTAAATAAATAAAACTAAATGTTATTAAATTGGCCTATTTCAATCTACATTGGTCTCGCATTGTTGCTTTGCATAGGAGGGTGTGTGTTACAGTTGGCGCATACAATGTGATGTAATAATGCGAGTGGCGACCTGGCGGATTAGGCCAATGTTTGTAATATAGATAGTTACTCAGGCGGAATGATTTAATTACAGTGATCAACCTTCAGGAACTACTTTTAGTCCCTAATTGGCTGACATAGCTCATTAAGGAATTTCGTGCCTTGGTTTCACGAAACAGTTAACTTTATTTGATTGTACTTTGGAATGCAATTTTATAAATGTGTTGTTTGTTATTAGGACAAAAATTATACCCGCCCATCTCCCTAGTTGTATTGTGTGCATTGTAGTTTCTTGACGCTTTCCCTTTTGTAAGTACACGCAGTTTTATCCAGGTTAGTTTTTAGTGCGATAAATAAAGTAGTGCGTAGTGACCCCCATCGATACGCTGTCATTGCTTTTGCATAGGAGGGTGTATGTGACAGTTGGTGCATAGGCACATTACCTAAATCTAAGAATCAAATGACCCTTATTCGAAAAGGAATCCCCGTTACAATTGCCCCATTGTTAATCCAATAACATTAATAAGAACAAATCTCTGTCATGGGCTTGACATCTACGTTACGCCAAAGCACATTAGTCGTGTGAAATAAGGTATGTATTGTATGATTCGATTTGATTAAAAAAACTAAATGTTTGTGTCCATTTATATGGTCGTAGTTTAAAATATTTGGTATTGATACGATGTCCATAGCTTTCCCATTTAACAACATTACAAATTGACACATAATACTCCAGGTCCAGCGCATGTAAGTCTTACTACACAAAAGCCTTACAAAATGCGATGCAAAACTTACCATACACGTATCATGCGGCGTATCATGTGAAGAAGGGAAAATAATAGATTGTATTGCAAAGCAATTTGTTGCTCACGTGCTTGACACGACAAACTATTACATCTGGCAGAGTTGACAACTATGTTAAGCAGTGACGCATTTTAAACGGCAGTCATTTTAAGTATACTAATTTTGATCAGACATGCAGTGATATAATTGTATATGGTATACATAGTTTTACGATGATGTAGAAACATTTAATTCGGCAGATGAATTCTTTTGAAATTGGTTTACATACTTACGGCTCCACATATAAAAACCAAACAAACAGGGAAGCAATGTTTGTTTTATAATAATGTATACGAGACAAGCGTGTTTGTGCGGAATATAACAGTGAAGTCCTAAACCAGGCATCCATTGTATATTATTTGGAACACGTTTTGAAAAATAGTAGGGGGTTTTCTTTTGTCCAATAATGGATATTTTGATCTATATATAAGATATTGTTTATTTTCAAATTCCATGATCTGGTGATGAACTAAATATTGAATAATTATAAAGTTTCAGTAACGACGTCAAAATAGTGCGTGTTTGCATAGTCATAAAAATGGGCCGCCGATCGATCTTTATTTGACATTTATGTACAAAACAGGTTAATTTTTGCTACACAGCCTAGATATGTATCTATGTGCACAGTCTAGTTACTCTCTCATAATGAATATAATACGCCAGACGTCTTTAAAAAATATACCCTTTTTATTATTTTGCAAAATGTGAAGGCCAACGTGGATCCCTCACAACGATATGCGATGCCACTTAACCGTTGGCGCAAATCTTGCACATAGACCCGCTACACTCATACCAGACACACGCACGGTGTGTCCACTGGCAACTCCCCGCACTGCACCTAGGTTTCGCCGTTTCTACTGTTGGAATACAATTCCGAACAATACAGATATAGTGTTACAGTGTTCCTTCTCTGTCTTCTTTTTCTTTGACGTTTTATCAGGGTTTTTGTGCCCTCTCTTCTTTGAACCGGTTGGTTGCAAGGCCCGTTACCAGTCTTGCCGTGGCCTCGACCTTTCTTGTATGTGCTGCCTGTAATGATGCAGGTCTTCCCTCTCGGTGTAGCTCTTCCTACTGTAGCCCCAGTGGGCCCACTTTAGCCTCTGCCATAGATTATCGGTCGGACGCCATTTTGAGATGCGTTTATTCACGTCAAACTTAAATTGCTCATTCCACTAATTATAGACTATTGCTTCGTTGACCAAATTAATTTACAGTTATATATCCTGACAATTTATGATAATATGGTGTTTGTAAGGCACATCAATTATTTAAAGAAAAGTATGTAAACACAAATTTGGTAATGACCGTTTTGATTTCGAGCCAATCAAACAACTACGACATTGAGTTGAGTCGCCTGACGGGTCTGTAAAAACGACTACCGTTGCTTTGACTGCATTGCATACCAGGAATGCTGTGACAGTGGGGGCCCAATTTGGCCAAGGGGCCCGCTTTACCCGTCATTCACATATACACTATATATGCGTAAGACGAACCTGTCAATTCAGTCATAGGTGAAGGATAATGCTTGATGTCGATCTTTGATTTTCGTGGAGTTATGTTAACCCGAATGTTAAGACGAATAGCGTTTAGAGAGCCAAAGCGTTAAACACAAACCGCTGGAACCAGATGGAGATGTTGAATCGGCGCCAAAAGCAGGACACCAACACCACATTCGTCCTCATCATCGTCGTTGTCGTATTCGTCATGTGCCAGTCACCGGTATGTATTACCCATGTGTTTTGGAAAGTGGATGGATACGAGACAACCGGCTGTGGCAGTTACGTGTTCTATTTATCGCCCGTCATTACCACGCTCATAGTTCTAAATCTTGCCCGTCAACTTCTTCATCTACGCCGTCTTCAACAAACGCTTTCGACACGTGCTGACACAGACCGTGTGCGGGTCCCGGGGGTTGGAAGTCGACGGACGGAGGCGCAAGTCGACGGGAAGATGTCCTCAGGTGAGGCATTTCAAACGGGTTACGGCCAGTCCAGAGAAGGACAATGCAGGTTCATTAAAAACTCGCGGTTTTAGCTGCAACGGATGGAAACAAGTTCAGAAAACATTCGTGCAACATACTGTACGTACACGCATAAGGACATGCTCGTACACGCACGCACGCGCGCACATTCACTTGTTAGAATGACAATATTATATAGCATACACGCGCCATTATAGCTGCATCGATTGAAGACGCGTTCGGAAAACATTCGTGCAACATGCGTACATGCACATAGACGTGCAATAAACACACACGCACATGAGTAATGTCTGAGGCTTTCCGAATATTGCGCGATCTAAAATATTTCGTAACAGACAATAACAATGACGTAAATTGAAGTCAGATGCTCTACTTTGGTGGATGCAGAGCTCATTTAGTTGAATAGCGTAGAATGAGTGAATTACAATTAGCAAATATCGCAATATTCGCACAATGACGTCTCTTATTCCATCATCATGAAATAGATTGACAAAGGTAGCCTACGTTACTGTAATCATGTAAACAGACAAATACGTTGGATTCCACCTGAACTTCCGGTGATCGCTTTGCTTATTGGTAAACGTTTTCGATTAACTATATTTTCGATTAACTATATTTGTAATTTGTGTAGAGTATTTGAGCTGTAAGTCGTGCTTCTTTACGTGTCTTTAAAAAAACGTTTATTGCATGGTGCACGATACGTTTGTGTCACATTTTGTATGGATTGTTGAAACGTGGATGGTAAAAATATGGAACTTGTATAGATGACCAGTTTTAAAACTATTGTAGGTATTTCGTTTATTGTTTTTATACACGCATGAAAGCAAGCACTCCCACACACCATAAACTCTTAACGCACACAAGCATGCAAGCACATACATACGTACATACAAAATACATACATACATACATACATACATACATACATACATACATACATACATACATACATACATACATACATACATACATACATAATACTACTACATACTACTACTCATCAACCCAAATACTTACATACAACAAAATAATCATACATACATAACAAACAATAAACATACATACATACAAAACAACATAACATACTACATACAAAAACATACATACCTTTCCCCTTAATATATACTTAACATACATACAACTACAACAATATAATAATACTACAACAACTCCACAACAAAATACTACTCTAAATAAAATTTACATGCATACTTAATACGTACATACTCATACTACATACTAATACTAAAACTACATACATACATAATAATAATAATAATACATACATACATACATACAACACATACATCATACATACAAAATACAATAATACTCATATTTAATAATAATAATAATACAAAATACATACATAATAATAATACATACAAAATACAAAAATTTAAAGTTTTATACAACAAAAAAATTTATTAAAAATTTAAAACATCTACATACATACATAATAATCATACTACTTTTACTTTACTATCATTATACATACAAAAACTATACACACCAACACACACACACACACACACACACACCACACCACACACACACACACACACACACACACACACACACACACACTCACACACACAAACACACAACACACACACACACACACACACACACACACACACACACACACACACACACACACACACACACACACACACACACACACACACACACACACACACACACACACACACACACACACACACACACACACACACACACACACACACACACACACACACCCACCTGATGAAATATTAACACGGGTTCCAATGAAATGCCAATGAAAAGGGCAGCCACTTGTCTTTGGCTATCCTGACAAATAGCCACTTTGAAGTAAAACTTTTTCAACGTATACATTTTTTTGGATTGCAGATGAAATTTTTCAAAATTTTCCTAAGTGACGGGCCCCCTTTCCTCGAGTAGACAGAGGGATCCATTGATTTCCACAGACCAACAGGGAGCCAGACGTCGCAAACGACACACGGAAGACTCAACTACACGTGCTCCCCCATCAACATCAGTGCATGGTCTGGAGAAGTCGATCGACAGCTCTATGCCAGGTACTGTCAACGTGATAAGGGTGTTGTCTAGGGATTCACAGACGGCTGTGAAGTGTCAGATCTCATCTTACACAACACACACACACACACACACACACACACACACACACACACACACACACACACACACACACACACACACACACACACACACACACACACACACACACACACACACACACACACACACACACACACACACAACACACACACACACACACACACACACACACACACACACACACACACACACACACACACACACACACACACACACACACACACACACACACACACACACACACACACACACACACACACACACACACACACACACACACACACACACACACACACACACACACACACACACACACACACACACACACACACACACACACACACACACACACACACACACACACACACACACACACACACACACACACACACACACACACACACACACACACACACACACACACACACACACACACACACACACACACACACACACACACACACATTTGAAGGGTTTGAGGGCAAAACTCCATATATCCTTTTGCATAAAAATCAAAGAGATTAAAAGAAATTGAAATCTTGTTTTGCATTTTCTGAATGAAAAATCACAACATATGACAGTTGTTATCAAAATGCGATATATCCATGCTATTTTATTTCAAAACGCGATATATCCATCAAATCCATGTCATTGTTCTACAAAATGACACAAACTGACGCTAAGATACACAAGTAATGATTAGACAACATTTCTTACAAATACAAGTTGATATAATATAAAAACAAAATATTAATTAGTTAAGACTAGTTACCGTGTTAATGCAACAACACGATTGGAATATGATATTAACGTCATTGTCATCTTGTTTAGTTTTCACGGGGTCTCGTAAAATGTATTTAATTTGCATAGCAGATAATTGAGAAACTAAGTAACGTTTTAATGTTGACAAGAAACAGTGTAATAAATAAGTTTTAAAGTAACATTTTGAAGTGATATCTGATTTTCTACTAGAATTCCAACTAAAAAACAAAAAAGGCATTTAGTCATAGCTATCAACACATTCTGAGGTATTGAGAAACGAAAAAGGCGACACTTTGGTAGAATGGGCAACTTCAAGAAAGTTAAAAATCATGAATATCATGTTCCAGAAAAAGCAGGTATGAGATGGAAATGGAAAAGCCCAAACGGTATAAACAAAGCCGAAATCGACTACATCCTAACAAACAGGCAAGACATCGTCACAGACGTAAATGTCATCAACCAAGTAAACATTGGAAGTGACCACAGAATGTTTATGAGCAACATCAAATTGCACGTAGAGGTGGAAAGGAGAACATTGATGACCAAGAAGCCACCAAGAGTAGATGCCGCACAAATGGGATCAAAGAAAATCGAATTCGAACGCGAATTGAGCAACCTATTCGATACATTACAAGAACTAGACGACGTCGACACCATAAGCGAAACCATCACAGGCATGATCTAACAAAGCGCGTTAAAGTAACTAAGGCAACCAACAAGCCACTGAAAGCGAGGATATCGTCACCAACACGTGCTCTGGTGACGAAACGATGAGAAATGGTGGAAGATGGCGACGACGAACAATTGTCTCTGTTGCACAAAGACTACATGGCTACAGGCACTTTTGTATTTTAAAATAAGCAATGTCGTAGATTACGCAGAAATATGCAAGACTATAAAATAGAAAGCATGAGAGGACATCAGGAAATACAACCAAGAGATCATACGAGAAAAGAACGTGACATCAAAGAGCATCAGGAAAGTCCGAAGAACGCAGAATCTAGGAAAAGACAGACTGATCACACTCGTGTACAAGCAGGATAGAGAAACTAAGTACCATAATACAATAGTCTAGGTACGGGTGCCTTATGGCAAACTACGCTAGCATAAGTGCAGTTATCGCAGGAAAGAAGAAAAAGCGGTAACAAAGCGGTCCCCTCAGTTCGCTTAGATCACCGATGTCGCCATCGTGAAATCAGACGTCGCCAGAAACGAAGATGGAGCGTCTGCCGTATTGTCGTGACATCACAGTAGGTGTGTTGACTTCCGGGTTGGCGCCATTACTACGTCGCGCAGCCGAACGCTGGCACAAGTTGTCAGTTTCTTAAGAGTAATCTCGACAGCATCGCTATGGAATTTACGCCTTTGACGCCAGTGGGGTGAAGTGGGTGTGGGCGGGAGTGAGAATTGAACCGAATTGTTTCAACGTCGTTAGTCACCGTACATATTGTAACGCTCTTTTTATTGTTTTCTCTTTCAGGTGTTTCGCCTGTCCAAGCAATGTCAACATAATAAATAATTATGATGCTAAAATAAGGCACATGAAACGCAACTTGTAAAAGAGGCCAAGGTCACACGTGGGAATGAATCCAAACATTAATATGCATAAGAACCATTAGCGCGAATGTCAAATACATTCTCGCAAGCACGCACACATACACACAGTACACATTTGATTTGTCTTCCTTCTGAAACAAGTGTAGACATCATCTGATGTTTTGAGACCAATGTTTATTGCAATCACACACTACCCGGTACGCAGAGTTGTATCGAGGTAGTGACGGAGGCCGATTTAATTTTGAGACATTGCCATGGATTCAATAACATACCACACAGTGATAAAAGCCAACAGGACACATCTTTGGCCATGTCATGAGCGCCACGCAGAGAGAAACGGGTAAATCTGAAAGCCAGACATACCAGTCATGGTAAACTGTCATATGAAAGAGAAACGTTCGTTCAAGCTACACATACAACTACGAGATTGTGTCGGGTGAATCACTTCTCTCGGGAAAAAAGAGGAAGTTCTGAAACCAAACAGCAAACATTTCGCAAGTTCAATATTAAAACGCAATGGTCATATCATATAATTATTTGTATTGAGCTATACAAATTGTACGCAGTAGGCATACAGCACGTGGTAAATCGTTATGCGAACTAACGCCTTCTATCGTCTTACATATTTCGATGTATTTTTATTTGACATCAGGCACGCCTAGAGAAGACGCAGATACACAAAGTCGGCGGTCGTCAACCTATGGCAGCATCACCATCCAACCACAGTCATCGTCGTGTGTTGAGTTAAGAACTGGCAACTATGGGCAAATACTCGACAGTGAGTTAAGCTCCTGTTTCATTGCTGTGCGTACACAAATGTCGTGTACTATAACATGTTTCGAATGGAATGCAATGCTTCAGACACACCTTTGCGCAACCTGCATACAACATTCGTGGACAAGTTGTAGGAATCAACATCGCAGAGAGTAGAGAGCAACAATTTGGAACGAAACTTCTTTCGTTGAGTGTAGTATTATGAAGGTCAGCAGCACGAATGCTAAATTACATACTGTCCATTTTCTATAGGCATAGGGAAAAGTTTTAGAAATTGACAATTGGTCGAAGAGTGGTTTGAGCCGTCTAGAGTGTACTGTGAATGAGAGCAAGGATATGAATTATATGTTATTTCCGAAAGGAATGCGGCACTTGTGTAGAATGCGAACACACCTCAATTGTTCCTACATTTCAAATTTCATTAAGAAAGACGCAGACAGCGTAGCCGTAGTGGTTATCACCGACTGCCGGCGGTCGGACGCAGCAGGCCCGATATATTTGGTATAAACGCCAACGGACAACGTACCATGATAAAACGGTAGTCTAGGTACGTGTACCTTGTGACAAACTACGCTAGCGTAAGTGCAGACATCGAAGGAAAGAAGAAAAAGACGGAACAAAGCACTCCTCTCAGTTCGGTTAAGGTACCGTCACACGGTGCAACTTGGTTGCTATTAAGTTGCATGCAACAAAGTTGCAGCTAGGTTGCAACATCAGTTTTGCTGCAACTGGTCTGTTCACACGGTGCAACTTTGTTGCATGCAATAATCAATGTTATTGGCAATATTGGCACTCTGTGCAATCTTAAAATACAACGCTCCCTCTAAAACAGTGTGTTTGACACGGAAATAGTTTCCTCGGTAATACGGCAGCAGGTTTAGAAGGTTGTGTTGTAATTCTTCGCATAGGTAACAAAAACACACACCTGCTGCTGACAACATGGTCGGTGGAACGTAGTTTAAAACATATTTCATATATATATATATATATATATATATATATATATATATATATCATGAAATGCTTTATTGAAAGCATTTCATGATATATATATATATATATATATATATATATATATATATATATATATCATGAAATGTACACATGGTACCAGCCCTAGAGGGGTTTACTATAAAACACACGAGTGTATTACCATTGGAATATTGTATCGTAGCAGTGGCACATCACATTAAAAATGCATTGCTATCATTGATGTTTGTCGTGACTCAACTCGTACGTGACACTGACTGCGTTGAATGACAAACAGTAAATCTACTGTTTGACACAACGCGCCTGTCTGATAGTGGGGTCATCCCACGCAATGTCCGGGTTGACGCGGCTTGATTGATTGTGTGCGAGCATTCAGTGCGATGTGTGGCCATTGTGCTTTTACAAACACATAAATAAAACAAATGCACCGACATGTTTTGTGTTTCTTCAGGTCAAACGACGGTTCGTCGCCTGTTTCTCTCTTTGTGTCAGTTAGGCAGAATCCTGGTGTCGAAGAGTTTATGCGTATCGCATGGGTCACTGTGGATCCAGGTGTAGTTCTCGGATCATCAGTTCCACGCGACTGAGGTACTCAATGGTTCATGGACCGTTATTAGCCGCGTGTAACTGCAGGTGTTGACTGCAGGTCTGGGGCTATGGTTGTCATGATGTCTGTCTCCTACAACACGCTGTATATATATATGTATATATATATATATATATATATATATATATATATATATATATATATATATATATATAATATATATATATATATATATATATATATATATATATATATATCTGCATGCTAGGCTTGGTGTGGTGTACTTAGCCGGAAGTAGTATACCGTACTTGTGCTTGGCTATCTTGACAAATAATGAAGAATGCCATCTTTCACGCAATTCAATCTGTTTTGGGGCAAATGTATACATGATTATGTGCATTTAGACAACTTGTCAGATGTAACTGCTGTTGTGAAAACACAACGTACAGCAACGTAAAATGCAAATCCCGTAAAAGATACATACGGCCTAAAATTGTTAATAATATCTGCGCTACGTAAATTGCTATAATTTATGTCTATGACAGTGTGGTAAATTCAAAATTAATTCGGACAGTTAAGATAAGAAAGCTATAACACAAGATATTTATTACCTGATTTTGCTAGCTTTGTAACAAAAACCGAGCTGATGACTACAGTATACAGTGCATATTTTATCAGCCTTTGCCTTTACATAAATGTGCCATTCGGAGCGGTATTACTGGTATCATTCATATTATAGCAATACTGCTAACACGATTACCACAACATGTAATTACTAACAAAACTTCCTCAATCGCTTTAGTTTATTTTCATCAATCAGAAATTACATCTGTCATTAGAATAATTACCATTGTTGTGTCCTGTCCCCAATCAGCTCCAGGCGCGCGGAGTCTCACCATGGATCGTGACACACTTGCAGGCCATATAGCGTCCTCCACTCAAGAGTTGGACAGACAAGTACCTAGAGTCCATAGCTTTATTATATATATATATATATATATATATATATATATATATATATATATATATATATATATATATATATATATATATATATGTATATATATATATATATATATATATATATATATATATATATATATATGTGTATGTATATATATATATATGTATGTATATATATATATATTGATAATATGTGTGGTGTATGTATGTATATATATATATATGTATATATATAATATAGTATATATATGTATATTATATGTATATAATAATATATATATTATATATATTATGTATATATATATATTATATTATATTATATATATATACTATATATATAATACATACATGTATATATACATACATAAATACATACATACATATATACATGCATCATCATGCATCATACATACATACATACATACATACATACATACATACATACATACATACATACATACATATATACATACATACATACATACATACATACATACATACATACATACATACATACATACATACATACATACATACATACATACATACATGCATGCATGCATACATACATACATACATACATACATACATACATACATACATACATACATACATACATACATACATACATACATACATACATACATACACAATCTCTTGCTTATCATTATTCGATTCAGGAAGTCGTATTCATTACCCACGAGACAGTATAATTGTCTATGGACCCTTGTTTACCATCAGTAGTGTTCATTGCATTGCAGTAGAACTGTCTATAGACGATTGTAAATTGGCTATCGTCAGCTAGGTGGACTGATATGTCGTTGTGTAACGAGGCGTGTATATTGTCAAGAGGGCATTGTTCACGTCCGCCCCGATACACCACCAGTCATTATGTCTTTGAGCGAAATAAACACGTCCTGTTTGCAATGTCCGGCTGTGCCTACGCCTCCGAGTGTATGGTGGTTCGCCGTGACGCCACAGTGTGGCGACTGTGTCAGTGCCGAGTTTTCGTGGCCGAGGCCGTGGCCGTGGCCGTGCGTGCGTGGGGCGAGTGCAGACCACGGTGCGGATGCGACTACACTGGCCGATATAATGCGACGCGCCTCTCACTAATCCATTTATGACTGTCCGTTGTTCGCCGATAGAGACGCCGACTCTGGGCTTCGGCGGCCGCCCTGTGAGCAGATTACGCCGTGCGGAGAGCAAACGGCGAAACGCGACCGTGGCTTTGACGACTTCCCGGCGTAGAATCACGTAGATTGTGTCTTTAACGATTTCTTGCCCCGGGGGACGCTTCAAAGTCTCGCGTCTAATCAGGCGGCGTTTGTCCCGTCACGAAGCACGTGGTAAACAACCGACCCTCCTTCTGAGGACGACTTAACCGGCCGCGCAGTGGACTATTTGAGGACATCGTCGGAACCAGGAGGATCACTGTGAGAGTTGTCATCGTGTGAGAGTTGTCATCGTGTGAGAGTTGTCATCGTGTGAGAGTTGTCATCAACAAACGATACGCATGAGTGGCGACAAGTTGCGAGTGTGGACATGATGTAGACAGGTGCAGTGGTCAGCAGTCATGTTTATCGCACTTTTCTGCCTCGTCATCAATGAGCTGATGGATGCGGAAGTGAGGAGCGCACTTGGTGAGTACCGGAAGACTTAAAACAACAGTACATGTGATATTCTAATTAAGTCATCTGCCATGAGTGAAATGCAAAACGCTTTAGAAAGTCATGCGAACTGTATAGAGCCCTACACGAATACTTATTTTATAAATCAAAAATTTGCGCGAAACAAAGTGTCTACTGTGCGCGCAACAACTGTTATTGTTTGCGTTAGGTCCTTCTTCCGTCGTTGTTGTTTGTGTTAGGTCCTTCTTCCGTCGTTGTTGTTTGCGTTAGGTCCTTCTTCCGTCGTTGTTGTTTGCGTAAGGTCATTCTTCCGTCGTTGTTGTTTGTGTTAGGTCCTTCTTCCGTCGTTGTTGTTTGTGTTAGGTCCTTCTTCCGTCGTTGTTGTTTGTGTTAGGTCATTCTTCCGTCGTTGTTGTTTGCGTAAGGTCATTCTTCCGTCGTTGTTGTTTGCGTTAGGTCCTTCTTCCGTCGTTGTTGTTTGCGTTAGGTCCTTCTTCCATCGTAGGCTAACAGACAATTCAAAGTGTCGCTGTGTCCGTAAATTCAACTCAGTAAGTTCAGATTAATTCTTCTGTACAACATGCAAGAACAATTATTGTTATTTCCGTTACTGTTATTGTAATATGGTGTTTTTCCCGTTACTTTGATTATAAAGTGATGTGTCAATCTTTTAGTTTCCGTTCTTTCACCTGTAACGTGCAGTGTCGATTATTATTGCAATAAAATGATGACGACACCTCCGTTCGCCTTACTCAATACGTACGAGTGGGGAGTAGTGATTAAATTGCCATCATCGCACCCGTCAGGTTACGACGACACTATAGTATGTGAAAGTAATGATTGATGCAGTCATCGAGTTCAACATGAAGCGTACCCTGACGACAGCACTGCGGTTGGTGGCACTGCGTACACATGGGCATGCGAACATTTCAGTAGTATGTATCGTAAAAAAAGCTAAACTCATTAGGAATGTGAAAAATTCTAAATATAAAACGGCACCATCGCAACCTGCATTCCGCTTTAACTGTACTCAACGGTGGCGGAGTAGCAGCAATACCTCCATTGTTTCCGTTGTAACGGGCCATAACAACCATTTCCGTTATTCATTTCATATTGCGCAATATAAACCATCGCTGTCTATATCGGATTCGTAGACCTGGCAATGCTACACCGTGCACACGTTTCACAGTACTGTATTACGCTATCGAAACCTGTGAGAACGGTGCCGTTAGCTCCGACTGGGGCCTACGCAACTGAAACGGTCAATACTGCTGCCATTCCGGACGGGAGAACAGAACTACCATCACCGGAAATTGCCTCCGTTTCTGATCATTACGGTGCGTTCCTGTGCGTGTGAGCGCACATCGCAATGCCTTGCGACGACCAAGGCCCATTGCTCGGTGGCTGTGTAGTGTCACGACTCACGACACAGAAAGATCCAGCTGATATTTTACCAAACAAAGCAGACAACGTTGATGTAATTTGGCTATTGGTGATGCCGGAAGCGATAACTCGACACTGATATGTAAGCGGGATTTCATAATAAAACAAAATGTAGGTTAAGGGACCTACTTTACTAGGACATAATTATATGGATATGTTGTGTTCAATGGACACATGAAGACTCATCGTATTTTCCCTTGGTAATATGCTGCAGCGTAGGCGCTATTATAACTATTGTCCGAATTATCGAAATATCACATTGAGGGGGTCGATGCACGTGCAAAGAATGAACGGAGGACGACCTACAGAAAATAGATTGAAAAAATAGAGACGGCATCAGAAGAGATCTCTGGAGAGCTGGTGTCAACGGCCAAAATGGAAGACGATTGTAGACGTAGACGAAGAGGATCAGTGTGCCAGCAGAGGATCAGTGTGCCAGCAGAGGATCAGTGTGCCAGCAGAGGATCAGTGTGTTAGCAGAGGATCAGTGTGCCAGCAGAGGATCAGTGTGCCAGCAGAGGATCAGTGTGCCAGCAGAGGATCAGTGTGCCAGCAGAGGATCAGTGTGCCAGCAGAGGATCAGTGTGCCAGCAGAGGATCAGTGTGCCAGCAGAGGATCAGTGTGCCAGCAGAGGATCAGTGTGCCAGCAGAGGATCAGT
>JAODUO010000239.1:705000-740000 GCA_025642075.2 Ridgeia piscesae | reverse complement strand
GGTCTATCAGTTCTGATCGCGCCGGTTCCCACTGTTGGCATTGGCAGAGTTGACAGATAATGTTGTCTAAATAATTAACGTTTTATGAATGAGGACGTCTTTGCACCTGATTCGTCCGCCAGGTTCCCTCGTACGGAAGTTCGGTAAAGCCGGCCTATAAGACCTACTGTTGTTATGGTTATTCCGTTGCTGCCATTGCCATTGCCATTGCCATTCAGCAGCTCCCCTTCTCACAACTGTTCATAATCTTCCGTCTTTCTAAACCCTTTCTTTGCTCCCCCTTCCATCTCAGATGCGTTTTCCATCTTCCAGGGTCTTGGTGTGTTTCTGTCTCTGGGCGAATCACTGGTCTATCCGCCTACATTCCTATCAAGTGGCCAGCCCCCGTCATCCGACATCGTAGCAGTCCTTGGGTTAAGCTGCATAGCGTCCACATCTTTTCCTTCACGTCATTCGTTCATCTTCTAAACACCCTCTTCCTTTCACGTCGTTTGTTCTTCTTCTAAACACCCTCTTCCTTTCACGTCGTTTGTTCTTCTTCTAAACACCCTCTTCCTTTCACGTCGTTTGTTCTTCTTCTAAACACCCTCTTCCTTCACGCCATTCGTTCATCTTCTAAACACCCTCTTCCTTTCACGTCGTTTGTTCCTATTCTAAACACCCTCTTCATTTCACGTCGTTTGTTCTTCTTCTAAACACCCTCTTCCTTCACGTCATTCGTTCATCTTCTAAACACCCTCTTCATTTCACGTCGTTTGTTCTTCTTCTAAACACCCTCTTCCTTCGCGTCATTCGTTCATCTTCTAAACACCCTCTTCCTTCGCGTCTTTCGTTCTTCTTCTAAACACTCTCTTCCTTTCACGTCGTTTGATCTTCTTCTAAACACCCTCTTCCTTTCACGTCGTTTGTTCTTCTTCTAAACACCCTCTTCATTTCACGTCGTTTGTTCTTCTTCTAAACACCCTCTTCATTTCACGTCGTTTGTTCTTCTTCTAAACACCCTCTTCATTTCACGTCGTTTGTTCATCTTCTAAACACCCTCTTCATTTCACGTCGTTTGTTCTTCTTCTAAACACCCTCTTCCTTCACGTCATTCGTTCATCTTCTAAACACCCTCTTCCTTTCACGTCGTTTGTTCTTCTTCTAAACACCCTCTTCATTTCACGTCGTTTGTTCTTCTTCTAAACACCCTTTTCCTTCACGTCATTCGTTCTTCTTCTAAACACCCTTTTCCCTTTCACGTCGTTTGTTCTTCTTCTAAACACCCTCTTCATTTCACGTCGTTTGTTCTTCTTCTAAACACCCTCTTCCTTTCACGTCGTTTGTTCTTCTTCTAAACACCCTCTTCATTTCACGTCGTTTGTTCATCTTCTAAACACCCTCTTCATTTCACGTCGTTTGTTCTTCTTCTAAACACCCTCTTCCTTCACGTCATTCGTTCATCTTCTAAACACCCTCTTCCTTTCACGTCGTTTGTTCTTCTTCTAAACACCCTCTTCCTTTCACGTCGTTTGTTCTTCTTCTAAACACCCTCTTCATTTCACGTCGTTTGTTCTTCTTCTAAACACCCTCTTCCTTCACGTCATTCGTTCATCTTCTAAACACCCTCTTCATTTCACGTCGTTTGTTCTTCTTCTAAACACCCTCTTCCTTCACGTCATTCGTTCTTCTTCTAAACACCCTCTTCATTTCACGTCGTTTGTTCTTCTTCTAAACACCCTCTTCATTTCACGTCTTTGTTCTTCTTCTAAACACCCTCTTCATTTCACGTCGTTTGTTCTTCTTCTAAACACCCTCTTCCTTCACGTCATTCGTTCTTCTTCTAAACACCCTCTTCATTTCACGTCGTTTGTTCTTCTTCTAAACACCCTCTTCCTTCACGTCATTCGTTCATCTTCTAAACACCCTTTTCATTTAACGTCGTTTGTTCATCTTCTAAAACCCTCTTCATTTCACGTCGTTTGTTCATCTTCTAAACACCCTCTTCCTTCACGTCATTCGTTCATCTTCTAAACACCCTTTTCATTTAACGTCGTTTGTTCATCTTCTAAAACCCTCTTCATTTCACGTCGTTTGTTCATCTTCTAAACACCCTCTTCATTTCACGTCGTTTGTTCTTCTTCTAAACACCCTCTTCATTTCACGTCATTCGTTCTTCTTCTAAACACCCTCTTCATTTCACGTCGTTTGTTCTTCTTCTAAACACCCTCTTCCTTCACGTCATTCGTTCTTCTTCTAAACACCCTCTTCATTTCACGTCGTTTGTTCTTCTTCTAAACACCCTCTTCCTTCACGTCATTCGTTCATCTTCTAAACACCCTTTTCATTTAACGTCGTTTGTTCATCTTCTAAAACCCTCTTCATTTCACGTCGTTTGTTCATCTTCTAAACACCCTCTTCATTTCACGTCATTCGTTCTTCTTCTAAACACCCTCTTCATTTCACGTCGTTTGTTCTTCTTCTAAACACCCTCTTCCTTCACGTCATTCGTTCTTCTTCTAAACACCCTCTTCATTTCACGTCGTTTGTTCTTCTTCTAAACACCCTCTTCCTTCACGTCATTCGTTCATCTTCTAAACACCCTTTTCATTTAACGTCGTTTGTTCATCTTCTAAAACCCTCTTCATTTCACGTCGTTTGTTCATCTTCTAAACACCCTCTTCATTTCACGTCGTTTGTTCATCTTCTAAACACCCTCTTCCTTTCACGTCGTTTGTTCATCTTCTAAACACCCTCTTCCTTCACGTCATTCGTTCATCTTCTAAACACCCTCTTCATTTCACGTCGTTTGTTCTTCTTCTAAACACCCTCTTCCTTCACGTCATTCGTTCATCTTCTAAACACCCTCTTCCTTCGCGTCATTCGTTCATCTTCTAAACACCCTCTTCATTTCACGTCGTTTGTTCTTCTTCTAAACACCCTCTTCATTTCACGTCGTTTGTTCTTCTTCTAAACACCCTCTTCCTTCACGTCATTCGTTCATCTTCTAAACACCCTCTTCATTTCACGTTGTTTGTTCTTCTTCTAAACACCCTCTTCCTTCACGTCATTCGTTCTTCTTCTAAACACCCTCTTCATTTCACGTCGTTTGTTCTTCTTCTAAACACCCTCTTCATTTCACGTCGTTTGTTCATCTTCTAAACACCCTCTTCTTTCACGTCTTTTGTTCTTCTTCTAAACGCCCTCTTCCTTCGCGTCTTTCGTTCTTCTTCTAAACACTCTCTTCCTTCGCGTCATTCGTTCTTCTAACCACCCTCTTCCTTCCTAGAAGATGGGTAGAACACTATGTGAGTATTTAGAACGTTGTTAACAAATATAGAAGACGGATAGAACACTGAGTATGGAGAATATTGCTGACACTTATAGAAGACACATAAAACACTATGTGAAGATAGAGAACATTGTTAAAATCTATACAGGACGGGTTGGACACTGTGTGAGTACGGAGAACATTGTTGAGGATGGGTAGAACACTGAGTACGGAGAACATTGTTGAGGATGGGTAGAACTCTGTGAGTGTGGAGAACATGGTTGTGCATGGGTAGAACACTGTGAGTATGGAGAACATTGCTGACAATTACACAGGATGGGTAGAACACTGTGAGTACGGAGAACATTTTTGAGGATGGGTAGAACACTGTGAGTGTGGAGAACATTGTTGAGGATGGGTAGAACACTGTGAGTGTGGAGAACATTGTTGAGGATGGGTAGAACACTGTGAGTGTGGAGAACATTGTTGAGGATGGGTAGAACACTGTGAGTGTGGAGAACATTGTTGAGGATGGGTAGAACACTGTGAGTGTGGAGAACATTGTTGAGGATGGGTAGAACACTGTGAGTACGGAGAACATTGTTGAGGATGGATAGAACACTGTGAGTGTGGAGAACATTGTTGAGGATGGGTAGAACACTGTGAGTGTGGAGAACATTGTTGAGGATGGGTAGAACACTGTGAGTGTGGAGAACATTGTTGAGGATGGGTAGAACACTGTGAGTGTGGAGAACATTTTTGAGGATGGGTAGAACACTGTGAGTGTGGAGAACATTTTTGAGGATGGGTAGAACACTGTGAGTGTGGAGAACATTGTTGAGGATGGATAGAACACTGTGAGTACGGAGAACATTGTTGAGGATGGATAGAACACTGTGAGTACGGAGAACATTGTTGAGGATGGGTAGAACACTGTGAGTGTGGAGAACATTGTTGAGGATGGATAGAACACTGTGAGTGTGGAGAACATTGTTGAGGATGGATAGAACACTGTGAGTACGGAGAACATTGTTGAGGATGGGTAGAACACTGTGAGTGTGGAGAACATTGTTGAGGATGGGTAGAACACTGTGAGTGTGGAGAACATTTTGAGGATGGGTAGAACACTGTGAGTGTGGAGAACATTGTTGAGGATGGCTAGAACACTGTGAGTGTGGAGAACATTGTTGAGGATGAGTAGAACACTGTGAGTGTGGAGAACATTGTTGAGGATGGGTAGAACACTGTGAGTACGGAGACCATTGTTGAGGATGGGTAGAAGACTGTGAGTGTGGAGAACATTGTTGAGGATGAGGATGACACTGTGAGTGTGGAGAATATCATTAACGACTGTGATGACGGGCATGGTGACACGGTGTCAGTATGTGACACGGTGACACAGTGTCTGTATGTGACACGGTGACACGGTGTCAGTATGTGACACGGTGACACAATTTCAGTATGTGACACGGCGGTGTCAGTATGTGACACGGCGGTGTCAGTATGTGACACGGCGGTGTCAGTATGTGACACGGCGGTGTCAGTATGTGAGGCAGCAAGTTGAAGATACAACTAAAAGGGAAGCGTTGGTGCGTGTATGTTGTATCGACTTGTTCGTTTGAGTTGGAGACACTTGACCAGACAAACCCAGAAGTAGAAGTGACCAGTAAATATTTTATCCCGCACATCCTTACGATGCTCCACGTTCCAGTGATCTCTCGGTTCAGTTGCACGGACCCTGCGTCCACAAGGATGGACGGTCTCTCGCAGGTCAACATTCATCTGTTGATTTATGGTCAAGCGGCATCGATCGTCCGTTCCTGGCGCCGTCGGGCCGGCCTGACGAGTCCTCGAGTCCACGCAACGTCGGCGCCAAGACCACGTGCCGTCCGACGCACTGTCCGCCTTAATTAACGCCACTTAATTTTATTTGCTCGTCCAGTGTCGCCGACTCCCACGGCCCACGGTTCTCGCCGCAGCCTTGCTCAGAACAGACAGATTTCATTACGTCACTGACGTCACACAATGTCTCTGTCGTCATCTGATCACTGTAAGGTTAGTTTTAAATGAATGTCTCCCAGAAGGAATATCTCGTGGCTGACATTCGCTGACAACGCGTGCCAGGCCAAGGGTCGGGGGAAACAACGTCACTCGTTTCTAGGAAAGTCATGAGCTTTTCTAAATGTTCAGTTCCCGGAATTGTTAGGGCAAGGTTCAGTCGACAGGCTTATGCTGGTGTTAGCGTGTATTGAGACAGACTCCGTCGGAGGAATTGGTCACTCCCTCGGTACCAGGGACACTTGTGCCAGGTGGTCACTCCATCCCTACCAGGGACACTGTGCCAGGTGGTCACTCCGTCCCTACCGGGGACACTGTGCCAGGTGGTCACTCCCTCGCTACGAGGGACACATATGCCACGTGGTCACTCCCTCGCTACGAGGGACACATATGCCACGTGGTCACTCCCTCGCTCCAAGGACAGGTATGCCAGATGGTCACTCCCTCGCTACGAGGGACACGTATGCCAGATGGTCACTCCCTCGCTACGAGGGGCACGTATGCCACGTGGTCACTCCCTCGCTACGAGGGACACATATGCCACGTGGTCACTCCCTCGCTACGAGGGACACGTATGCCACGTGGTCACTCCCTCGCTACGAGGGACACATATGCCACGTGGTCACTCCCTCGCTACGAGGGACACGTTTGCCAGGTGTGACATGTATAATTTAAATGAGATTGTTTCCCTTCGCTCCCCAGATATCCTAGGCAAGATTGACAACGCTAACTGACGACGATATCACAAAAGATGTTTCTTCATTTACCGGCCCTTTGCTCACACTTATAAACTTACGCACATACTTACCTATGTGCGTTCGCAAGTAACGTACGTACTCACTTTACCTGACAATGACGGCAGTCCGTGGCAAGGTGCCGTGGAGGTCATGGGTGGGGTTGTTACCGTGACAGGTGCTGACGCTAGCGTCTCATAAAAGTCGCAACCGGTCCATTCTCCGCTGTCATCTCTTCAACTCTTGCTCTGTCCATTCTCCGCTGTCATCTCTTCAACTCTTGCTCAGTCCATTCTCCGCTGTCATCTCTTCAACTCTTGCTCAGTCCATTCTCCGCTGTCATCTCTTCAACTCTTGCTCTGTCCATTCTCCGCTGTCATCTCTTCAACTCTTGCTCTGTCCATTCTCCGCTGTCTTCTCTTCAACTCTTGCTCTGTCCATTCTCCGCTGTCATCTCTTTAACTCTTGCTCTGTCCATTCTCCGCTGTCATCTCTTGAACTCTTGCTCTGTCCATTCTCCGCTGTCATCTCTTCAACTCTTGCTCTGTCCATTCTCCGCTGTCTTCTCTTCAACTCTTGCGTCTGTCCATTCTCCGCTGTCATCTCTTTAACTCTTGCTCTGTCCATTCTCTGCTGTCATCTCTTCAACTCTTGCTCTGTCCATTCTCCGCTGTCTTCTCTTGAACTCTTGCTCTGTCCATTCTTCGCTGTCATCTCTTCAACTCTTGCTCTGTCCATTCTCCGCTGTCATCTCTTCAACTCTTGCTCTGTCCATTCTCCGCTGTCATCTCTTCAACTCTTGCTCTGTCCATTCTCCCCTGTCTTCTCTTCAACTCTTGCTCTGTCCATTCTCCGCGGTCATCTCTTCAACTCTTGCTCTGTTCGTCGCGCGGTCTCTTGTCTCTCCATACTAATACATTGCAGGTTTTTCTGCTATAACAATGAATCGTGTTACCTATCCATGTTATAAGTAAGTAAGTAAGTAAGTAATAAGTAAGTAGTAAGTGTGACACGTCACTACCAAGTAATATTTAAAATGGACAAGGATTTTTTGTTTTGTGGCGTTAACATACACACAATATGTATATATTCATTTTCATACGGTTTTCATGCCTCCATCGTGCAGCCAACATTATAAAAGTAAGCTATGTTAGGCGTAAATTTAGCAGCCAACTGACAACACACTATGCAACCATATAACATATTTGCTTTATATATATATATATATATATATATATATATATATATATATATATATATATATATATATATATATATTTACATGGTATATTGTTTCTTGTGATTCTACGGCGTGCTAGGTGAAGCCACAATAAGTTGGCTTTTATTCTTATTTTCCGTCGTTTGCAATAAAGGCACATGTCTCGAAGAATCCTGTGTATATAGTATGTTATGAGTGGCAGCGCTCCTAACAGGGTATTTAAATGTGGTTATAACTTAATTTGTCAAGAGGGGTGTCATGACCCCGTCTTTAACGTCGGCCAAAATGCATACGAGGTGAAATTTCTATCGTGAAAGCAGAGAAAGGCATCTATAAACAAGCATTACACAAACACTATTCATATCAGCGATGTGTGGATATAACTGTCAGCCAGTAATAGAAACGTTTGTTGCAATGTTCATCCATGGTAACGTCATAGAGTGAGTCTGTGGACAATGACACGGACGCTTCGCCGACTGCATTAAACGCTGGCGCGGACGCGCGTAAAGTAATACCACGCTGCGATGGTTTCATTGTATTTCCCTCGCCAAATGTGCGTCGCTTTGATCCGGCGAATAATCAGAATCAATTACGTCGGTTAGTGCATTGACTTGCCGACAGGACACTGCGAAGTGGAACTATGACAGCAATGGTGTGTGGAATGCGTGCATGCATGCGTTTGTGTGTCTGAGTGTGTGTGTGTGTATATGAATGTGTGCGTGTGCGTGTGCGTGTGCGTGTGCGTGTGCGTGTGCGTGTGCGTGTGCGTGTGCGTGTGCGTGTGCGTGTGCGTGTGCGTGTGCGTGTGCGTGTGCGTGTGCGTGTGCGTGTGCGTGTGAGTGTGAGTGTGAGTGTGAGTGTGAGTGTGAGTGTGTGTGCGTGCGTGCGTGTGTGCGTGTGTATGTGAGTATGTGAATGTGTGCGTGTGTGTGTGTGTGTGTGTGTGTGTGTGTGTGTGTGTGTGTGTGTGTGTGTGTGTGTGTGTGTGTGCGTGCGTGTGTATATGTGTATGTGAGTATGTGAATGTGTGCGTGTGTGTGTGTGTGTGTGTGTGTGTGTGTGTGTGTGTGTGTGTGTGTGTGTGTGTGTGTGTGTGTGGTGTGTGTGTGTGTGTGTGAGTGTGTGTGGTGTGTGTGTGTGTGTGTGTGTGATGTGTGTGGTGTGTGTGTGCGTGCGGTGTGTGTGTGAGTGTGTGTGTGTGAGTGTGTGTGAGTGTGTGTGTGTGTGTGTGTGTGTGTGTGTGTGTGTGTGTGTGTGTGTGTGTGTGTGTAGGTGTGTATATGTATAAGTGGGTATGTATAGATATCATGTGCGTGCGAACATAATGATATATTCGTATAACAAACATGTATGTTCCTCTGATATGTCCACTGTTTGTACCTGTTGAACCTTTCAGTATGTCACGTTTCGTCACGCGGTGTCGTCAATAACATCTATACGTGTTGCTTTCATATAAATAAAATATGTTTGTGTTTCCCTGCAGGAGCGCCACTGGCCTCGGTGACAACGCCTGTCGTGCCGACGTGGACAGCGAAGGTGTCGCAATTACCGACGTCCACCACTGCGTTTGCACTTCAGCAGAAAACAGTGCCCGTTGGTGACGGGAAAGATATCAACAACCAACGATCGGTTGCGGCTGCACCGGCCATAAATATAACAAAAGCGACGAAGGAAATGTTGGCGAAAATGTGTGGGCAAAACACATCGTGTGCAGATTCAAATCCCAAACCAACTTCGGTAGATGGCGATAAACTTGTTGATCGGACACGATTGTCGATAACGACAACACCGCACCCTCTCGCGCCCACTACGATACGTAGCATTTACATCCGGGGACATTTACTCGCTTCGCACCGGAAACAAACATTTGTGCCTCCTTTGACAAAGAGCGAGAGCGCGCATTTACCTGACACCGCGTCACGGGTACACGTGACACACTTTAAGAATGCGCCGGCGAGGAAAGCCTCGTACGTCGCTTATGTGAAGAAACCAAGTCGCAGAACGAAGAAACACAGTTCATTTGAATCGAAACGATTTGACAATTTCAGATTTCTACATGAAACCGTCAGTGTAAGTATTCCACTACCCCATACGTAGTCAGGTCGAAACAAATCTTCTTATTTTTATATAAATATAAATAAAATGTGGTATTTATTCTAGGATTTAATGTCAATGCGAGGTTTTCATCATAATACATATCCATTTCGCAGACCTGCCCGGTTGACGGAAGAGGTGAAATGTCTAAATGTTACTTCGGCCGGTTAATATTAGCATAAATATACAAATGCAGTTGCATGATTAAGCCGAATATGTCATAACAGGATCATAAGTCATATCCACGCGACCAAGCACACACACACACACACACACACACACAACACACACACACAACACACACACACACACACACACACAACACACACACACGCACAGCACGCACGCACGCACGCACGCACGCACCACCACACACACACACACACACACACACACACACACACACACACACAACACACACACACACAACACACACACACACACACACACACACACACACACACACACACACAAGAAGTACGTGCCAACCAGTATACATGAATGTGAAGGAGAGCGGAAATTGAAGCATTAAGTAGAACCGTGCGTGTCCGCTGGTTATGACACAGCTCGCTCATCTGCGCAGACGTCTTATCACCGATAAGATCGATCGTTCTGCTCGCGCGATGATGGGACGAATCCAACAAGTCATTGCTGCGAGAGCAAGAGTCATGCGGAAGACAATCATAAATTAATAAATTACACCGCCAATGGTTGATCGGTCGGTCAACACTTGTTAAATTGTCAGTGAGACGACGGATAGATGGTGCAAAAACAATGTCGGTGGCTTTCCAGGAATGCAGATTGCGTGTTAGCCATGGCGGATTCCTCCATTGATATGGACGGAAGGCGGGATGTGTTCCGATTAACAGAACCCATTACTTACTGGCGAGGTTTTTTCCAGCGCTGAGCGATCGTTATGCGACATTTACGCCAATTTCCAACCGTCGTCTCGGCTCCTTGTGTAAGCATTGGCACTGGTGAATCGCTACTATATAAACACACAATCGACCACCTGGGTGCCAGAGCTACGTGGCAATTGGATGAGACTGCGTTACGACGCAAAGTGAAATAGACCTTCGTGTTGTAAAGAATTCACATAACTACGATACTCCGCCTCTAATAGATGGGTTATAAATAAACAATGAGCGAAAAAAATTATAACGCTTAGAAGTACATTTCAAATACTTTAATAATATAAACATAGCGTACGTCGTAAATATATTGGCATACCGATAAAATGTTTATAAACAGTAACATACATATTTATTTCTGTGTGTGTGTGCTGTGTGTGTGTGTGTGTGTAGTGTGTGTGTGTGTGTGTGTGTGTGTGTGTGTGTGTGTGTGTGTGTGTGTGTGTGTGTGTGTGTGTGTGTGTGTGTGTGTGTGTGTGTGTGTGTGTGTGTGTGTGTGTGTGTGTGTGTGTGTGTGTGTGTGTGTGTGTGTGTGTGTGTGTGTGTGTGTGTGTGTGTGTGTGTGTGTGTGTGTGTGTGTGTGTGTGTGTGTGTGTGTGTGTGTGTGTGTGTGTGTGTGTGTGTGTGTGTGTGTGTGTGTGTGTGTGTGTGTGTGTGTGTGTGTGTGTGTGTGTGTGTGTGTGTGTGTGTGTGTGTGTGAGTGTGAGTGGTGTTGGTGTATATATCGTGCATGAGTGTGTGCGCGTGTCTATATGTCTGTCTGTATGCCTCCGCCGTTCGTCCGTCTCGTCCTGTCCGTCTGTCCGTCTGTCCGTCTGTCCGTCTGTCCGTCTGCCTGTCTGTAACATGACAGTTGTGTTTCGCAGGAAGCGAGAAACAACCAGCGTGAGCAGCTCGAGGTGTACGCCTGGTTGCTAGGCGCCGCCACTCTCGTCGCCGTCTCCTTGACGACGCTCGCCGGCTGCTTCGTCACGTGCTTCTGCAGCGAGAAGCTGAAGAAATACCGCGCGAAGAAGCGTCTGCGCACCCGGGCGAAGGGCGCGGAGTACGAGCGAGTGGGCAGCGTCTCTTCCCTCGTCGACACCGCCAACGAGAGCCGCCCGGACAGTCAGTGCAACGACTGGGACGAACCCACGGATAGCGTGACGGTGATCTGATCACGTGAAGATCACGTGGCGGCGGTGACGTCACTTATGCTGCTGACACGAATGATCAGAGTTGTTTGGAGAAGAACCGAAGCAGCACAAACTGAGTTCGCAGTACGTGACAGACTGACGAATGGTGGTGTAGCACGTGGTGAGGTTGCGATGATAACAAAGGCAACAGACTGTTCAGTGAGATTCCCAACAAAGACCTGGTAATGCAGTTGTACAGTTCTATGACAAGTATATCGCACTATTTTGATACATTTGTTAAAAGTTGTATATTTTGGTGCTGAACTGTTGAAGCTTCTTTGTCGTAATAATGTGTCTGTCTGAATGTGATATTTGATATAATCGTAATGCTGTGACATGATCATGTAGATACTTGAAAAGTGTACATAATATTTGTACTTCAAAAGCATCATGGCATCAACCTATCAACATGAACACTGCGTCGATAACGGGTGAACACATGCACACACGCGCGCGGGCGCGGGCGCGCGCACACACACACACAATACACACATACACACACGCACACACACACGCACACGCACACGCACACGCACACGCACACACGCACACTACGCACACACATACATATACATACATACATATACACATAAACACACAAACACACACGCACACAGCACGACACACACACACACACACACAACACACACACACACACACAACACACAAATACACACAAACACAAATACACACGCACACACAAATACACACACACGCACACAAAACAGGGGAGATATATTAAGATGGCTATTTTACATAAATGAAAACAGTTGCATGATATTTTGATTATTTTTAAACTAATATGAAATCATGGTGTTGACTCGGCCACTCTAGGTGTTTCATAGAAGCACACGAATAAAAATGTTGATAAATCGGCTTATAGTCTGAATTACTATATCTGATTATGAACGAATTAAATTGTATTTTATACATGTTGCCTGTCTTTTACCTTGCGAAATGTGTGTGTGTGTGTGTGTGTGTGTGTGTGTGTGTGTGTGTGTGTGTGTGTGTGTGTGTGTGTGTGTGTGTGTGTGTGTGTGTGTGTGTGTGTGTGTGTGGTGTGTGTGTGTGTGTGTGTGTGTGTGTGTGTGTGTGTGTGTGTGTGTGTGTGTGTGTGTGTGTGTGTGTGTGTGTGTGGTGTGTGTGTGTGTGTGTGTGTGTGTGTGTGTGTGTGTGTGTGTGTTGTGTGTGTGTGTGTGTGTGTGTGTGTGTGTGTGTGTGTGTGTGTGTGTGTGTGTGTGTGTGTGTGTGTGTGTGTGTGTGTGTGTGTGTGTGTGTGTGTGTGTGTGTGTGTGTGTGTGTGTGTGTGTGTGTGTGTGTGTGTGTGTGTGTGTGTGTGTGTGTTGTGTGTGTGTGTGGTGTGTGTGTGTGTGTGTGTGTGTGTGTGTGTGTGTGTGTGTGTGGGTGTGCGTGTGAGCGTGCGTGTGTCGGGTTGCGTTGCGTGAGGATGGCGTGTTCATACAACCGCAGAACGCACTAAGCGCTGACGGAACTGTGTGTACACATGCGATAACCCGCTACCCCGAGTCGATCTATTCACTCCGGCCCAGCCGTATGATGGCAGCGATCGATGCAGGCGTAAAAAATAGATTGCATAGTTTCATTTAGTGCTCCGTGTCCCCGTCCCCGGAGAGACGACGCTGCAAATGTCCCATCACTGAGCGGCAAGGCAGAAGTAATAACCAAGATGGAAAATGCAAAAGCCTGTCGTGTTGATGACGGGCAGCATTCAAGAGTGACAAACACGTGCACGCACAGAGAGAAGAAAATAGGCGGCAGGCGGGCAGGCAGGCAGGCAGGCAGGCAGGCAGGCAGGCAGGCAGGCAGGCAGGCAGGCAGGCAGGCAGGCAGGCAGGCAGGCAGGCAGGCAGGCAGGCAGGCAGGCAGGCAGGCAGGCAGGCAGGCAGGCAGGCAGGCAGGCAGGCAGGCAGGCAGGCAGGCAGGCAGGCAGGCAGGCAGTGCAGGCAGGCAGGCAGGCAGGCAGGCAGGCAGGCAGGCATACGGACGGACGGACGGACGGACGGACGGACGGACGGACGGACGGACGGACGGACGGACGGACGGACGGACGGACGGACGGACGGACGGACGGACGGACGGACGGACGGACGGACGGACGGACGGACGGACGGACGGACGGACGGACGGACGGACGGACGGACGGACGGACGGACGGACGGACGGACGGACGGACGGACGGACGGACGGACGGACGGACGGACGGACGGACGGACGGACGGACGGACGGACGGACGGGCAGGCAGGCAGGCAGGCAAGCAGGCAGCGGAGAAGGGGAGTCGGCAAGACGGAGGGAGGGAAAATCGGAGAGACGTAGAGGTGGAGAGACAGACGAGGAAGACGGCAAGGCGGTGAGATGGACGGATAGGCCAATAGAAGGATGGATAGAAAAACGAAAAGAGGAATGGACGGAGAGACGGAGGTATTGAGGGATCTACGAAGAGATACAATGAGAGAGGAGAGAGAAGAGAGAGAGAGAGAGAGAGAGAGAGAGAGAGAGAGGAAGGAGAGAGAGAGGAGAGAGAGAGAAGCGAGAGAGCGAGAGAGCGAGGAGAGGAGAGCGAGAGACGAGAGAGACGAGAGAGCGAGAGAGCGAGAGAGAGAGAGAGAGAGAGAGAGAGAGAGAGAGCGAGAGAGCGAGAGAGAGAGAAGAAGAAGAGAGATAGAGATAGATAGATAGATAGATAGATAGATAGATAGATAGATAGATAGATAGATAGATAGATAGATATAGATAATAGAAGAAGAGATAGATAGATAGATAGATAGATAGATAGATAGATAGATAGATAGATAGATAGATAGATAGATAGATAGATAGATAGATATATAGATATATAGATAGATAGATAGATAGATAGATAGATAGATAGATAGATAGATAGATAGATAGATAGATAGATAGATAGATATATAGATAGATAGATAGATAGATCGATAGATAGATAGATAGATAGATAGATAGATAGATAGATAGATAGATAGATAGATAGATAGATAGATAGATAGACAGACAGACAGACAGATATATATGGATGGATGGATGGATGGATGGATGGATGGATGGATGGATGGATGGATAGATAGATAGATAGATAGATAGATAGATAGATAGATAGATAGATAGATAGATAGATAGATAGATAGATAGATAGATAGATAGATAGATAGACAGAGAGAGAGAGGAGAGACAGAGCGAGAGAGATAGATAGATAGATAGACAGATAGAGAGAGTGAGAGTGAGAGAGAGAGAGAGAAGAGAGCGAGAGAGAGATAGAGATAGAGATAAAGCGAGAGACAGAGAGCAAGACAGAGCAGACAGAGCAAGACAGAGCTAGATAGATAGATAGATAAATAGATAGATAGATATATAGATAGATAGATAGATCGATAGATAGATAGATAGATAGATAGATAGATAGATAGATAGATAGATAGATAGATAGATAGATAGATAGATAGATAGATAGACAGACAGACAGATGATATATATGGATGGATGAGATGGATGGATGGATGGATAGATAGATAGATAGATAGATAGATAGATAGATAGATAGATAGATAGATAGATAGATAGATAGATAGATAGACAGAGAGAGAGAGAGGAGAGACAGAGCGAGAGAGATATAGATAGATAGATAGACAGATAGAGAGAGTGAGAGTGAGAGAGAGAGAGAGCAAGAGAGCGAGAGAGAGATAGAGATAGAGAAAAGAGAGAGAGAGAGAGAGAGAGATGAGAGATAGAAAAGAGAGAGAGAGAGAGAGAGAGAGAGAGAGAGAGAGAGAGAGAGAGAGAGAGAGAGAGAGAGAGAGAGAGAGAGAGAGAGAGAGAGAGCTAAATATAATTGTAGTAAACACTGTACATTACTCACTTCTCACTTTTATATATTTCATACTACCCAATTTACCTAATGTGCTCGCGTGTGTGCGTGCAGCATGCGTGCGTGTGTGCAAGTATTGATAACATTGGTGTGAAATGCCAGCTACACTGTACAGCGCCCTATCATTCCCACAAGGGAAGCGCAACACAGCGCAATATCGTCTACCGAATTGATGTGCGTGGCGTCTATTTTGGTTGATCAAGCACAATTCCCGTGAAACAAGAGATGTCCATTAAGATCGCCGATAGGAAGTATTCCGAAGAAATGATGAAAAGACAGCGAGCCAGACGGTTCCCCGAAGAACAAAGATTCTTAAGTTTCGCTGCAGGAGACAAACTAACCGCTGACACATCTTATAAATAATGCGGACGGCATCGATGATAGATTGCGGGGTGCCACTCGCTTGCAGGGTCGAATGCCTACATCACGCGCTCACGGTTAATCGAATAAACTGTTCATCCACGCCAACATCACTAGGACGATATGGTATAGGCCTAGTTGTCATTTTATCTCTGTATATCTGTCTGTCTGTCTGTCTGTCTGTCTGCTGTCTGTCTTTCTGTCTGTCTGTCTGTCTGTCTGTCTGTCTGTCTGTCTGTCTGTCTGTCTGTCTGTCTGTCTGTCTGTCTGTCTGTCTGTCTGTCTGTCTGACTGTCTGTCTGTATGTCTGTCTGTCTGTCTGTCTGTCTGTCTGTCTGTCTGTCTGTCTGTCTGTCTGTCTGTCTGTCTGTCTGTCTGTCTGTCTGTCTGTCTGTCTGTCTGTCTGTCTGTCTGTCTGTCTGTCTGTCTGTCTGTCTGTCTGTCTGTTGTCTGTCTGTCTGTCTGTCTGTCTGTCTGTCTGTCTGTCTGTCTGTCTGTCTGTCTGTCTGTCTGTCTGTCTGTCTGTCTGTCTCTCTCTCTCTCTCTCTCTCTCTCTCTCTCTCTCTCTCTCTCTCTCTCTCTCTCTCTCTCTCTCTCTCTCTCTCTCTCTCTCTCTCTCTCTCTCTCTCTCTCTCTCTCTCTCTCTCTCTCTCTCAATTCTCATGGCCTGGTTCTTGTTGAGATTTCTGTTGAACTCTGGATGTGGGCAAACCATTGTTGCTGGCGTCTTCTAAAGAGTACAAAGTGCTCGCTGCTTGTCCGTGCGTCGCGTGAATGCCGTGCAGTCGTGGTTGGTTGTCCCCGCGCAGAAGTTGACGTTTTCAAAGCTCTTACGAATAGCGCTTTTGATGTTAGTGAGAACGATATACTTTAACAATAGCATTAGTCTAGGTAATGTTGCAATGCTTTGTACAGTTGGTAAGATTATTTAGTGAACTGTGAACAGTTTTAAAATGCACAGTTGGTGAATGGCCTGTTCAATCGTGCACTAAAGCAAGGTAGTAAAACAGTGAAAGGACAGCAGCTCAGATGTTCTGATGCGTCGTCTCAATGGTATTAAGATTAACATCAACACTTGTATTGGGAACATAAAGTATTGATCCATGCAACATGGCAGGCAGGACTTGGCCATGAAGCAGTGTGTAGGCGTCACCAGGGAGTCGGCGTGTCTGCAGGGAAGATTCACTCGTCGAATCCACGTCTCTTGCATTGTGTACCGTAGTGGCTCAGTGCATTGTTCTCTTAACTTAGAAGAACACGGGTTTGAATATTGTGCTGGTCGAACCTTGGGCAAGTTCAGTTGTTCTGCATTGTGCCACTTCACTGGGTTGTTTGAATGGGTACATGGCTACAGACATAAGACTTCGCGCATTAATTGAAGCGTGGCTGGGAACTTCCCAGAGCAATCGAGATGCGTGGTGTTTTGTTGAGCGGGTCAGCCAGAGAGTGCCATGTGATTCGAGCAGTCGCAGGGACTGGATATAGAGATATACCTTTACTTGGCCTGGCGCTACCCATTACCTGCCTTGTCAGGAAGAGATGCATGACGTGTACATGTCACACGTACACGCATGTACACATACTGTACGTGGCATATACTCCTGTGCACTCCCTCATATTCGTGGACACTCATATCTATCAGTATATACACCTGTGCAGACATGCAGGCATGCAGGCATGCAGGTATGCAGGCACGCAGGCACGCAGGCATGCAGGCATGCAGGCACGCAGGCACGCAGGCACGCAGGCATGCAGGCATGCAGGCATGCAGGCATGCAGGCACGCAGGCATGCAGGTATGCAGGCACGGATACAGGATTGTCATATAAGTAATAAACACATGCGTCTGAAACGTGGTAAATATTCGAGACACACCGCTGAAGGTGGCCAAAACACCTCCAACTGAACTCTCTCAGACCACAATATAGGACCTAACAAATACCCTCGTTACCCAAAGTGTGTTCTGTCGGGTAAGCAACATGCGTGTGCGTGTGCGTGTGCGTGTGCGTGTGCGTGTGCGTGTGCGTGTGCGTGTGCGTGTGCGTGTGCGTGTGCGTGTGCGCGTCGCTGTCCCGTGCGCGTGCGGTGCGTGGCGTGTGCGTGTGCGTGCGTCGCGTGCGTGCGTGGCGTGTGCGCGTGCGTCGCGTGTCGGTGCGGTGCGTGCGTGGCGTGCGTGTGCGTGTGCGTGTGCGTGTGCGTGTGCGTGTGCGTGTGCGTGTGCGTGTGCGTGTGCGTGTGCGTGTGCGTGTGCGTGTGCGTGTGCGTGTGCGTGTGCGTGTGCGTGTGCGTGTGCGTGTGCGTGTGCGTCTGTCGTGTGCGTGGCGCGGTGCGTGTGCGGTGCGTGCTGTGCCGCCGTCGGTACGCGTCCGTGCTGGTGCGAGCGTCGCGTGTCGTGGTACGCCGTTGCAGTCGCGGGAGCGGCCGCGCGTGCAAGCGGCCGGAGGCGCGTGCAGGCGCGTCGCGTGGATGCGAGTGTGGCGGTGCTGGACAATGGCACGCCAAGCTGGCGCTGCGGTCGGTCGTGCGCGCGTCGCAGCGCCAGTGCAGCGGGTCGACGGCGGCGGCATGCTGGCAGCGGTGCCAGGTCGGCGCGTGCGTGTCGCAGGTCACAGGCAGCGCGCAATGTGGTGCTGTCCAGCGGTGCGTCGTCGGCTGCATGGCGTGTGCGTGTGGTGCGTGCTGTGCATGGCTGTGCGTGTGCGTGTGCTGTGGTGTGTGTGTGCTGTGGGACGTGTGTGCTGGGTGTGGTGAGGCTGTGGATGTGGGTTGGGTGCAGTGTCGTATGTGTCGGTGGTGAGTGTGTGGTGTGTGGTGTGGTGTGGCGGGTGTGCGCGGTGTTGGATCTGTGTGTGCGTGTGTGTTGTGGTGGCTGGTGTGGTGGTGTGTGCGGTGTGTGTGTGTGCGTGTGCGTGTGTGTGCCGTGTGTTGGTATCGTGGTGTGCGCTGCTGGTGTGGTGCGTGTGTGTGTCAGTGTGGTGAGGTGCGGTGTGTGTGTGTGTGTGTGTGTGTCGTGGTGTGTGTTTTGTGTGTGTGTGTGTGTGCGTGTGTGTACGTGTGTGTGTGTGTGTGTGTGTGTGTGTGTGTGTGTGTGTGTGTGTGGTGTGTGTGTGTGTGTGTGTGTGTGTGTGTGTGTGTCGTGTGTGTGCGCGTGTGTTTGTGTATCTGTGTGTTTGCTGTGTGTGTGTGTGTGTGTGTGTGTGTGTGTGTGTGTGTGTGTGTGTGTGTGTGTGTGTGTGTGTGTGTGTGTGTGTGTGTGTGTGTGTGTGTGTGTGTGTGTGTGTGTGTGTGTGTGTGTGTGTGTGTGTGTGTGTGTGTGTGTGTGTGTGTGTGTGTGTCGTGTGGGTGTGTTTGCGTGTGTGTGTGTGCGTGTGTGTGTGTGCGTGTGTGCATGTGCAGCTCTTGCGTACTGCTATTATTATTACAATTCAGCTGAAGTGTTGCCGCTGTCCCTGTTGTGTTTTGACATAAAGAGTGACGTAAATCAGAATCGATGGCGGTTTTAAAAAGCACACTCTACAGATAAGTAGAAGAGACACTTGAGTGTGGATTATTTTGTTATTTTACAACCATCCCAGTTTTTCACATGTTTCGTGGTGTTTCTGCACGGTCGCCAAGAATTAAATGACACGTCTCCGGGGTACAGACAAACGAGATTAGCTCAAACTACCTCTATGTAGCCAAGGGACGTTTGTAAACAAAACCTGAAATACAACTCGATGAATTGGATTGCCGCGGTCGCGTCGGATTAAAACAGAATCCAGTGTGGACTCGTCTCGGAAATGTGGCATCTGCCCAATAATACTGTGTATGATTGATTACTATTTGTGTCACTGCATGTGTAACGTTATTCAGTTTTAAACCAAAATACAAACTATGACACCATAAGTGTCTTACTGCGTCACAATAATGTATGATACGGTGAATGACAGATTAAGTGCATATAGATGACGTCATCAACAAAGGCAATTCAAAGATGTTTACACCGGGTAATCGGCTGTAAAACACCAAATTTTCAATGACGGATCGAGGTTCCAATCTACCTGCAACCCTTTTTTGAAACTTGGGACAATTTTGGCATTGCCATTTTGCTCTGTCTTTCGGAAGAGACGCTAAACTCGGTGACCTGATGAACCCAGCGACTACAGGCCTACCACGAGACCTACTTAGTCCCAAGCGAAGAGTGTGGAGGGGGATGATGTAGTCGACTCACACGACTAATGACATCCATCTACAGAACCCACACGCTGCATTAGCCGCCGCCCAGACAATCCAGTAAGCGCAGGAACACTTTACATTATAACGCCATTATTAAGAATTCATCTTAAAGAAGACACTAGCGGCCAGCCGCAACTGTCTCTGATGACCGGTGACATTTTCCTTGACCAGGGAATAGGTGAAAACGTGACATTCATTAATCCTGGTTGACATTCTGTGACGTCATAATAACACTTCCCCTGACAAGTCTAATGGCGCGTCTTGGTGTCAGTTGGTGCTAAGAGACAAGTCGCTGGACAGTCGACGTTTGTGAGGACACAATGGACACTGGACTGCAAGTTGTCCGTCTGCCCCCTCAGGTGTATTGGCAATTGTCCAACGTTATCACACATGGTATTCATAAATGACGTCATCCTGATCAACGACAGCCGCAGAAGACGCCATTTAATTTGTTGCTGTTGCTGTTCTACACAATTTATATACGATAATGTTAACACATTTGTGGTATTCATGAAATATAAGCAACTCATAAACACTGACAGCCTGACTGCCATCAACGCTACGAGTAACACCATATACAATGGCCATGGAGATAAGGTCATCCACAATTGGCTTAAGCAGCGTCATTTCCATTTATTTGTGGTAGTACAGTTTTTCATGAGACAGTTTTCAAAGCAAAGGAAATGTATCATCTGTCGTTGCTATGAAATTCTTCAAAGTGGATGGCTCAAATCGTAATTCCTTTTAAGTATCTCGCAAGCAGTTCATCCTGTCTTATAGTGTTTCGATCGAATATCTGCGTGAAATGATGACGATGATAATATCACTAGTAATGGATGGCCCATACATACCATTAAATGGCGCATTTCTAAATATCACAAGGCACACATATGCTTATTACAAAAACATAACATTGGTCCGTTTTATGGACAATAAAGATAAGATGTAATTACATAGAGACCTTCGTAAACAGTTCACAGAATAATATCGACGCGAGCTATTTTCGACATCTTCTTTCTTCCTCTGTACTGCGGCCACCTCAACATTGTCATGAGTTGCATCATGTTTTATGCTAGGGCCTACATATATCTAAAGTAGACCATTTTACAATTGCGAAAATAATGTATATAAAAAGGTGCGCAACAAAGTAATCGGGTCTTTAACAAAACGTCCAACTTTTACTCCACTGATCCACGGTCGCATTCACCCCTCCCACCCACCCCCACCCTGCCGTCATACGCTCGCGTTTTTGACTCCAACTAGCCGACCCTGCCATAGCGGTAGCCTACAGAGGTGAACTCTTCTGGACTCTCCTCCAGACGACGACGCGAAACGAGACGAGTTTAGTGGCGAGTGTCCGTGAGCCGGGCTCAGACTTGACGGCGCGAGGACGCCAGGTGGGAGCGGCAGGTGGAACTCACCGAGGCACTTCCTTCATTATTGATGGCATCTTCAACGTCGACGCCACAGACGCACACTGGGGACAGTTAAAGTGTGAATGTGTAAAAACATGTAGACAGCCCATGGGCGAGTCATCTGGCAGTGGGATGGACCGATGTCTCTGTTTACGTGTGTGTGTGTGTGTGTGTGTGTGTGTGTGTGTGTGTGTGTGTGTGTGTGGTGTGTGTGTGTTTTTGTGCGTGTGCGTGTGCGTGTGGTGTGGTGTGTGTGTGTGTGTGTGTGTGTGTGTGTGTGTGTGTGTGTGTGTGTGTGTGTGTGTGTGTGTGTGTGTGTGTGAGTGTGTGTATGTGAGTGTGTGTGTGTGCATGTGTGTGTTGTGTGTGTGTATGTATGTGTACGTGAGTGCGTGCGTGCGTGCGTGCGTATATATATATATATATATATATATATATATATTATATATGTATGTATGTATGTATGTATGTATGTATGTGCGTATGTGTCTGAGTGTGCATGTGTGTGCGTGCGCGGGTAGGTGTGTACGTGTGTGTACGTGAGTGTGCATACGTGTGTGTGTGTGTGTGTGTGTGTGTGTGTGTGTGTGTGTGTGTGTGTGTGTGTGTGTGTGTGTGTGTGGCGCGCGCGCATCTGTATATATATATATATATATATATATATATATATATATATATATAACAAGATTTAACAAGATTGCCACCTAGAGATTCAACTCTAGATGGCAGGTGGACTAGGAAGCCATTTGGCTTATCGAGAGTCCAACCTATCTATCTAAGTATACCCCGCCCGTCTTAGGTATATGTCGATTTTATTTTTAAATATATTAACACTACTAGCACCTACACAATCAGCTGATAATATGTTCCATTCGTTTACTGTTCTTTGTGAAAATTAAAATTTTCTAATATCTAGTCTTCACTGCTTCTTTGCTAATGTAACTCCATGTCCTCTAGTCCTTCTCTCTTCCTTGACTGTGAAAAAATATCTCTGTCAATATTTTCATACCCATTCAATATTTTAAACATCTCCTCTCAATCTTCTGGTTTCTAGTGTTGTTAAACCACATTCTTTTAGACGCATTTCATAACTAATATTCCTGAGTTTTGGTATCATTTTGGTTGCTCTCCTTTGTACTCTTTCTAGCATATCAATATCCTTCTTGCGATATGGCCTCCATGCTTGTATACAATATTCTAAGTGAGGCCTAACTATTGTTTTATACAGCGGTATTATTAGTTCTTTTTCTTTGTACACTATATTTCGCCTAATTAATCCAAAAATTTGGTTTCCCTTCGCTGCTGCAATTCCACACTGCTCTGATACATTCATGTCAGCACTAATAGTTAACCATAAGTCCTTTTCCTTTAAGGTAGTATTTAGTACAGTACCACCCATTGTATATTGTGCATCTTCATTCCCATGTCCGGTGTGGAGGCACTTTCCAAAATTAAACAGCATTTGCCACTTCTCAGACCATTCTATCAACTTATTAAGATCATCTTGTAAATGCTGTCTATCTGCATCACTTTTAATTTTCCTAAACACTGTTGTGTCATCCGCAAACTTCAACACCTTGCTTGTTATGTCATCATACAAATCATTGATATATATTAAGAATAAAATAGGTCCCAGTACTGATCCCTGTGGTACTCCACTGAAAACCGATTTCCAGTTTGAAACCTCCCCATCAACTACTACTCTTTGTCTTCTATCAATAAGCCATTTTTTCCTCAGTTAATCATACCATTTCCTATGCCATGGGCCTTTTGTTTAAGTAGTAGTCTTTGGTGTGGCACTTTGTCAAAGACTTTTTTTTTAATCTAAGTAGATTATATCTACTGGTGATCCATCATCTACCCACTTTGTGACATCTTCCAAAAAACATAACATATTTGTTAAGCATGACCTCGCTTTTAAAAATCCATGTGGAGATGGGTTTATCAATTTATTTTTAACAAGAAAATCAACCAGATGATCTTTAATTAGCCTTTCTAATAGTTTGCAAATCTCCGATGTTAAACTCACTGGTCTATAGTTCTCTGACTTGTTTCTCGAACCTTTTTTAAATAATGGTATAATGTTTGCTTCTTTCCATTCTAATGGAACTATTCCCTCCTCTAATGACAAACTGAACACTGTTGCAAGCGGTATGCTGATTTGTTCCGCAATTTCCAATAGTAATTTGGGAGGAATCCCATCCACTCCAGGTGATTTATTATCCTTCTCTTATTTTCATAGCTACCATTGTTGGGGTTACAATTAGTTGTCCTAAATAGTCAAACTCTCTCCCTTCGAACTTGGTCTCAAGTACTGGTATCTTCCCTGGTAAACACCGAACTAAAGTACTCATTTAGGTTTTCTGCCATTACGAATCCCTCTGTTAATATGTTTCCATCATTACCTTCTAGAGGACCGACCTTATCCTGAACTTTCTGTTTACTTCGAACATACGCATAAAAACTCTTGATGTCATGTTTTATATTAAAAGCAATTTTTTGTTCGTAGCTTCTCTTTAAATTTCTAATTTCAGCTGTAGCTTGATTAAGTGCTTCTTTATAAATGCTATAGTCTTCTTCACTTCCGGTATGTCTATATGTCTTCCACATCACTTGCTTGTACTTGATTTTTCTAATGGCTTCCTTCGATAAGTGTTTCTTCTTTGACGCAGTCAATTTCGCTATTTAAAATATTCCAGCATTCTGTTGCTGTCTTATTCTTCAGTGTGTTATTCCAGTCTATCTTTGCTAAATCTTCCCTCATGTCCTTATATCTTCCTTTGTGAAAACATTTCCTGTACCTTATTTTTCTATTCCGTTCTCCCTTTACTTTGATGATACAATGTATCTGGTTGTGATCACTACACCCCAGTGGCTCACATATCTTGACATTATCAACACATTCCTTCTGTGAGCTCAATACTATGTCTAACACGTTCTCGCCCCTGGTTGCTTCTAACACATGTTGAGAAAGGAAACTATCTTGTACTAAATTTAAAAACTCTTGATCCTCTCTCCCGGTACTCTGTAGAGATGTCCACTGCATATGCCCATGGTTAAAATCCCCCATAATAATACAGTCCCGTTTACTCACTTCTTTGATAGCGTTATGTATTTTTTCATTCTCTTCTATGCTTATGTTTGGACTCCGATACACTACCCCAACAGTTAATGTTGAGTTTCCTGTAACTATGTTACACCAGACAGCTTCTTCACATTCTGCTTCTTTTTCTAATTTAATTTCGTAAGCCTGGATGGATTCATTAATATATAAAATAACTACGCCTCCCCTTCTTCCTAATCTATATTTCCTAAACATTACATATCCTGTCATTCTTAATTCGGCATCTGATATATCGGGTGTGGCCCAAGATTCATTTATACCTATTATGTGAGGGTCAATATCTTCTACCATAATCTTTAGTTCATTTCTTTTGTTTACTATGCTCCTTGCATTTAAACAAACATATTTATAACCAAATTCCGTAGGGCTTTCCAGACTGTTCTTTGCTGATTTATTTTTGCTATCTTTATTTATGCCTCTAGTATTTGGCTTCTCTGTGTATCCCCCCTGCGAAACTAGTTTAAAAAGCTGTGTGTGTGTGTGTGTGTGTGTGTGTGTGTGTGTGTGTGTGTGTGTGTGTGTGTTGTGTGTGTGTGTGTGTGTGTGTGTGTGTGTGTGTGTGTGTGTGTGTGTGTGTGTGTGTGTGTGTGTGTGTGTGTGTGTGTGTGTGTGTGTGTGAGTGTGTGTTATGTGTGTTGTGTGTGCATGCGTGCGCGCGAGCGTGTGTTTATTTGAGCAGTGTGTGTGCGCCTGCATGCGTACAGATAGTAATGTAAGTATGTGCGTGTGTGCTTGAACTTCGGCGTGAGTGTGTTTGTGTACACGCACGCCTTGCGAATGTATGAGTTTGCGCACGTCCCGTGCCCGTAAACTCTTTTTACGCGTTCCCAGATAGTTAGATGGACATGTTCATTGCAAGAAGCTGTGTACATCTGACATCCGAAATGACAAGACGCGGTGCCGTGATTGCCGAACCAATTGTGGCAGACTGCGTATTAAGGTAATTGTGATTTAAGAGACCCAAAAACGATTGGCATGGCGACTTCATAGGTGGCCAATGTATCGTAGTAAGTTGTGACTTGATTGACAGGTAATCCGAACCGTTGAGCATTGCCATTATAACTAATTGGACAAAGCCCAGTAAGTAATCATCGCACAACCTTAATGGACATTAGTTATTTATGTCAGGTAGATTGCTCTATTGTGACTGGCAACGAGACAACATCCAGTGAATATGTGACACGGAAGAACACAATAAAACGACATCTGCGTCGAAATTTAAAACGTTAACATTAATTTCGCCCTCTATCGGCCAAGCGTATATCTGTAGTATCGTTCTTATGTTCAACTTCTTATTTATTGGATGGTGCACAACCCGAGGTCAAACCGTTGTAGTTTCAATCATCCGATACTAAATAGTGTGACCATCTAGTAACAATTGGAAAGATTGAAGGGAAAAGATCAAGAGGATGTCATCGAAGAAAAACATTGATCATCTGTCTGTATATTTAAGAGCAACGAACGACCGTGCGGTTTGGAGGACCATGATTGTCGACACCTAGAAAAGACATGACACCTAGAGGAATGAATTGTATAATATATATATATGTATATATATATATATATATATATATATATATATATATATATATATATATATATGTATATATATATAATATATATATATGTGTATATATACACACGACTATTTGTGTTAATAAAGTCATTACAAACAATTCAACTGCTCCTCTTAACATCACCCAGTCGTACAATTACGCAAACATACCGACTTAATGAATATTGCAACCGAAATCAGGAACTTATTGCATATGTCTAAGTACAGCACTGTGACGTCAGCACTGATATACGTTGGCTTCCAAGTCGTAATGTAGTTGTATACTCGCTGACATACACATTCGTTAGGCATAGCAACGACGGAAATGTTACCAAATTCCAACCCTCGGTTTATGTTACGACTTCGTTTAACATTAGACTGACATTTTTCAGATGTGTCGAACATGGATCATCATATTCGTGATTTACGACGAAATTTCGTCGACGTCTGCCTCTTTGTGTTGCAACAATTATTGCTGCTGCGTTTATTACTAGTTTACTTGATTATTGTGATTCCTCGTTTCACAATAATGCCCTTAGGATATCACGACATTGCATCTTGGTCGATATTTCGAAACTGCCTCAATCTTCTCAGGTCCATCCCACCTCCTGTTTGCTGTCTTCGTCTTGTTGTGCCTTTGTTCTTCTTGCAAATTGACCTGTGTCCATCCTTACTAAGTCGTCTGTTCGTCCACGCCTCGTCTTTTCGTTTACTGAGAGTCCAGCATACTCGAGTCAGATGAAGACAGTGTTTCCGAGTAGATAATACACCCTACTCACAGAACAAAATAATCCAGATAATCCCCCGTCAATCACAACCTAGCGGAATTGAGAACGTTAATGATCATATTAATCCCCTTAATTAGTACAAATTCCCGAGCTACGGTCGTGTAAACCAGCTACACCATGCGTGTGTGCGTGCGTGCATGCGTTCGCGAGCGCATGTGTGCGCGTGTGTGGTGTATGTGTGTATGTGAGGGTGCGTCCGTGTGTGTGTGTGTGTGTGTGTGTGTGTGTGTGTGTGGTGGTGTGTGTGTGTGTGTGTGTGTGTGTGTGTGTGTGTGTGTGTGTGTGTGTGTGTGTGTGTGTGTGTGTGTGTGTGTGTGTGTGTGTGTGTGTGTGTGTGTGTGTGTGTGTGTGTGTGTGTGTGTGTGTGTGTGTGTGTGTGTGTGTGTGTGTGTGTGTGTGTGTGTGCGAGCGTACATTTGTTGTACATGTGTGAACAAAATTTAGGCTTTGAAACAAAAATAACTTCTCGACCAAGATTGTTCTATCGGAAACATATGATAGAATACTACGTTTTTAACAGGAGTTTGGAAAAGGAATATGTACATAATCTTTTTCTTAAAGTTCTACATTGTTACACACTGGCGCAGAGTAATGGACAGCCTTAGAATGATAGAATACAATAAACAGTCGGCGCCTAGCATCCTTGAAGCAGATTAGTAACGTGCTCCTTCACAGAAAAAATGTTGCAACCTCGAATATGATAGATGTAATAACATTTCAGATTTAATCAACGGTTTCCACGGCTCCTCCGTGTCGACGTGGATCGATGAAATGCTGAATACATGACCTAAGTCACATTTCTTATTTTTATCTTCATAAATTGAATGATGTATACTATAATTCAAATAAGCTTAGTGATGCTATTTACCAGAGGGCACCGATTTACAACTGCAAATACATCAATTCGACACAGCCAGCCTTTTAGTTTTGCGGCTGACAAACAGCAAGAAAACTCGTATCGCGTTTCATTTGATTACTGTCGGATTTACACCGATTACGAAACAAATCTGCATGAAACCAAATTAAGGAATATCACATAAATTGCATAATGTAACTCGTTTTATTCACTAAGTAATATAGGATATTATGTGTTAGCTTGATATTAAAATAACGTAACCACAACGCAAGATTTTTATTAATCGTCATAATTTTACAAGATACGTTAATATGATAATATTATTATCATATTAACATATCTTGTAAAATTGTATCTTACATCAGCAGAAGGTTGAGATTCGTGTTAGCATCAACTCGTACTAAGCTCCTTGAGATATCTGTCATCGTTAAAACGAACTCACTCTGGCTATATTAGTTAAGCCGTGGGGTTACTTTTAACAAGCTGTGACTGCGTGAGTAGGTCAATATCAGTCTACGCAGACACATGTTATACTCTGTGTATTCCACCGCGTCGACACTCAGTGATCGATGGGATTCGTACAATTCGACTACTTGGAGAAGGTAAACAAACTGACAGGCTAAAGAACGCGCACAATAGCTTTACACAACACTGTTGCCAATGTATGCTTTATCAACACGTACAATTATCTATAAAATATGTCTGTCTTATATTGATTTAATAGTCGGAAACTGATGTTACGTGAAAGAAAACATCTAGGTTTTTTTTATATATATATATATATATATATATATATATATATATATATATATATATATATATATATATATTATATATATATATATATATATATATATATATATATATCGTTGCCCGATGTAATTTCAAGACAGTTTTAGGTCAATTTGTATTACCAAAATTGGATATGCCTACACTAAACATGCCGTTTTATTGTGGTTTATGCACAGTTGCACACACGATACTAAAACTGACACCTTAAAGTTAAGATTCCATATATACGGATGCGGCATGCGGATACGGCTACGATTTGCACACGAGCGCGCGCTTACACACACACACACACACACACACACACACACACACACACACACACACACACACACACACACACACACACACACACACACACACACACACACACACACACACACACACACACACACACACACACACACACACACACACACACACACACACACGAACCTGCAATTCTAACATATTTCTAAGTTGAACAATCAAATTAGCAAGCGCAGAAACAATAAAAACTTACTAAGAATTAGTTGAATGTTCCCTCTATCCCAACAACGCCAATCAACGCGGCACTGACAACGGTGACGCAAACAGCGTGACGTCACAACCAGATTTTAAAGGGAGACTAGTTAATGTTATTACAAGAGCGGAATACAAAAAAATGGTAAGAAACTTCTTTTCATTTATACATTTCAATTCGCTATTTCGGAACTATACCAGTATTAAATTTAAACGGACAATGGATTATGGCAACTTTCCAAGATCTATAATGTAGGTTTGATATGAAAGATACCTGCCTAAAATAAATAACTTTGCGATAATATTAAAATTATATTCAAGAAGTAGGTAATCTTATACTTAACTGGCCTAAATTATTACCCAAGAAGTATGCGCATCGTTGTTATAATTCATTCAAACTGACACATAATACAGCATATATCATGTTTTATTTATCAGATATGATTGAAAACTATGAACGCTGATACTTTCCTCTGCATGCAAACGTTTTAAGCACATTTCCCGTTAACGTTAGCACGTATTGACAACTTCTACAGCCGCCACAAAACGCACTGTAATTGGTCGTAATTAAATCACCAACAATCTATAAGGAGTTATAATTAGATCACTAATTCTATTTAATGGGTCACAATAAGGTGACTAGATATTCACGCGGGGTCATAATAAGGTCATCAACAATCTATAATAGGTTATAATAAGGTCTCCAACTAGTTTTACTGGGTCACAATAAGGTTGCTATTAATCTGGACTGGGTCGTAATAAGGGCACCTACAACCAACCATACTGCAAATGAGAGTTCTCAACAACGTATGACGCGATCATATGACGTCAGTTTTAATTAAGTTTGAGGTCAACTAGCTGGCACTTATTCGGACGTCCAGGTAGTTCGGTGATTAATGAGTGTGGGGACTACGGATAGAGGGCAATGTCGTACCTGAGGTTCACATCTGTACAATCGGGAACAATGAAGGGAACAATACATTGTTCTAACTGTCCGCCCAAAATAACACGACAGCGTCGCGTTGTGACCGCCGCAGCTACAGTAACCCTCAATCTACCTCGGGCCACGTAATACTCAGGGTGGATAACTGTAACTCTCCACACTTGTTCACATCACTCCACTATCCATCTCCAACTATTCTAGAAGAATGACGAACATGCCCTCTTGAATTTCCCCCATCCCCATCTTCCTGTGTCAGCATCCTATGACACGATTAATGTGTCAAGAATGTTCAATGAGCGTGCAATAAAAACGTTGCTTCTTCCTGATCCAGTTGACATGTGTTTCTAATCTGATAGTTATGCTATTAATATTTTAGAAAACACACCATTTTGCAATGATGTTAATCAATGCTACATTAATAATGCAATATTTACGACACATGTACATTTCCTGTAATTAAACAATGACTGATCAATGTTCATCGTTTAACGTAACTTACGCTGTCACCGATCACATGTTCGTATGGCAAGTTCCATTTTATACCAAGTATATCTTATTGCAGTGAAGACTACAATATGAAGTGTGACATGTTTATTTATATGTACGCAAAACAGCGAGACTATTTATTGTGTTAAGTAAATTGCAAGATCGGCTTTGTCTACAGGATTCCAAAGGCGATTCGCTGTTTAGCCGTGCAAGGGAAGGCATCAGACGTAGGTGTCTTTGTCGTGTGGTCAGGTATACTTACGCCGTCACTAAATACAACTCACACGTCAACGCATACGCTCATGTACGCAACACAAATATATACGACATGTTACTTATCATGAAACATTGATACAGTTCTCTCTCCCTCTCTTTCCCTCCACCCCCTTCTCCCTCCCTCCTTCCCTCCTCCCTCCCTCCCTCCCTCCCTCCCTCACACCCTCTATGTATTTATGTCTCTCCCTCTCCCTCTCCCTCTCCCTCTCCCTCTCCCTCTCCCTCCTCCTCCTCTTCCCTCTCCCTCTCCCTCTCCCTCTCCCTCTCCCTCTCCTCTCCCTCTCCCTCTCCCTCTCCCTCTCCCTCTCCCTCTCCTCTCCCTCTCCCTCTCCCTCTCCCTCTCCCCTCTCCCTCCCTCTCCCTCTCCCTCTCCCTGGGTGTCTTGGTGGTAGCACAGTGATATGTAGTTGTTATATTATATCAGTAGCGGTGGTAGTCTGGGTGGTAGCACAGTGATATGTAGTTGTTATATTATATCAGTAGCGGTGGTAGTCTGGGTGGTAGCACAGTGATATGTAGTTGTTATATTATATCAGTAGCGGTGGTAGTCTGGGTGGTAGCACAGTGATATGTAGTTGTTATATTATATCAGTAGCGATGGTAGTCTGGGTGGTAGCACAGTGATATGTAGTTGTTATATTATATCAGTAGCGGTGGTAGTCTGGGTGGTAGCACAGTGATATGTAGTTGTTATATTATATCAGTAGCGGTGGTAGTCTGGGTGGTAGCACAGTGATATGTAGTTGTTATATTATATCAGTAGCGGTGGTAGTCTGGGTGGTAGCACAGTGATATGTAGTTGTTATATTATATCAGTAGCGGTGGTAGTCTGGGTGGTAGCACAGTGATATGTAGTTGTTATATTATATCAGTAGCGGTGGTAGTCTGGGTGGTAGCACAGTGATATGTAGTTGTTATATTATATCAGTAGCGGTGGTAGTCTGGGTGGTAGCACAGTGATGTGTAGTTGTTATATTATATCAGTAGCGGTGGTAGTCTGGGTGGTAGCACAGTGATATGTAGTTGTTATATTATATCAGTAGCGGTGGTAGTCTGGGTGGTAGCACAGTGATATGTAGTTGTTATATTATATCAGTAGCGGTGGTAGTCTGGGTGGTAGCACAGTGATGTGTAGTTGTTATATTATATCAGTAGCGGTGGTAGTCTGGGTGGTAGCACAGTGATATGTAGTTGTTATATTATATCAGTAGCGATGGTAGTCTGGGTGGTAGCACAGTGATATGTAGTTGTTATATTATATCAGTAGCGGTGGTAGTCTGGGTGGTAGCACAGTGATATGTAGTTGTTATATTATATCAGTAGCGGTGGTAGTCTGGGTGGTAGCACAGTGATATGTAGTTGTTATATTATATCAGTAGCGGTGGTAGTCTGGGTGGTAGCACAGTGATATGTAGTTGTTATATTATATCAGTAGCGGTGGTAGTCTGGGTGGTAGCACAGTGATATGTAGTTGTTATATTATATCAGTAGGGGGATTTGGGTTATTTTTTTTTCTGGGTGGTAGCAAAAGTGATATGTAGTTGTTATATTATATCAGTAGCGGTGGTAGTCTGGGTGGTAGCACAGTGATATGTAGTTGTTATATTATATCAGTAGCGGTGGTAGTCTGGGTGGTAGCACAGTGATATGTAGTTGTTATATTATATCAGTAGCGGTGGTAGTCTGGGTGGTAGCACAGTGATATGTAGTTGTTATATTATATCAGTAGCGGTGGTAGTCTGGGTGGTAGCACAGTATATGTAGTTGTTATATTATATCAGTAGCGGTGGTAGTCTGGGTGGTAGCACAGTGATGTGTAGTTGTTTGATTCTGTAAAGACAGCTGTAGCTGAGTGTCGAAACGTCACTTCCTCTACTTACAGATCTCTTCTGGCGAGGCTCCTACCGACCGAACCAGAACAAACACAACCACGTGAAGAGTGTCGTAAGTGTCAATTCCGGCAACATCTTCGTCCTACCCCTTCCTGTCACACGCCTCTCTCTCTCCGCCTCCCTCCCTCTCTCCCTCTCTCTCCCCTCCTCCCCCTCTCTCCCTCTCTCCCTCTCTCACCTCTCTCCCTCTCTCCCATGCACCCCTCCCTCCCTCTCTCCCTCCCTCCCCCTCTCTCTCTTTAAGTCCTCCATTAGCATTCTCTGCCTTTTCCGTCCTATACCATTTCCTTTCTAGTCCCCTCGTCGCCCTCCCTGCCTATCTCGTCTTTCCTTCGTCTTCCCTCTTCTTTCCGTCACACGCTTCTCTTCCTCTCAAACATATCATCCCGACTTCTTTCCTGTCCTTCCGTCACACGCTTCTATTCCTCTCAAACATATCATCTCGACTTCTTTCCTGTCCTTCCGTCCCACGTCTCTCTATTACACTCACCTCCCGCTGACGTCAGACAAGTTCCAGCAAACATGAGCGAGACGAGCGCCACCTGGATTAGACGCTCACGTTGGGCGTCATTTAAGTCGCCAATTATTGGTTCTACATCTGCACGTGAATACATTTCATGTCCGATGAAAACTACTATTTTATTTAAATAACTGCACTTACTGAAGGAATATTTAATATATAAATCTAACTCTGACATTGTTTCTAGTCATAGGCCTACCACTGACTCTGCCTATTTTGTGCGCTGTTTGTATTAATTTACTGTCACCGGAAATAGTATAATATTCGAGGGGTGAGCCGGAGCTTCAGCACCACTCCGATTTCGCACTATTTCATGGCAAGACACGCGACAACGTTTGGAACTCAACCAAAAAGCTAGTAGCAAAATGTTGTGTTTATGCAATGACATTTATTTCCAGTGGCGCCATCTACCGACTCAAGTTCACACAAATTGATTACTTCTGTACGCCACTTCCTATCTACTCGACACGCGCACGCATGAACACGCACACGCACACACACGCACATACTTTATGAAATGTGTTCACGACTCCGGGTGCATTACTTTAGAAATGCAGCGTCACCTTCTATCAACAACAACTTCGCCCTACCATCAATGCAGCGTCACCTCTATCAACAACAACTTCGCCCTACCATCAATGCAGCGTCACCTCTATCAACAACAACTTCGCCCTACCATCAATGCAGCGTCACCTCTATCAACAACAACTTCGCCCTACCATCAATGCAGCGTCACCTCTATCAACAACAACTTCGCCCTACCATCAATGCAGCGTCACCTCTATCAACAACAACTTCGCCCTACCATCAATGCAGCGTCACCTCTATCAACAACAACTTCGCCCTACCATCAATGCAGCGTCACCTCTATCAACAACAACTTCGCCCTACCATCAATGCAGCGTCACCTCTATCAACAACAACTTCGCCCTACCATCAATGCAGCGTCACCTCTATCAACAACAACTTCGCCCTACCATCAATGCAGCGTCACCTCTATCAACAACAACTTCGCCCTACCATCAATGCAGCGTCACCTCTATCAACAATAACTTCGCCCTACCATCAATGCAGCGTCACCTCTATCAACAACAACTTCGCCCTACCATCAATGCAGCGTCACCTCTATCAACAACAACTTCGCCCTACCATCAATGCAGCGTCACCTCTATCAACAACAACTTCGCCCTACCATCAATGCAGCGTCACCTCTATCAACAACAACTTCGCCCTAGCATGAATGCAGCCTCACCTCTATCAACAATAACTTCGCCCTACCATCAATGCAGCGTCACCTCTATCAACAACAACTTCGCCCTACCATCAATGCAGTGTCACCTCTATCAACAACAACTTCGGACGGGCTACCATCAATGCAGCGTCACCTCTATCAACAACAACTTCGCCTGGGCGACGGACTCGGCAAATGCCAAGCAGGCGCTCACGGACGCTGATCAACGACAAGACGGCGGACGGACGGACTGACGGACGGACACTGACGCGGACGGACGCGGACGGACAGGGAACGGACGGAACGAACGCCGAACGAACGAACGGACGGACGACGGACGGACGGACGACGACGGACGGACGGACGGACGGACGGACGGACGGACGGACGGACGGACGGACGGACGGACGGACGGACGGACGGACGGACGGACGGACGGACGGACGGACGGACGGACGGACGGACGGACGGACGGACAGCAGACGGACGGACGGACGGACGGACGGACGGACGGACGGAACGACAGACAGACGGACGGACGGACGGACGGACGGACGGACGGACGGACGGACGGACGGACGGACGGACGGACGGACGGACGGACGGACGGACGGACGGACGGACGGACGGACGGACGGACGGACGGACGGACGGACGGACGGACGGACGGACGGACGGACGGACGGACGGACGGACGGACGGACGGA
>JAODUO010000239.1:360000-697500 GCA_025642075.2 Ridgeia piscesae | reverse complement strand
AAAACATTGATCGAGGTGAGACTACACCCATAATGCATTGCATGCCACGTGATTGATATTAGAAACTACCACTATATCGTAATAACTCTCTCTAATCCACAATTGTATACGATTGAAACTGAGACGTTCATTTTACAAATATGCGAAGTTTGCAACCTGGAATAAAAATGTGTAGACTGCATACGGTTATATCAACTGATCAACGCCTACCGCAAAACAAATTCTATATATATATATATATATATATATATATATATATATATATATATATATATATATATATATATATATATATATATATATATATATATATATATATAAGGCTTGCGTGCCCCATGTCTCAGTTTTACTTACACACGACTGTCGGTGTAAGCACGTTGACCAGTAACACACTAACGATTTTATTTGAAACTATGTTACATTACACAAGTTCACCAATGGAACGGCGTACACAACAGGACTGTTGTCATGCATACAACCAGATAGTATCACTCCGCTACTATACTATACTCAGATACTAGCACTCACTTCCAACCACGGTCCTACTCGTTGATCTGTTCGATGATCGCCAATTTTCGCGGCTGCGAATGTGCAAATATGGTAATATGGGGGAAATGTCTTCTGTAACTGTAAACGTAGACAGAGGAAAGTCTTTGTTTGCAAAGTGGTTGGACTGACGATTTATTTAATGTAATTGTGTATTGCCAGTGCCATATCAAACTCAATTTAACCGCAATCATAACAGTTATTCTGAAATTGATTTTCGCGCCAAGTAGATGAACGCAAACACACGCACGCACGCACGCACGCACGCCCGTACGCACGCACGCACGCACGCACGCACAGACACACACACACACACACACACACACACACACACACACACACACACACACAGCAGGAGTTACTACTGATCTAGCGCCAAGAGGGAGCGTGTTCCAAAGAGTAGGCGCAGCTACACAAAGACCCTGGTTCCCATGTTAGTATTACTAACTCGTGGAAGAAAAAGTAACTCAGCACTAGACGATCAAACCTGGATGTTTTCTAACAGGAGTAAGCAATAAATGCAAACACTTTTTACTTACATCACAGTGACTGGTGTGTAAAAACATAGGCCTTAAAATGACATCGGACAGGAACCCAAAATATAAAGATTTAAGAATGGGTATATAATTAGTAAAATGCGGAGATTGAGTCACAACCATTGCTAAAGAATTCTGAGTACGTAGCAACTTTGTGATATCCTTAAGGGCAATAGTGTCAAAAAGGGAATTACAACAATCACTTTACTAGTAACAAGTGCAGTTGCCATAGTTTTTACAATGGAATGAAGCAAATAGCGACGAATAAGCCACAAATCACGAACGTGATCATAATAAGTTAGACAAATCTGAGAAATGTGTCCTCTTACATTATAGTGGTCATCACCAAAGTTCCGAGATAACTGTGCAAGCGGAACAAATTGGCTATGCAGAGGTGCAGGGAAAGGTCCTTAATTCTTTCGCGCTGCCTCTATGTGCCACCAATAATAAGAAACTATTATTATGTGGATTATATATATATATATATATATATATATATATATATATATATATATATATATATATAACTATTTGTGTGTCATTGATTGCAAGCGTATGTCGCAACTGCTCTTGATCACGCGAGCAATCGTACAAGTGTGTTGTGCTTCACAACTGCGCTATACATGTGACGAAACGAAACTGTATTCCTACTTAAGATATTTATTGATATGCTATATATATATATATATATATATATATATATATATATATATTTTTTTACGTATATATATTTATATATATATATATATATATATATATATATATATATATATATATTATATATATATTCTATATATATATATATATATATATATATATATATATATATATATATATATATATATATAAGCATAGCAATAAATAAATCGTTTCCAATCAGTGACGCACAAATAATAACGGTGCGCATGCGCCAAAGACCTGGGTTCACTTCTACGTACTAACACCAAGGGCACAACACCCGGCGTCGGCGGCCGTGTGCAGTTTCTTAACATGATTCCCGTTTACATGTCCGACAGGTGACGCCAGTGTCCGGTGACTGGTGACAAGTGGCCCAACGTCCCGGATACTTCGATGGTCACTTCAAGAGAACGTATTGGCTAAATACGCGCCACCGGCGACTATGACGACGAGTAAACACCCGGCCATCATCATCTGCTTCTGCAACAATGACAAATTACCTCTTATTGGTCAACCGTGTCTATCTACATCGCAATGTGCAAGACAATTAAATGAACTAACCAGCGATTTTTATTTATATGCCGGGAACACGGAATGGGTGGGGTTCCGTCCGCGGAGCCCTATCTCCTAGCTCACCTAAAACATCACCCCACCCCTGTACTACACCCTAACTAGATGGACAGCAATGAATAATTACTTTTAGCAGTTCGTTGATTTTTTTCTGAATAAAACAAAAACGAATATGGTACGTTTTGGTTTGGAATTCGAACTAATTCCATGCGTAAACGGAGTCCTGCTTTCAATTTGATTCCCTCACATCCATCTATCTTCTCCCGCAAAAGTAGTTGCATAACAATCAACTTACGTCTTAGCTCTTCAGTGAAATTTGGACAAAAATTAAAACTTATAAATATGTTATAGGTGCGGACTAACCGGTCGAACCCCCACCCACACTTCGCTTCCCGGTTCAACCAAACTGTCATTAATTATTTTAATCTGTATAAGAAATCCCAAAATGCAAACATGCAAGTAAGAACTTACAGAAGCAATCGCCATGTACAAAGATGATCTGTCATCTCCGAAGCGTTCAACCAGAAGAGTTGGATGGGTGGGAACAGCGCCATCACGGCAAAGAGCCAAAGAACTGGCCAAACTGCTGTGCAAAGGAAATCAAGGAATGCATGCGAGAATCATTCCCCGACATCTGTGTTGTTGCAGTGGGCTGTGCAATCCCCGTAACGTCATGCGAGTGTAAAAGAAGTCCCGGCGTTCTGTGCCGCCTGGAAACCTTCATGCGGGCCAGTGTGGGCCAAAGTCTCCTCTCTGGCACGGATGCACATGCACTATGATGTTTCTGCTGAGGTCATTCAAATGGTGAATTATTTGTAGACCGTTTCCCAAGGAAACTGCCACTAAACTGTATGAAAGCTACTGTGCCACCGAAGCAAATGAAAACTGTCAAATGGATCAGTTTGATTGTTTCTGTACTGCTGCATATTACTTGTAGAATAATTACTTATTTCAATCAACAGCAATACTTGTTTTGCATATCGTGCAACTTATTATACGAAAGTTGAATGTCGTTATCACAGCTGTTGTCATTTTTGTATATTAAACAGTTTATTTGTGACATCACTCACGTCAATTCTGGTCATGAAACTCATCTTGGTCTGACCAAAAACATCGGTCTGCCAACGCGTAGCTATATACATTTCTAGTTGGTTGTCAATATAGGTATAAATACATACATACATAAATAAAAAAATGTTTTATATCTTTATTCGAAGCAGGGGAATCACGGGACTGGGAGACACAAGGGACGAAGCAGGAGTGATAGGGGTGAAGCTTGGGAGACACACGGGATGAAACAGGTAAGACGCTGGGGCGAATCAGGGAAATACATTTCGCATCAATGGGACGTGGATGGCGTCTCTGGCGATTCATATCACAAGAATCGCACAGAAACGAAACAATAAAGCAAATACAATTAATGACAATTTATTCAATTACAAGCAGTTCGTACAGACATGATCGCACATTGTCCAGTGATTAGGCTCTAGACTTCTCTATACATTCTTCAAATGAGCGGGTCATTCAGCTTTTGTTGTTCCTGGTTAAACGGACAAACATTATAATTTCAGTTTTTAATCTCATAAATCTTGTTCATATTAAAAATTATGCCATAATCGGTCGTGGTCGAGTAAATTTCAAACAACCCCTTGTCATTTTAAGTTTGTGCACGTCAAAGCTTTCGTTCCAGTTACGGTCACCGAGCGGCGCTACGAACGTTCCACTAAAGGGAAACGTTTACCACGAGGATAACAAATGTTTTTGCAATTAAAAGACACGACGATTCAATGAGTGAACGATGACAAATGACATTAGGATGGTCGTGTTAAGTGACGAATAATTTACAATAACCATTCCACGACAACTACACTGTATTAGCCATTATAGGTTTCAGGTAAACCTATTTATCTGGGTTCGTGTCTTCCTAGACGACAAACACAGCGACCAAAGTGAGACAACATCCATAATTAATTGCATGTCATCTGATTAGTTCTAGAAACTATACCATACGCCGCGTTGACTAAGACTGCTTGCCGTCGCGTCGCGTCGCGTCGCGTCGCGTCGCGTCGCGTCGCGTCGCGTCATCTACACTGCGACATTAATGGAAAAATCACGTCGCCTGGCGAATTAGAAAAAAACGACCAATGAGTAGGTTGCGCCACCCTGGCTGCAGCGGCAAAAACAACGAGGTGGGTAATGGCAATCAGCCCGGGTTCATTTCTAAGCCCTAACGCCAGGACCCTTTGCGCAATACCCGGTGTCGGCGACTGTGTGCAATTTCTTAACATGATTCCCGGGTAAATGTCCGACGGGTGATGCCAGTGTACGGTGCCCAGGGAGAAAAGTCTAAAGACCTTGCTTCGCTGGCCACGTCAAGCGAACTTGCCAGCTAATGATCCACCTAAGACGATTATGACGACGAGTAAGCAGACCAATATCATGATCTTCTTCTGCAACAGAAAAGACAAAACCACATTTACACTGTATTTATTTTAACTGGGGAGGGGGGCACAGGGCACGAGGCAGGGGAGATAATTTGGATGACGTCACCGGCGATTCGTAACACAGGAATCACACAGAAACGAACACCAAGACCAACACAATTAAATGACAATTTATTCAATTCCAAGCAGTTCGGAGAGACATGATCGTACATTGTAGCCGTTCCCTACATTGGTTAGGCCCTATACATTCTTCACCATCACTCACTCGTTCAACTTTCGCTGTTCCTTCATCGTTATCCACAACGTGTGTGTTGTTGTCACGTGGAACACCCAGTTACACATCTAACGTCTCATTGGTCTACACCGAGTCAGATGCTATATGACCAGCACCACATTGCTTTCAGCAACCTAAACCAGGTCTAACGAGTCCCGTCGCATCATTTAATAAATTGATCGTCAGCGCCAGGGATATCTAGCATTCGTGTCCACAGTGTATACATAGTTTGTAAATACCGAGCTTCTATACACCAGCACCAGTGGGATTTCTTTCACTATTCCAGTATGGCGTCGAATATTCATCACAAACGTCTACTTTATAAATACGTTTACAGGGCTGCACCAAAGCATCGCTGAGTGGATTGCAGCAAATGTTGCTCGCATCAAGATAATGCTGTTGCCTTTCAATATTAGTTTGCTTTGGTTAAACGGACGAACATTATGATTTAATTTAAACTGTTTTTAAACTCACAAATTCTATTCATATTAAGAAATTCCATGATCAGTCGTAGTCAAATCAGTTTCAAATACCTCTCTGGTAATTTTCACATTTGCCACATATCAACGCTTTCATTCCAGTTACGGTCACCGAGCGGCGCTACGAACGTTCCACTAAAGGGAAACGTTTACAACGAGGACAAAAACAAAATTTTGCAATTAAAAGACACGATGATTCAATGAATGAATAATGACATATGACGTTAGGATGGTCGAATTAAGTGACGAATAATTTACAATAGCCATTCTACTACAACTATACTGTATTAGCTAGTATAGGTTTCACGTAAACCTGTTTATCTGTGTTCGTGTCTTCCTAGGCGACAAACACAGCGACCGAGGTGAGACTACACCCACAATGCATTGCATGTCACATGATTAGTGCTAGAAACTACCACTATGTCGTAATAACTGTCTGTCGCACTCTAGAGGGCTGGTCAGTTCGTACAGCTGTTGTATTTACATATGAATATACACAGGATAGACGGCATTTGTTGTTATGGTGGGCGATAATACAGAATGTGGTGTTAAAACAGCGCACGAAGCGACCAATGGTTATGCGATTTAACAGCGCTCAATCTCCACATAGAGGCTCGCTTCCCTTCTGGTTACGCGTTTCATTCAAAGAATCTCTGTCACGGGACGTTTTTTCATAGTCTAAAATGTACGGTTGCGTATCGACAGAAACGAGCGGTGTTGGCATGGCACCGCCTTCGTTGTCTGTGACAGTTCACACGCCACACAGTTCACACAAACATTGGCAGTATTATAAACCTAGTCCAATATTATATACGAGCACATCCACAATTGTATACGACTGAAATTTAGATGTACATTTTACAAATATGCGAAGCTTACACGTTAAAATAAACATTGTGCACATTGTTAAATTTACTGATTACCTAATACGTAATATGACGAGATTCTAAATTTTGGTTACGTACAATTGTGGAGAGTGATGGTACAGACAAGTTGACCGGCAACACAATAACGTCCGGTTTGATTTGAAACAATGTTACGTTACACAAGTTCACAATTAAAACGACGAAGACAACGATGACGATGCCACGCATACTAACACATTCATTCGTTTCAACCACCATTCATTTTGAATGCCTACTCATTTTGCGGAAGTGACGTAGCTGATGGAGCGACACTTCTTTCGGGGAATGTAATTGGCGCTACACGAACCAATAGTCCTTTTGCAAACATATATTCATGGTGACGTCACGACACTGTAGCCAAACACAGAACCAGACGTGTCTATAGCAGCTGTTTCACAACACTTCGACGTCAATGTTTGTACCATAGCATACGTTTCTCCGTCGTAACGCTGCACACACAAATTATTACCAGTGCAGCGTTCGTCTCGGGAATGACCCTGACCGATTTTACACATCCGTCAAATGAGTCGTGTTCCTCGCGTGGCATTACACGTTACGTGACACCCACCTACATCGACACAGTACGCTACGATACATGATAAGCTGCCAATACACGGCAATGTCGATCTACACATGCATAACGTGTTATTGAAATTAGAAAGTAAGAACCACCACATAAGATCAACGTCTATTTATCGCGCGGGTCATATATTGTCAATCGCAGCGTTCAAAACTCAGTTGGGCTGCATATATATATATATATATATATATATATATATATATATATATATATATATATTTTTCCGATTGGGAAAATTTGTCATGTTTTTTCTGCTGTATTTGTACCTCGGTGGTGGGGGAGTATCACACACAATCGGCTTTCCCCTATTACGTGAGTTACTACGTCAACATCTCGTTCAATATTTCTGTGAATTTTTGAAAAGGGTACGATTGATTTTAAAACAATCTTCTGTTTGACAACTGTCACGCTGGAGAGGATACGTGGCCACATTGTACCGTGGGCGTCAGCCATACGAAAGCAATTCAAGATGCACCCAATATATCGAGTCGCATATATGCTACCTGCGTCGTTTTCATTTTTCTGTAGACTGCCTCCTTGTGAATCTTCGTTGAGTATTTGCGCGAACACGCACAGGCCCTGTCTGGAACTAACGAACGTGGTCAACGCTATAAAACTACGCAGAAGCTATTTCCACCATCAGTCGGGAGCTCAGGCAACGAGATTTTATTTCCCTGACCAGTCTGGAAAATAGAGAAGCCTAGCTATGGGTCAATCCTACTTCCCTGACTAGTCATGTGATCGGACTAGTTATTTGACCGGAATTTATCTTCCGTTCTCCCTTGCTTCATTTTCTTTCTGGACAGAGACTGACGTACGTTTGATAGCCGCTTCCGTGTTATGTTTGCAGTGTTCACTATTGTGGACTGGTGATTGCTCCACTATTTACCTCACTGGTCGGGGACATAAAATGTGATTGACTGGCCACCCGACTGGTCGTGACAATGGCCATGACCGTAACACTACACTAACCTTGCATCGATGCCTTACCGCGAAACACCGCGTTGACTAAGACTGCTTACCGTCGCGTCGCGCTCTACATCTACACTGCGACATCAACGGAAAAGACACGTCGCCTGGCGAATTCTACAAAACGACCAATGAGCAGGTTGCGCCGCCCTGGCGGCAGCGGCGAAAACAACGAGGTGGGTAGGCGCACTTGCGCGAATGCAAATAGTTATACCTAAGGATCCCTTGCATTTATACAAGTATAGCAATAAATAAATATCTTAAGTAATATACATATATGTATCGTCACACGTATAGCGCTGTCGGAAGCAGAACACACTTGTGCGAATGCACCCGTGATAAAGAGCAGTTGCCGCCGCCATTTGCAATCAGTGACGCACAGTAACGGTGCGTATGCGCTATCGGCCTGTGTTCACCTCTAAGCACTAACGCCGGGTACCTTCGCACGCAATACCCGGTGTCAGCGGCTGTGTGCAATTTCTTAACATGATTCCCGTGTAAATGTCCGACAGGTGACGCCAGTGTACAGTGCCCGGCGACAAATGGCCTAACGCTCCAGATGGTCACTTCAGGCAAACATGCCACCTAACGTTCCGCATAGGACGATTACGAGGATGATTAAGCAGATCATGATCATGATCTTCTTCTGCAACAGAAAAACACGGTCACGTATTAGTCAGCTGTCTGTATCTACACCTCAGTGTGCAAGAGTAGGAACTTACCAGCCTTCACTTTATATTAGATGGAACGATTCGTTTTCTGGAAATGTCAAGCCATCTAAACATATGGGAATTCAAACTATGTTTGAACATTAAGGTGTGCCAAAGGAATATAACTGGCAATGTAGTACGGTTTAATTTCCTTAACACGACTGCATATGAAGTGTAAGACACAACTCACGGAATTCCAAGGTTCGGGTATCTTGTACTTTCTCTGAATTTGCTGACATTGTTATTCGGGTGAAATTAACAGATTTGCCGTTTGAATAGCAACGAAGATAAGGGCTAAAAGAAAGAGAACTGGAACTTATCTTAATATACTGACATAATTAAAGCGGAACAATTGCCGCCATTTTGGATTTGTAATTTCATCCAGCATCAATGTTCACAAGAGTGATGCGTGACACACGAGCGACTGTTCTCTCGCTGTCGGTGCACAGCATGAGTCACTAATAGCCCTTACCTTACTAGCGTACAATGTTAACTTGCAGTAATGTATGCATGTTCTTACCTATAGTATTTCTTCACAACATCCAACTACTGATGTAAATGTAAATATTGAGCTGTGTTAATGATGGCATATTCGATTTCACTATATACAGGAAACCGAACACAGCTTGGTAAGTTACAAGACAACTCGTCACGAGACGAACTGCTTTGTTGTAAATCTCACTCACGGCTCCTAATGGACATTATTACTATTAATCCAAAAATGGACACATGTTCTTCCTCTGTTTACACGACCATAGTCAGTCAGTACAGATTATAAAAGAGATATCCAGATTTAGAATGCAATGCCTCAGCTAGTGGGTGACCATCAGACTTTCAAACGGGAAGAAAAGCCAGATATGATGATCATTATCAGTAATGTTTGGTCTAGAAGATATCACGCCGCAATAATAATAAACCAAATATATAAATGTCATCAACATTGCTAACTGAGGAAAAGCTCGATGGAGGTGACGCGCGTAGTTGTGACTGTGGCATAAGCAACCCGCAACGTACAGGATACATCAGTTGGGGTCGCGGTTTGACTACGTCACAATCATAATCATCCGTCAAGCTTTGCCAATGATGTTAGTAACGGTAGGCCTACTTAAATTACAAAACAATGTATTATTCTGCGAAGAAATGCTTAAAACGTTCTTTTTAAGTCGTTCCTGGCGACATGGTTCCCGAGTTACGCAAACTACGTATAAGCTCCGCGCAAGTTGATTCGTACCCCACTATGTAGCGGTCAACCAGGACGTCTCATTAAAAGTTGAATTGATCAATTCATCACTTGACTTGTCACCTAGCCACATGTCCGCCAAGTCACCAGAAAAATGGATGCCGAACACGTGGTGCGTTCGAGCATCACGTCGTGTAATATTATCTTGTTGAATGTCTTTCTAGGATGACAACTGTGGCAATGTTTTATTTTGGATATTGCATACCGCGATAGTATAACCGTCATCAACAGTCTATACAAGTAACCGTTCACACAGTTCTAGCTGTGTGTTTTCTACGACTGTTTCTGGTTGCGCAATTTTCGTGAAAGCGAACGGCATTATTTGTATGATTCAGAAGTTTTGCCGACATCTACTCCCGGAGACTGTGTTGACGAAGGCAACTAGAGACCTAACATTATCGCGAGCCGTTGAAAAAGGTCAATCTCCCGTCCAATGTAAAGCTTTTTACTTAGTCCTGAATTGATCCCGAATCAGAAATCTGGTATTACATTTACTTATTGTTGTCCACGGAGAAAACAGCGGCCGTTTTGAGTTGACTTGAAGCTACACACGAATGTTGCTTCGACGTAAGCCGCCAATTCCACTATGCATTTGTAATCTAGAGGAATCTGGCTCGTTGGGATAAGACCCTTAATCTGTATAATGTGATTAGCTCAGTGACGGCACAGGCGACGAAATTGTTGTCGTTTACATTGCCTGACTGCTCGGCGCCTCCCGCACGAGTCTCAGTCTACGACATGTACCACGTGTGACACCAGATAAGACGGATCAACAGGTGATTTCACTGTCTCACCCACAATATACCGGCAACTTGAGGTGATCGACACTGATCACATTTCGATTCGGCAGGCAGATGGACTCGAACCTGCTTACCAATTAATTATCGACACAATTGGAATGCACGATCAAACACACTTCCATCGATACAATTCGGCTGCTCTTTGTTGATGAAATTGGCCACTATCTATTACCTCCCGCTTATTTCACTAATCACGCTACTTGTATTCAATCATAAAAAATTACGCGTTGGCTTTCAGGAAAAAACCCCAGCTGGATTTCACATCTGTAACGTTATGGATGTTTTGAAAAACATGTTCCCGGAAATGTGCTAGATGTATGGGTAGCTGAACAACAAACTAAAATGCAAAGTAATTTATAGTATAGTACACGCGTAATACACGTATGACGTCAATATATATATATATATAATATTGACGTCATACGTGTACTAAGATATATATATATATATATATAATGATATCGTTGGAAAGCCTTTCATATACCTTTCCAGTGGTAGCACGTATGCTATAGGCTTTACCCTTACTACAAGTTATAGTTGCATTATTTATATCTAAGGGCAGTTGCCACCTCCAGAACATTAATAAGCGGTCTTTTGAACATCCCGAACAGGAATGGGTAACAGTAATATGCAAAAGCAGTAACGATTGTAACTAAATATAGTAATACTGATAAGTTGAACAAGGTCACAATATAAGTTACTTGTATAATTGTAATTGATATAAGTTACTTGTATAATTGTAATTGACATATTATTTTATATCATCATTTCAAAGGTCAATCTTAATTGCGCTTATTCGCAATCTGGTCATTAATTATTTACAAGAAATAGAATATTCCATTAACATTCTCAACCAAGTTTTATTATTGCCCTCCCCCATTTGAGAATCGTAATCTTCAGTGTGTTTCACACTGAAGATTGTGAGAGTTGACACAGCAGGAGTCATTGGGACAGTGACAGCTGCTTGGGTTCAGTAGCTCACTGACGCTGGTTCTTCCGCCAACAACCCTTTTCACACTTAACTTATTAGTTTAGTATTGATTTCTGTTTGGTATATATTGATGCAGACCGTGTATTATACCGTGAACAGTTCCGGTGACAAATGTAATAGTAGTTCCATTTAGCATGCAATAGCAATAGGAAGGAGTGCGTTACTAAGTAGATAACACTGCGATGTAATTACCCTAGGCTTGATTCAGAAATACCCACCAGACACCTGGTCGTTCCAAGCAAGTAAATGACTGCTGGCTCTTTCACTGCACAAGAAGTTCGCTGAATTCATTGTTCTTCGTCCTGCTGCGGTCTTGACAAAGAACAACTCCTGGAGCAGGCGGATAACGCCACCGGCTTCCACTGCTTTGTCCATAGCTCGGGGTTTACGAGCTGAATGTTTTGCGAACGCAATTTTCAAATCGCGAACGATGTGTCGAGAACAATGTTGGTTTAAATATGTAAATGACCATGCAATGTAAGGCCATGCGTAAAGGTGTGGTTGTTCAACTAGTCGATCAATGAGGCGAGTCGTGCATTGTGCCAGGTGGATACAATGTTCGCGGAAACAATCCGGGAAAATGTCTCTTAGTTTGACCAAATTTAATAATATTCAAGCAAACGGCGTGATAGAATGTCGAGCAGAGAGTCTAGTCTAGACACAGTTGGAAGAAATACACGAATGCACCAAACCAGAAGAAAACGCGCCAGACCACGATGCGGGAGGGAAGAGAACTAAGAGTTATGTTCTTGTGAGGCGAGTTCAGCACCGGATGTGACGGACTGAGATTGAAATATGTCCACTAATGATAAGAAATGCAACATTTAGAACCTTCATCCTCCACAATCAAAGTCGCAAGCCAGGTGTCGGGGTTATAAACACAATTCGGCGGACAGTATAATGTTATTTTCTTGTATTATAGATATTACGTAAAACGATTAACTATATCGTTATACATAAGAAAATTGCCATGCAATGTAAGGCCATGCACAAACGTGTTTTTCAACCAGTCAATCAGTCTAGCGAGTCGTGGATTGTGTACTGTGGTGTGATCTGAAAGGTTGATGCCTGAGGGATATAATGCTCATGGAATCAATTCGGGAAGATGCCGAGAATGCGTCTTTGTTTGAACCCAAATTTAACAATATTCAAGCACGCGGCGTGAAAAAAACGTCGATCAGAAAGTCAACAAGAGTTGACAGAAATACAGGAATGCACCAAATAGGAAGAGAAGGCGTCAGACCACGATGCGTGAGGGAAGTATCCTAAAAGAGTTCCTTTCGGTCTTATGTGGCACGTCCATTAACTGGCAGAAATGGAACATTTACCATCTGCATCGATCCAACATCAAATTGCTAACCATGTGCCGGGGTTATAAACGCAATTTGGCGGACAGTACAATGTTTTCTTGTATTATGAATATTGTGTAAGACGATAAAGAACTAAGTGCGAAAATTGCCATGCAAGGTAAGGACATGCACAAAAGGATGGTTTTTGAACCTGTCTACCAGTGTAGCGAGTCGTGCGTTGTATACTGTGGAATGATAAGAAGGTTTATGAATGAGGAATATAATGCTCATGGATACAGTTCGGGAAGATCCAAGCAGACGGCTTTGCAAAATGTCGAGTAGAAAGTGAAGACAGAGTTGGAAGAAATACACGAATGCACCAAACCAGAAGAGAACGCGCCACACCACGATGCGGGAGGGAAGAGAACGTTCTTATGTGGCGAGTTCAGCACCGGACGTGACGGACTGATATATGTCCATTAATGGTATGAAATGGAACATTCACAATCGCGCCACAATCAGCTGTAACAATGGCGGAGTAACATGACAACTGAACAAAGTCATCGGGTGCGATTGGGATGGGTAGCAGTTGGGAAACAATGCTCATTTATTGTATCGTTATTGTTCAAACCTATCTGTATTAGTGTCTTAATTTTGTTTGCATCTTAATAAATAAATTGTTAACTGTGGTCTGTTATCAAATATACTTGATGGCAGATGGCTCTAAACTGTAATAACATAATCCAGTTCAAGACCTGTTTCGTGTTGTTTCACATTCTCATTCTCATTAAAAGGATGTATATTCCTCTTACGGAGCTCTTGGCGGTTTCTACAAAGTTCAGTAAGCTTCTAAGCGAGTTGACAATATATTTCTCCTGTCTGCTTGTAAACGCAATGGAAGCTGCACCAGCAGGTTCATAGTTCAGTTTCAGTTGAGTTGACACAAACAGTGTTCGTTACGTACACGGTCATGAAAACAGCGCACTCAGTTACGTCACAGACTCGTTTGCTTTATTATCCACCACATTATCTCCGTATTAATAATAATCACAGCATATGTACATTTTCGCATAAATACAATTTCAAAAAGGTCAAACTGCAATAATACACACTGACCAGTGTGGTCATGCCATTATAAGCATGCTCACTAATACATATTATATACATATAATATATATATATATATATATTATTCCTGGTATATGCATATATACGAATATATTATCCACAGGGTAACCTTATTAATTTGGACAGGTGTCTACAAACAGCCCCTGTGAGTACAGGTCGACTTAACTTCACACTTGGGGACTTTTTGGAACTTGTACTGGGAACACAATTTCTTATAGTAACCATCTGCATATATCTATGGTACATCGTAATAGATGATGCAAGTAAATTTGTCTTCAAAGTATGTGACCAGATTTAACCAAAAAGCAATATATTAACAATTGGAAATCCTAATTCTGTTCATATGAAATAACGTCCATCTCTGGATTAACATGGTTCCACTGTACTTTATATTCAATGAATATATGCATATTATATATATATATATATACCTGTATATGTGTCTGTATATACATATATATACACACCTGTATATATACATATATTATATATACATACACTCCTAACAGCAGCATACACAGACCAAATGTGCATAAGGCGCCACTTCTGGCTAATCGCCATTTTAAGCAGACCAAAGCTGGTCTGCCAAAGGTTTGGAGCCCTGATAATTAATACCTTTTATTTAAATGGATATGAAAAGCTTCGTTTTGATGTTACGCACTTGAAGGAATTAATAGAAACTACCATTTTGAAGTAGCGAACATTTTCACGCGTTATTAATTCAGAATGCAGAGTAAAAAAATTGAAGATTGTAATAAAATGACCGAAATCTTGGAGGCTGACATCTTACTCAAGCGAGTGGCTTGACTAATATGCGCCAAGCTCTGACGTAGGTTACGACGTGCAAGGTTCCTACGTTTGACTGACATGCATATTGATATGCTGCTCATTTATCTGTTTTCCGTACTCTGTATTCACTTGGATTCAGAAGTACATATTAGCATGCATAAACAACTATTATAATGTCATACTGTGCTCCTTGCTGACGTGATATTTTTTACAAGTTAGTCACAAAACAAATTTGATGTTTATTTACGTTGAAAAATGCTGTTGGGGTATCCAGCTAACTGGCGAAAACCAGGAAGCAGTGATGTCAGCCTTTCCATGAAAATGGTGCTATCCGTAAAATGTGAAGGTTTTTCTAGACATCTACTGGCTTAGTAATTTATTTGCAGTTTCAGATGGTTAGATTTTATTAATACTTTTAGAAGAATTGTTCTTGAAGATTGTATATCATGTATGTCATATCTCATAACTTGGAGTCCATGTGCATAGCTCATTAAATTATACTAATATATATATATATATATATATATATATATATATATATATATATATATATATATATACAAACACACACACATATATATACATATATACATACATATGCAATATATATATATATATATTATATTAGTATATCCAATAAAATGCACATGACATTAATATAGCTATAAGACCTGTGTGCTTAACATATCCTGAGAACTGAGACAATATTACAGCCTCCAACATACCAGAATATAGTTATCATATTTCTAAAGCAGATACATTCATTACGCATACATACTAACCATTATATATATATTTTCAATATATTAGTAAATTATATTTCTATTTACTGGCGTGACTTACTATCTTTTGTAGAAAATTAAAAAATTACCACTATCAAAACATGTTACTTAATTAATGTACATGCAACTATTTTAACAAGGTTTGGTTTTAAATTGATTTGACTCATTTTCACCCAACATACAGCTGTATGCCTGTACACCTTTTTTACTCTCCAAATAAAGTGTCATGTCTAAATGAAGACATATTGTAACTATTACACTTATAATTATGATCATTAACAAAATGTCCTTTAGATTTGTAATTCAAATGTGCTTTTCACACTCCTGATAAGCAGTACAGAAGGGTTTATGAGGACTAGCCCACTGTACATTGTGACAGATTTACATGAAACGTCAGTTCATAAAAAACATCCAGCCTAATTTACTAAAATCAATTTTCTTTTTAGTGTGTCTCTGTTGTATCATTTGGCCTGAGCACAACAAATAATTGCAAAAGTGCCTGAAACAGGCGACACTGGAGCTAGTGGCAGTGAAGTTAAGTATATCTCATGTGTAACAACTTTATTGCTTAGAGGAATGTACAAATGCTCATTGGTCAACTGATATACTTTGGGTAAGGCTACTAATTTTATAAGTAAAATAGCTATTTTTAATATAAAATTATCTCAAAGAACATAGAATGTTGTAAAATATTTTAATACTATCATGAATTTGTGTACTTTTAAATTTGAAAATAATAATAAACAACAGATCATGGTAATAAATAGTTTTTGTTATTTTAAATCAACCAGGATGTTGTAAATACTAAACATTCCATGTTGCAATGTTATTCAGCTAACCAATGTAGATATGCATACATTTTCTTTAATGTCATACCCAGGATTAGAAATACAAACAAACTGATTTTGAACAACATCGTGGCATAGAATTTAAACACACAATAACAAGATATTAAAAGATCAGTGGACAGATTCGCTAACATTATTATGGGTTAATAAGTTTGATTTGGCTCTTTTTTAGTCACTGCATATATTTAAAAACCAGGATGCACCACCAATACACTTTTGTCAGTGTGTCATAGAAATATTGTTCTCAGTGACACAGCAGGTTTTTGCATTTTGAAAAACCTTAACTTTAACAATGAACTCTGTTCAATGATTGACTTTCCTTATGAGCTGATTATAGTGCAAATGTCGCTTGATGTTAACTATATATATCAAGAAATTTACGTAGGTTTTACTCAATCATTCATTATTTGAAATTCTACATTTTTATCAAAATAATTGTCGCATTATTATAATTATATATGTTAAAACAATGTTATTATATTAGTAAATACAGTGTACCATGTATTAGACATATTTATGCTTAATAAGGTTTACAAAATCTATAATTCCATATTATGGACACATTTCAACATCACAATAAGGTCTAGCAAACATGTTTTCGTGACAATCTTATTTACAGTGTTGTTAATCTTTCGTAATAGTTATTGTGATAACATGCTAAAATGTTTTACCACCACAATCGTACGTTTTCTAAATTAGAGTAAAAGGCAGGGATGAGCCATACCACAGTGAACTCTCCTGATATTCTAACAGATGCATCTGTCCAGAATGCTTAATGAAATAATCTTACGTATTATTTTGTATTTGTACGATGCATTAAAACATGTCACCAGAGAAGTGTCACTTAAATCCTTTCTCCATAATTTGTTGATGTCCATTTGTTTGATGTCCTGCCAAATGAATATTCAACTTTAATATAGCAGTGGCAGATTTTCATGCCAAAATTTAATCAGCGAAACAAATCTTTTGCAACAGATTATGTTTATAATGACTTGTGGGTGTTTCTCTTGTTAGCTGTATTTGGGAAGACCTACTGAGAAAACACCCAGAACTGGTGATTTGGTCATACATACAAATAAGTCACGCTAAACCTGTCTTAATTAACCAAATGTCACATTTTACCATTTTGTTATATTTTCCTTGGAGGTTACATGTCGTGATTGATAGTTTTATTACCAAAACAAATATGTTCTGACTTACTGGATACATGGCATATTACCCAGCTCATAAATTGATGATGTAAATTCATTCTATTTGCTATTGCTTTCACTGCTGGGATGATTGACACAATATAATCTCTAATATATTGACACATATGCATGCCAACTCTGAACCATTTAAAGTTTGGTGAAATAAACATAAAAAGGAACCTTACGGTAGGCATGACAACACGCTGCCACCTGAAAGAATGGTATAACAATCTAATAACAAAGCTGTATAACAATACAACATATGACAATGTTAACTGAATAGAAAAATCGTAACTACACACTTGTAGCACAAAATCTTAAATGTGACATTTGGTTGCTTAAGAGATAAGACAGCACAGAGGACCACACAGGTATGCTAATTAAAATGAGGTCACACATATATAGGTTGGCTGTCAAAGCGATGCTGTGTCCTCGATAGCCACCTGCTGAGTGGCTACGTCATTAACTGCTCTGGAGAGTTTAACTAAGGGATGACATCACAACACTTTTTCACATTCTGCATCACATCAAATGTTCTACCATTGCACCTTGAGTGAATAACTAATTATATACTACTAATAACAATATATACATGTAAATATATATATATATATATATATATATATATATATATATATATATATATGTAGCCTTGTTAAAACCAGAAAAAAGCATTTGGGAGAATATTTCTAGATTGCCAGAACTGTATGTTGTAACTGAGCAGGAAAAACAATGTTTGTGAAGAAGTGGCTGGGCTGAGTAAAGTTACCTAAGCTATGACATCAATTAGGGCAATAAAACACAGATTTTCTTTCCATGGACATGTTATTATGGAGGAAATATTTCAGCCAGAATTCAATGAAATAAAAATAATGCTGGTTCACTTCCTCCTTATCGTCATCGTAAATAAAAACCAGATTTGAAAAACCCAGATTTGTGATAGGTATATAATCCATCTCAACATATTAAAGTTCGTTATAAGTAAGCAACATGATTATAAACTAATTAATATGAGGATACACCTTAAAATGTCTCAGCTGATGACCACCCAAGTTGATTGTTGGCTGCAATTATCACATGCAAACTGTTTTATGTAGCACTTTGCTTTGCTTTGTGTAGCCCAAATTACTTTTAATTAGCTATAGAGTACATATTATACTGCAGTCATCATATATAAGACCAACTGCATTACACCACCACAATGTCACGTGACCATCCACGTGATCATCCATGTGTTCTTGAATGACCTACTGAGATTTTGCGTCAGCTGACTGTCATGTGACACACTGCCACTCCCAGCATCACATCATGTGATTGTCAGGTGATGTTGTCCAACTCAAGCACTGCTTTGTTGTTACGTGTACACACTAGGTGGCGTGTGAGTGTAACCTGAACATCTCTTACGATCCCGGTGACTGCTGCATTATGGGTAGAGTGAGGGTATATCAACCATAAACAACCGAAAACGTTATGATAAGTGCTAAAACAACCAGCAATATCACAACGCATATTGCAATGAGAAACTGTTTCTGAAACAAAGCAGAAACAAAACAAAAACATTAAGACAATATCAAAACAAATGAAACAAAGAGGGCACATACAACATGAACAGGTGATCTATTGATACGTAACACTATAAACAGCAACATAAAAAATCACAAAACAAAATCCTTTGAAAATAGTTTAAATAGAATATATAACAATTTTCATTGGCACTTATTTAGTATGTTGTCTAATTAGTATGTTCCAATGCTCAATTATTTTACTCCAAGTTGTTACCTTTACTGCAATTGTCTGCTTAACAGCTATTGACATATGGTTATATATTTATATATATTTTTTATTGTGTTATAAAAAATGGGTAGTTTCAAAAATATTTAGGGGTGAAATATATCATGTACCAAGATTCTGTAAACAGTAATAAATTCAGTCACAAAATCTCATTCAGTCAGCCATGAATGAAAATTGTTGTATATTCCTATGTTTTTATATAAGTTAAGCAAAAGTGAAAATATTTAAGTATTCTTAATCACATATGTGTATAATCTTTTTTATAGTGAGTACAACATATATAATATTATATATATACAGTGTATAATATATATACATATTATATATATATATTATATATATATTACATATATAATATATAATATATATATATATATATATATATATATATATATATATATATATATATATATATATTTTATATTTTTTTTTTTTTTTTTTTTTTTGACCCATTATAAATTAGATGCTAAGTTGTTTCTTTGCTTACTCAATTACAGATGATCGACAGAGAAAACATTAACCTATGTTACCTATAACTACATTTCCAGAGATACTGCAATTTTAAGGTACAAATGTGACCAAGTATAGCTTGGAGAAACATGCTTCAAAATTTTCATTGTAGATACTGGCTATAGTTTTCTTACTGTCAAATTGTCAAAATATACATTTGTACATGTTTAGGTAACATCTGTGTCCTAATATATGAAAGGTATTCTGGATACTTTTCACAATGGAAACTCACTGAAATGCAATACTAGCTTATAAAGAATGTCTGCAAGTAGAGTCTAATATTGGACTGGTGGACCACATTCACAAGACAAATACATACAGAATATTACAGAGAAATAACTTAACAGGTTTAAAAAAGTGACTTTAAAATAAACAAAAGTTTAAAAAGACAAACATAATGCATTCATTACAAATGAAAGTAGGAATTAGTCTAGCATTGCTTCAAATAAGCTTGGATGGGTTATCATGCAGTGGCATGCTGCTTGCTGGAGGAGAATTTTTTCAATATAATTCTTGGGGTCAATTACTTTTTATAACCTGGCTGTGGTCAAATACATTCATACACCACGGTACATACATTTTTTTCTGAAGATTTGTGTGTGAATTCTTGATATTTTCTTAATTCATCTGGACAGATTACATTCACATGTGTCAGATATATTTCTATGTTATCATATTGGAACCATTACTCCAGACACTAGTAAGACAGTTTGTAACTGTAATGTCTTCCAAACCTTTTTGATGTGTTTCAAATGGATTCCGGAGCCTAAGGCATGTAGTGTTTTATTATATTTACTAGAATAATTAAATGAAAATGCAGTTTAAGCAAAGGGAACATAAGAATGGTGGTATATGTTACTTTTATGGGAAATTAGATGTGCAGCCTTATGTACATATTTGACAATTTATTGAAAATTCTAAAATTCTGTATTTGACCAAAGCCATGATATTGAAAATAACCAACAGTTTCCAACACATACATATGTTAGTGAGATATCAACAAAATTAGAATGCCTTATAACTGAATAATTCAGGCAGGCTGGGATGCTGGCATACATTGTGCATCATCCTGGTGACCAATACTTCAGTTATGAAATATGTTTACTACATGAACATCATTCATGTGGTATTGTTATATAGTAATCATCTATAAATATTACAACAAATATTGTGTTTGATGCTTTCACCAATTTAGCTAGGAGGTCTTGTCTAAGATGTTTATTATTTAAAATAACATAATGGTTACTTGAAATAGGAAGAGTAAAAGAAGCCCAGTACCAGTATTGTCTAAATGGTGGTTGCTATGATGATAATAATAATCACAACTATCACCAGAACCAGCACAGCAAGAAGTATAAGTTTCTGCAAAGAAAGAAACAGAATGCTTGAAATAGAGACGCATGCAAACATTGACAAGGAACCAAGGACATATGTGTCAACACTTGTGGTCTAACACCTGTTTACGACATGTCTTCTAAGTAAACAAACAATATCTGTTCAATAATTGGCAAAACAATTGAGTACTGTACCAGTGGTTGGTCAGTTGCTCTGTGTAAGTCCAGAATATTACGGGTGTAGGAAACATGACTTCCGTTTTGAACAATGTTTGTCTTATAATTTTGCATTCATGAATGGTCAGTTTTAAATTGTTTGAGTGATGACTCTAGTCAATTTGGCTTCCGTTGTGGAGTCTTGTGAGATCTGATACAAATATTGCTGTTGCATGTACAGCATGCAAGTGGAAATTGATAATTATAGTTCATTTGGAGATTTCTGTTACCAACCAGTCTTACAGGAGTATCCCAATCAGGGTTGGCACATATGAAAGGATAACATGCAATTACAGAACCAAGAAATAACATGCAATAGTCACAAAGAACCACAAAATAACATGCAACAGTAATCAAGAACCAAGACATAACATGCAACATTTGTGTAGAACCAAGGGGGAAACATGTACCACAAAACAAGGAATAATAGGCAATCATTGACAAAAACCAAGTTAGTTTTCACAAAGAAATAACTACACAATGTGCAAAACAAACATTACTCATGTGAAACAGTGTACAATTGCAAACTATTAACATTCTCTCCTCAATTAATTATTTCCACTAATCTAATTTCAAACTAATTCTGCAAACATTTATTTTAATGCGGTCTAGTGCCCTCTGACATGTGAACTGTTGTTAGTCCTGGCAGTGGGTAGTGCGGCACTCACTGGCGGCTGCTGGCTCAAACATCACACTACCTAGCCCAGCTGTTAGTACACACTGGTGCAGGTATACAGGCAAGGCTTCCATTTCTCATTAGTATCACAACAGCTGTATATTGTTACCTCCAAATGCCCGTCAAATACTGGGTTTGATTCTCCACTACTCCTCTTTGAACACGTGCTATCAGTTGTCCTTGTAAGTTAATATATAATGTTAGGTCAAAATATCACACAATAAAAACATTTAGCCAACTACAGTGTTCAGTGCTCTTAATTATATATATATATATATATATATATATATATATATATATATAATATATATATCACCATATATATATATATATATATATATATATATATATATATGTATATACACATATACAACATACATATATATATATATATATATATATATATATATATATATATATATATATATATATATATATAATATTATAATTGTCAATCAACAAGTACAAATTCTTTTTATAGGATTCATTTGACTTTTTATGATATGAGCAAGACCTAATTATGATTTAGTACTTCTCCAAAGTAGAACACTAAACACAAAGGGCACAATACAGTGTACATGACACAACTTGTCCAGTATATAGCTATGGACTTTCTATGTAACTTGGACTGCTTATGGCAGTAATAAATGCAGCTGTAGTATAGTTTCCAGCTGTAGTATATATTATGTCAATATATAATAATTATATATACAATATATATATATTGTAAATATATAATGTTTTTTTATATATATATATATATAATATATATATATATATATATATATTCAAATGTTTTTATATACATCTGTTTGTGTGTATGCATCAATGCACATTATTGCTGGCGTATTCTTGTACTATATTACACATTACGGTCAGAAGTCACAGCTTCACTTTCATGTATCTAAGAGGAAGATCAATTCGGCTTTTCTCGAAATTAGAAATCTCAACTTACTGTACTCTTTGTCATTGGTAATGATGGTTACATGATTATGTTTCATGCGATTTTGTCCTGACTTAAACTGTCTGTCTGCTGTGACATTGTGCTGACATCAAGAACAATAAGATGTCTCTACAGCAACTATCAATTTGTGCCATCAACTACTGGTCTAGATTAGTATGTAAGAAGAAGAGAGGCATGCAGAAGGTTCAGTGGAAGTGCACAAAGTGTCTTCACAATGTTAGTGAAACCACATCCCACAGGCTGTCAGTAAAGTCGCACCACACAGGCTGCTAGAAAGCATCCTAATACAGGCTGTTAATAAGGTCTTCGTACACAGGCTGTTAGAAAACCTTCCTCACACCAGATGTTAGTAAAGCCATGCAAGTTTTCGGCCTCCATTGCAGTTTGCGCCTCTGGTGTGAAGTGAGAGTAAACATGCACTGAAACTGGGGTATGTCACTTTGCCGTCACAGTGACACAGCATTCTGCTCAATGTGTAGAGGCTGTGGAGACATTTGGACAGTGGACCTCATTAAAAGGTATTGATAAATTATCAATATTAAAGGTACAAATGGTGATAACTTTTATTGTATAATCGTATAATAATGTATAAACCATGCAACATTTAGAAATCTGAAACTGTTGGAATCTGTTTCAAATAATAATAAAGTTCATTGGCCAAGAGCTTTACGTCCTGTGGACTATATTGTGAGGTTCTACTCACTAAGGAGATGCCTGTTGGCACCTGGCAATAGAACATACGAGTCGACCGTTTTGTGAAGATTGCAGACATTAGTTTGTCTTATTAGAATAATCTTGAAGTATATCCTGATACTCTGCTGTTTGGGCAGACTTCCGTTGGTTGTAAATACCTTGCAGGCAAGTTGTTGAGCTGCAATCATGCGTGTAGAAAATGTGAAAAGTAGAAATTTTTTAATGTGTAATGAAAAACTGCAATTTTGGGAGACCCTTAGAATGACTGAAACAAATACAGATTGTTTCGGTGTAGTGGCACTAACTGGAGAGCACATCATGTTGAGGGGAGATTTGGAGTTGACACAGGTTGTGGAGGAGGAAGTGGACAGGAATTTATTGGTTATCGAGAGTCTAAATTATTTACTATATAATTATAAAATTATAACACAATTTTACAATAAAAATAATCAGATTTGTACCCTTAATAGATTAAGCAGTTGAATGATTAATGGTGGATCTTGAATAGGAAGGTGGGAGATGGATTGTAGGGAGATGAGCTGTTGGTCGTGGGAAGAGAGGTGCATCGTGGGAGACTTACCCGTCTGGCCTTGCTCTGGTACTTGACAGCCTTCTTTGTGTCTGCCTTCGCTGTCTCGATGTAGTCGACTGCATGCTCCACATTGTACTCAATCCTGTCAATCATCTCCCCCTGTAACGTAGCCATGCATGGGTAAGATACATGTTGTTTCATATGAGGTGGGACCAATACACAGGTATTTAAAACATATCCTATAATGGATGAATGATTTATTGATAAAATAACCTTTTTAGGCACATGAACACTACTTAACTGACCTCATGTAGAAAATCTGTGACAACTTCATATGAGAGATATTCACTGAAACCTGATACTCCTCAATTTGCTCCCAATCTAGTGATGCATTTTCAAATATTTGTATTATACACTAACAAGGCTGTAAATGTATCATATACTCATTGACCTATGAACTTGTGATGTTGCCTCCAAAGATAATGTACTGTACCTGACATAAACACAACCATGAACATAACATACATCAAGTGACCTACAAACTTGTTTGGTGGCTCCACGGATACTGTAATATACCTGACTCCCCAATAACATGGGCATGAACACACCAAGTGACCTAGGAAGCTGTGCGTTGCCTCCACAGGCAGAGTACTGTACCTGACTCTCCACTAACATAGCCATGTCCATGAACATGTCATGTAGCTCTCGTATGCTGTTCTCCAACTTGATGATATCGTTGTGACGTGCTTCGATATCCTTCAATGACTGTTTGGCTTGTTGTGTCTCCATGATGATCTGAAACCATGGCAACCAAAAACCCATGACATCATCACAAAACCATGTCAACATTGTCAATACTTCAACCTGTCTTCGAATAGTGAATTTCCAAAACATGGTTGAAACTTAATTCTTCTCCAAGATATATTTGTATTACATGCATATTTTAATTGTGTTTAGCCTTGTTGCTCTTTTATAATAAATTATAGTGACCTGTGAACACAGTTGCAGTAACCAGAATAAATCAGTGTTAAGGAAGAAATAGAATAAATCAGTGTTATGGAATAGAATAAATCAGTATTAAGTAAGGAATAGAATAAATCAGTATTAAGTAAGGAATAGAATAAATCAGTGTTAAGGAAGGAATAACATAAACCAATGTTAAGTAAGGAATAGAATAAATCAGTGTTAAAGGGATTCTTTTAAAATTAAAAAAACTCTTTGTAACGCATGCAATTTAAAAAATTATTCCTGTTAACATAATTACAGTGTATTTCATATAATTCTATGCCTACGTTTCATTATAAATGTGTTTTATTATTAATCATTTATAACGCCGACAGCAAAGCGAAAACATAACTGCATAATGGGAGTTTCTAGTTTGAGCTCCGCCTATACTATTTGTATAAGACAAGTTCACTGTATTTAAAAACACTGGTTATTGCATGGTTCACTGTGCGTGTATGAATATTCATTATAATCGGGCTGCATAATTAATCATCCACTTGGCAGTAAGTGGTTCACTTTCACAGTTATGGATTGGCTTGTTGCACAGGTAACACCCAAGTTATGAATTATTTTGCAAGACAAAAGAAAGTAATTATAAGCAATTATCATGTTTTGATACACACCGAATGCATATAAGCATAAAAGGAGTCCTTTTAAGTAAAGGATAAAAGAAATGAGTGTTAACTACAGAATAGGAGAAATCAGTGTTATGTGAGGAAGTATGTTGACTTGGTGATTGTTGCATAGGTGTGAGGAGTACTTAGTACCACTTACCCCTTGTGTGAAGATGGCTGGATTGCCTGACTCCAACATATCTTCTAGTTCATCGTTAGTTGTCGTTCGGCCAGCTAGACATCAGATGTCATCAGTCAGATACATTCACACTTATGAAACACAACGTACCTGTCTGGTTACACATTCACACACAAGACGCATCCACCAACATATGCATGTATGCATGCCTGCATGCATGTAGGCAACACTCAAACACATGCACGCACGCAAACATGCACACACACATGCAGGTACACACACGCACACATACATACAGGTACACACACTCATGCATGCACACACGCATACATACAGGTACACACTCGCATGAATGCATGCATGCATACATGCATATACACACACACACACGCACGCATGCATGCACACATGCAGGTTCACGCACGCACACGTGCAGGTACATATATGAACGTACACACATGCACACACATGCACGCATGCGCACGCACGCAGCACACACACACACAGGTACACACATGCACGCACGCCAATGCATATATACAAATCACACACAATCTGCACATACTATTTCACAAGCATAATTTAAAACATTTACAGTAATGCATTATAATTTATAGCAAAATGTTAATGACAGTTTGGATATCTTTCAGAGTGTATTATCTAACTTCACACTTAATGTTCATTATTAACTGACACTTTCAATCACTTCTTCGGTGTGAAACAAAGCAAACAACGTCATATGACATGGTCACATGACACCAAAGGATGGCTTGACACCTGTAGAAATGACAGAGTCATAAAACTTCTATCAGACAAAATAATTCATTCTGAAAGGTATTACAATTTGTTCCCTAATAAGAATATCCCTGCATCTGTTAACACTTAACATGCTGATGACAAACACTTGTTCACATACTTGCAATACATTATTGCAACATATTTTAAAATACAATACATAAAAGCAAATTGTTAACAGATTTCAAGATCTAAACATCATCATCGGATTACTGAAAATATACTTAAACCAATTTTTAAATCACCATTCGATTAATGTAAATTATAAGAACAACTGCTTATAAAGTGCATCAAATCTACAACATGCCATAATGAAAATGTGGCAATATTAAGAAAATAGGATTTGTGCCAGGCAAAATGCTTTGAATAGTAAAACTATTATGCAAGCTGAACTGAAAGAATCAAGAGAAAAATGTTCAAAGGTTTGATATGATATTGAGGAAAATTGACAGTGCACTACTTTTCGATCCACAATTGGACAATATTTGTTAACACTGACAAAATGTATGACATCAGTGTGGAGGAAACTGAATGTTGTTGTAGAAACTTGCCAAACAACACAAATAAAAATGAAGGTCTTACTGATCTCGAGCTGTCGTTGGATGCGACCTTTGCACCGCTCACGGTAGTCGATCTGGCACGCGTTGTAATCATTCATAACCTCGACAAATTTACGTGATAGTGTTGCGTGCTAGAATGGAAAAAAGAAATCGAAAACAAAACTCATAAGTTGAACAAATAATAAACTCTTATAGGGGATGGGCTGGCATGCCATGCCATCTGGTGGACAATGTGTGAAACAACCAGCTGGCCTGCCATGCCATCTTGTGGATGGTGTGTGAAACAACCAGATGGTTGACAGTGTGTGAAACAACTAGCTGGCCTGCCGGGCCATCTGGCAGACAGTGTGTGAAACAACCAGTTGGCCTGACATCTGGTGGAAAGTTTGTGAAACAGATGATGTACTATGCCATCTGGTGAATAGTGTGAAATAACACTACTGTTAGTGTGGACATGGATGAACTGAGTATTTTAACAGTACCACGCTATGTCTGACAAAACAAAATTGAAAATTTTCATCACGTCTACGTATAACAAATTTCCAATAGGCATTAAGTTTTATGGCAAGAAAACCAAGATCAGCGAGAGCACCTAACCTTGATATGTTCACAGTTTTTTCACACACTGTAATATCTAATTAATGCTGATGTGTTGACACACTTAGATGAAGGCTCACTGTGTTCACACAATGACACCTCCACCTCAAGTGTTCACACATTGTGACACCTCCACCTCAAGTGTTCACACACTGTGTTCATGTGTCCACATAGCATAATGCTCTTATTTCATGTGTTCACAGTACTTCACAAACTGTGTTACCCATGGTTACACAGTGTAATTGCCACACGTAATGGTCAGTGTGTTCATGGTTCGTGCCTGCCATCCTAACACAACGCAAGCTTAATAAGAAATACTCTGTAAAACTGATGCAAATGAAGCGCAGCGCAAACACAACAACGACAACAACAATGATGACAACAACAGCGACGAGGCATGCGGAGACCAAACACAGGTGAATGTTGGGCACATCTAGAGAGAAACACATTGATAAAAAGGAGTGAGCGAGCAAGAGAGCGAGCAGTTCTTACTGATTTCCATCTGGCGTTTGATACGCGCTTTGCAACCGTCGCGATACTGCACCTGGGCCGCGTTGTAGTCGTTCATCACCTCGATAAACTTACGTGATATCGTGGAATACTAGAAACGGACAGAAACCGCGAGACACACAGACACTAGAGAAGGCACACAGGCAACAACATGTAACGGCAGCACACTTGACTCGGTGTCCCAGTTAGTTCTTGACAACCATTCAGAGTGAACTAACCCAAGGCTAAGCCAGAGACCTGTCTGTCCGTCTTCCACACTGGCAGATGACAGGGCAAGATGTGTAAATACATCTAATAAGACAGGTGACAATTAAAGGGATCAGATGGTCACTAAATTACCTAATAGTTCCAAGTGTAGGGCCCACATCGATAACTATAACTGGCACAACTGATTGTGAAATAATTCAAATGTATCAATATTAATTTTTTTTAAACTGTCCAAAAACACTTTCTATCATTGAAAAAATAAACTGGCCAAAAATAGCTGTGAATGACATGAGTTGCTTCAATACAAGCTCTAAATGGAACACTTTTGATTGATCCAAGACTGACAAGAACTTAGTTCTGGCTGAGGGTTTTAACCAAACCCATCCTGTTCTGTGCTCACATCATGCTGTCTGGCTGCTCACAATGTGTTCTCGTGAAATAACTGACAGAAATGTAGAAGATGAATTGATTTAAATTTTCAAATATACAAAGATATCTGTTTTAAGATACTTTGAAAAAATGTAATTCAGATGTTTTGTGGTGAGAATATTTTCATAAAATCAGTGTTACCTACTTAATCAGCGGCAGTGACAACATATTACAATTTACAGCAGTTATTAAATGAATAAGGCAGCATATTGATGTAAACCCACATGACTGCATTTATCAACATGAGCAAGAGGTCTGTGAGGCACAACTCATGCAAGGTCAATGCAAGAACATTTCCCACTGAATTCTACAAGAACCAGTGAGAAAATGTATGTCTTTGGCAGAGAAAAGGGTACATTTTTCAACATGTAAATGTCCTTCTGCAGGAGTTCACATGTGGTGTTGACGTGATGTCAGCAGTGTTGACAAAATGTTGACATGCAGTCATGTCTTGTGTTCTGTAAGAGAAGTGTTGACACAGACACAGCAGGCAGGGAGATCACTGAGCAGATCATAAGGAGATGAGGTGCGGAGATCACTTGATATCATGGAGAGATGAGGTGGGGTATTCATTAAAGAAGACGAGGAGATCATAGAGAGATGAGGGGGGAGATAACCGAGGAGATCATGGAGAGATGTGGGGGGAGATAACCGAGGAGATCATGGAGAGATGTGGGGATCTGTCAGGAGATGATGAGGTAATGGAGATGGGAGTAGATACCTTAGAGGATATGGTGAGATAATGTAAATTGGGTGCGGTTATGTGAGATGAGGAGATTGTGGATAGATAAGGAGATCATTATTGAGGAGATGAAGAGATCATGGAGATATGAGAGGTGGAGATCACTGAGGAGATGAGATCATTGGTACGTAGGATGGGAGTTCAATGATGAGATGACATCATTGAGAGATGAGTTATGGAGATCACTGAGGGGATGAGGTCATGGGGAAGATCATAAGAGATCATAGACAGAGGTGATGAAGAAATCATGAGTGATCGTATAGAGATATGAAACGATTGTGGAAGAGAGGTGAAGTGATCATGGAAGATCACAAATATATGAAAAGATCAATAGAGATTATGGACAAAGAGATCAAGAGATCGTGATAGATCATTGAAACAGGTGAAGATAATGGGAGATGAGACATACATGAAAAGATTAATGGAGGTCCTTGAAAAGAGGGTGATGGGATTATGATAGGTCATAGAGGTGGTGAAGAGATCATGGTATATCAGACACATGAAAGGATCATGGGAGATCACAAAAGACATGAATATCACAAAGATTGGGTGAAGAGATCATGATAGATGATAGAGAGAGGCAATGAAGAGAATATGGGAGGTCACAAAACACATGAAAAGATCACGGAGTAAAGAGATCACTGACAGTGAGTAAAGAGATCACAAAAGAGTGAGTAAAGAGATCATGTAATATGATGGAATATGCGGAATGTGAGACATAGGGAGTTGGGAAGAAGCAGGGAGACTGTAGGAGGGATGAGGACAGACAGCGACTGAAGCGACACTGGTGAACCACAGAGACAGTAGAAGCAGTAGAACCAGCCAGGCCCAGGTTGTCATGCATCCTACTTCACAATGTCTAACACCAACAGCAACACATCCAGCTTCTACTTGTAACTGTGAAACTGGACCCGTCTATCACTGTGTACGAGCCACATATATAATAAGGTGACTTCTTTTCTACATAAATAAGTGGAAAGTTGTCAACAGATGGATGGGAAGTAGTTAAGCTAATTATTAAAAGTAATTTTTTAATGATGTTGACATTTGGTAATACTTTCATCTGACTTGACAATAACAGGGATATCATTTTAAAGAGCTGTCATAGCACACACAAAAACTCTACTAGTATTTCAAATATTAGTGTTGATTTTTGTTTTCATTATTAAGCTTTTCTTTGTCTATTTTTTCATAAACAATGCAATGTCTAACTGTCAGTGAAAATACATGAATAACATAGTGGAATACTATAAATTTAGAAAAAATACCAATAGCTGAGTGGCAGCCAGAATCAACAACTTACAATGTGTATATATTACATTAATTGTTACTTGAGATTTCAACTGAACATTGAAAATTAAATTCAAAAGCATTCAACAAAATATGTAGACATAACAGTTGTTTTACTAAATGGAACATTTTATAAATTATAGTTATGAGAGAAACTTTTATACTAGAAAAGAATAAGAAATTCAGAGCACTGAATCTAAATGCATGACTCATTTCTAAGAAGCATCTGACTGACAGATATACTTTACTACACATGAAAGGCAAGTTGATGGTAGAAGCTAGCGTGACACAGACACCAACAAGCCACTGCCACATCTGCACACTACACGCTGCCACAACACGCTGCAACAACCACAACACAGACATTCCAGTTAGTACGACACGGATGACAGGACAGAACTAGAGATGACATATGCTGGACAGTGGATTTCCACATATCCATACACCATCAACCACAAAATCCACACCAGGACTTCATATATATATATATATATATATATATATATATATATATATATATATATATATATAATATAATATATATACGTAGTCATATATGATCGTCATTTGTGAAACAGATATCAGTCTTTGGTATTGTCAGTATAAACATGTTTTGTCATGCCAGAACACGTTTAAGTACTTTTCTGTTTTAAAAGTTTGCAGATGATCTGCAGCCTGTCCAGATGATCCGCTGACTGCCCAGATTGTCTGCTGATGGCCCAGGCGGTCCGCTGACTGCCCAGACGGTCCGCTGACTGCCCAGACGGCCTGCTGACTGCCCAGAGGGTCTGCTGACTGCCCAGAGGGTCCGCTGACTGTCCAAATGGTTTGCTGGTGATCTAGACATTCCACTAACTGCCCAGACGGTCTGCTGACTGCCCAGGCAGTCCACTAACTGCCCAGATGGTCTGCTGACTGCCCAGAAAGTTTGCTGACAGCCTAGGCAGTCTGCTAACTGCAGTCTGCTAGCTGCCCAAAGGATCTATTGACTGGCCAGATGGTCTGCTGATTGCCCAAAGGATTTGCTGACTGCCCAGAAAGTCCACTGACTGCCCAGAAAGTCCACTGACTGCTGAGAAAGTTTGCTGATTACTTAGATGGTCTGCTGAATACCCAGACAGACCGCTGACTACCCAGATGGTGCATCACCAGTACAAATGACATGACATTTCCTGTGCTGAGGTAATTATGACATGACATTGCGGTGGCTACCTGTGTCTTTCGTATCCTAAGGTCTGCTGATGATTTGTTGCTATGTTCCTCCTGCTCAATGTTCTGCTCAATGACTGCAAACATAAAGCCACGCACTGGTCAGTACACAAAGTACCAGGACAATTATATACAAAGTACCTGGTCAGCTGCTAACACCAACAGACTGACTTGTAGGTCACTTCTATATTATAAGAACAGGGTTTATATGTAATAGGTACAGGACTCAAATGTTGTAGATTTCCTAGCTGTCTAATTAGGGTGGTTTATATATTTTTTTAAATTTCAAACTGAGGAATCTATGGCTGTAAAATGACCAGTTTTAGGGTGCTGGAGGACCCTAGAGGCATTTAGATTTCTCATGTATAGTGGCAGTACCCTAAGAACTGTCTATGCAAAATTTGAAAAATAGATCCTCAATGGTTTCTGTGATATGGTAGCTAATGTCCCCATAGTGGGCAGCTGACACAGAGATTTAGCCATAAATCTGTTGGACTTTCAGTGAATTTGCGTTTGTGTCTACATATAATCAACTTTTAAACTAAATATATGAAATATGAGACACTGCCTTTGCATAATATCCAACACAAATCTACGGACCCTTTTCAGTTGATGTTTTCAAACAGCGCTCAGTAAAAACATCTAATATACAGGTGTATAGCCATACAAAAAATGCCTCGGTCATGGCCCAGTGCACAGCACATACACTAACAATGCCAGTGACACAAGTTACGCAAGTGTCCAGAAGATGGCGCCATCACCATGCAAAGTTAGAACAAGTTTGTGGCTGTTTGTGGCTACTCAAGAAAATGGGTGTCTAGCTGCTTTTGGCTGTTCAATATCTAATGGGTTAAACAAACCAACTCACCTTTTAACTTCCCCCGAACCTTGTTTGCTGTTTTCTTAATGTCTGCCATGAGTTCCTCCAGTTCTTCCTTCATTTCTACAACACACCAGTCAACTCTTACAAACTGTGTACAACACACCAGCCAACTCTTACAAACTGTGTACAACACACCAGCCAACTCTTACACATGATTTACAATACATCAACCAACTGTTACACACAGTGTACAACACACCAGCCAACTGTTACACACGGTGTACAACACACCAGTCAACTATTACACATGATGTACAATACACCAGCCAACACTTACACATGGTGTACAACACACCAGCCAACTGTTACACACGGTGTACAAACTGTGTACAACACACCAGCCAACTCTTACAAACTGTGTACAACACACCAGCCAACTCTTACAAACTGTGTACAACACACCAGCCAACTCTTACAAACTGTGTACAACACACCAGCCAACTGTTACACATGATGTACAATACATCAACCAACTCTTACACACAGTGTACAACACACCAGCCAACTCTTACACACTGTGTACAACACACCAGCCAACTGTTACACATGATGTACAACACACCAGCCAACTGTTACACACGGTGTACAACACACCAGTCAACTATTACACATGATATACAATACACCAGCCAACACTTACACATGGTGTACAACACACCAGCCAACTGTTACACACGGTGTACAACACACCAGCCAACTGTTACACACAGTGTACAACACACCAGCCAACTGTTACACATGGTGTACAACACACCAGCCAACTGTTACACACTGTGTACAATACACCAGCCAACTGTTATATACGGTGCATGACACACCAGCCAACTCTTACATATGGTGAACAGTACATCAGCCAACTCTTACACACAATGTACAACACACCAGCCAACTCTTACACACAGTGGAATGCTTATAGCTGCCATCACCAACGCTCACAAATAAGACATTCGTTACAAATTACAGAGAATATGTTATTTACACATGTATTTATCAGGCGGATACAGGGCTTTATGCAGTATTAATTTTTTGCCAGGTACACATTTTTTGATAGACATGTTGATGTTAACTCATATACACACATGCCAGTTGAAATGTGTTTTATGACATGAAATAAACTACAAACACATGTGTGACACCCATTTTGAAGGCATAACTAACAATATCTATGATTTTTGACGACCTTTTTTGCTCCTTAATGTTATTACCTGTTCACCACCCGTCCAGTGATATTTCTACGCAAACAATTCCCATCCACAACGGGTTTTACCTGTCCAAATGACAGGTAGATGGATCTCTGCATAAAGCTATGGGCCCTATTGTGGTAGGGGTAGTATTTTGTAGGTGGGTTTAAATGAGGGGTTCTACCATAGTTTTATATTAAACATTTCATACAATTAGAATAATTTTCTTTATAAAATGTGTCAAAACATTCTTAACCAATTCTGAAATAAACGGTTAATTAATCCACAAAATAAAACGATGCCTCCATATAACAATTGGCATAATGTGTTTTTGTAAACTGATCAGGAAATGCCAGCATAACTAATTTAATTAATGCTAAGCGATGTATGTCTTCTATCTAACAGTCTCGCTGTGATTGATACTGCTGCACCACCAAGTTATACATTTTTAATACGATCTCACATCACCAGTCTGTTTTAATGAATGAAGAATTATTATGCATTATTATGCAACCTCTTTCAGTAGATACATTATATATATATATATATATATATATATATATATATATATATAATATTATAGTCTAACTAATAGCACAAATAATTCACAATGTACGTGAATAATTGTTTGAGATTAAAAGTGAACACCAGCAGTGGAGAATGACAGGGCAGGGAATTAAGAGAGATGGGCAGGATGAGAGATGGACAAAGAAAAGAGAGCATGGAAACCACAAGATGATAGAAGAAGAAAGGTAGAAATTAAGATGGAAAATATGCCTACGGTGATTCACTAAAATAATGAGCTCTTAAGGAAAACCTTCATTAAACAGTCTGTTGTTAAATTTGTGTTTTTCAACTTGCAAAGAGCCACAGTATTGGTAGTGATACTGTGTCCACTACACACCAGTAATTCCTGGCAGCATGTCCTGATGTTGACAATTTTTAATATACAAAAAAGGAGTGCAACTGATCTTAAAGATCTTAAACACGGTTTATGAGGCTAAGAATATGAGTTTATTAATAGTGGTGAAATGTTCCCTTTGTCACACCTTTGGCTAGAGGCCTGTTTGTTCATTTTGGGTGGCTAAAATTGTTGTGTGGATGGGTAATAAACTGGTAGAAACCTGAAGAGCACAACAACCTTTAAATACATTCACTCTAAGTGACTATGTACTTGTGGACTGAGTGCATGTAAGCACGAACACACATATCTACTGGGACATTTTTAATTTGATCAGGCATAAAGGTCTGCCCGGTGTACACTGGATGGGAGAAGACTGAAAGATGAAGACAATTGGTGAATATGGATAAATAAACTGAGGTAACTTCTACATGCAATCAGTGAGATGACAATCATGTGATTGAGAAAAGGCTTTAGTCTGTGTGTGAGTTGTAACTGCAGCCTGACCACTGGTAGGACAATGACACTTCTGACTCAGGCTCCTTCAGGACACAGCAAACTACACAATGTGGCCATCGAACCAACCAACGAAGGCGCTTCTATTATCACATTTACTATGTACATAATTAACTGTAAACAATCAAGATCCACTGGTGAGTCACTGGCACTTCTTGAGTTACAGTAACAACAGGCCCCAATTACAGTCACAATAGGCCCCAAATACAGTTACAACAGGCCCTAGATTACAACAGGCCCCAGATCAACTGGTTATGTTTCTATCAACTAGACACAACCAGCTTAGATTGGAGGATGGAGAATTTCAAGAAAGAGGATACCTTCAGAGTGGAGTTTAGCTGAAGAAGACCACAAATGACACATGAGGATGGTCAACTTTACTATTTATTGTGATCAATTTGGGCCAATTTTTTTAATGCTCCATTTATTCACACTTAATGTTGCTTATGCACATGATTAAAAATTTATAAGGAAGTTGCCTTGTTTGTAAAACTTCCCTTATTGTAAAATTACATGATACTATTCCATATTGTTATGCACGCAGGCCAACATTTAAGTGTATCTAGCAGTTCACATTTTAACCATTTTATTGTAAACAATTCATGAGACTACCGGTAGCGACCAACATGGATGAATGTGTCTCTAGAAGACAGTGGTGTCACACACACAGAAAGCTTAATTAATTAGAATTTGATGCAGAAAAAGCCTTGCTTTGCAGCAGGATGACAGATAATTAATTGTAATTATCTGCATCGGTTCAGAGAAAGCATCAATTGGCATTCTGATGCTAAACCTACCTTAAAAACATTACTCACTGATATTTAAGGTGTTGTCACTCAACATACCGGGTAGGTTTTACATCCTCCACATTTTGGGCCATAATTACATCATTTGGGGTGTCAGATAGTTATACAAAGCACCACATTCTCAAATAACATTGTGCCATGGTAAATAAATGTAAAAAGTATTAAAATATCATCAGGGTAAATGCCAGATGTCTTTTTTGTAAATAATCTGTAAAATCAATTACCCTGCTAAGTACTACTACCATTATGTTCAATAATATTGTGTTGCATTAAACCTATGTTATCATTATTGAGCATTGTAAATGAATCTTAGAAAGCCCATTTCCGTTTACTCGCTTCCTTCAAACACTGACCTGTGAGCCACCAGCCGGTAATTTATTAACAAATGGGCAACACTTCGCTTTTTGAGGTCAGCCCTGAAATGTCCTTAAAAGACCAATCAACTACAAATTTCTTTTATACACTGAAAACACTGTAATAATATGTCTGTGCAAAGTTAGAGAACAAGTTACTGAACAGTTTTTGGAAAAGAATTGGAAACCTGTAAAATTTAACAATTGTTGTGCCCCAGAGGACCCTAAGATGTTAAAATGAGTCAATTCAATTTATATTTCTTGTGCATAGTGACAGTACATTAATAAATATCTCTGCAAAATTAGAAAAATAATCAATGGTTTCCGAGATCTCGCCGGTTTCCGAGATATGTGCGCTACACAGCCTTGACTCCGTTGGATCTTTGACACAAAGGACTAAAACATGAAGGTACTTATTTAGTTATTTACATTTTTCAATGGACAAGTTCAATGATGAAATATCCTCTTGGTACACTACTGAGGTGTGTCCAAATTACTGATAAATATTGCTTGCCTGTGAGTAATGAGGTAATTGGCAACAGCACAAAATAAATTGTCAGCAGGAATGAGTTGAAGATGACACCAATGTAACAGTAATAACTGCTGCTGAACTTTGAGTGGGAGGTTGTGGCCAAGTGTAGTGTAGGAGGGCTTTAACTGTGGCGGGTGACACACTATGTTGTTTCATGGAGGTGTTATTAGCAAAGGCGTCTCCTTGTGACTAATTTCTAGATAAATATTAGTTTACCCTGATGCTTGATTTACTTGATACTCAATCAGATATGGTCAGTGTTTACAATGAATCACTACTGAATGTAAAGTGGTCACATTTGCCATGGAGACAGATGGGTATCTGGAGACACTACACAGAAACATTACAAGAAACAGGAATTTAAAAAGAAATAAACAAAACTTTTTGGGTTAACAATTCTGCAACCAAAAGTTAATATAACTTAATCACTTGCAAGCAACTACAATAATAATTTTCCCATTTCCCAGAAGTATGGACTAAAAATGGAAGATTCCAATAAAATGGCCAATACACTGTACCCGGACACTTTACATTTCAACTGATGCGTCCTAGGCCACACGCTGGTGTCATGTACCCAAACCTTATGGTTTGCAACTGCTTCTCATCGGCATTTTAAATACTTAAAATTTGAAAGGGTAATAGAATTCTTGCAACAGAAAACCGAACCTCAAACTCAACCATCGTTTGATTATCTAAAGAAGTCTTCTCACCGCTGACTACCGGGGTATATTATAAATGCAAGTTGAAAGTGTGTTATTCAAAGACAATGCAATTAATTCATTCATTCATTCTGACAATCAAAATGTGTTGTAATGAATTCATCAATATCTGTTAAATTTGAATGTTTAAACTTGAACATCATATATTTATATAAATAATAATAAACTTTATTTAAACGTAGTATGATCCTGTTCAATACTGTTTACATAATATATAAGTCTCCTATAAAGCAATATAAGTTACGTATACACAAAATAAAATTTAGTGATATAAATGTAAACATGTAACAACAGGGACTAGGAAATTTTATACAACAAATTTACCAATTGAACTGCAGTCAATATTCATAATACATTTATAGAATAGTCAAATTATTTATTATAGTCCAAAAAACTTTAAAAAACACATGTTTGTGATTGTAAGGCTAGAAGTGTTTATACAAAAACACAACTGTCTGATAAACGTAAGCAGACTTGGCACAAGAAATAAGACAGTCACGTATATCAGCATGACACATAACCTCAATGAAGCAGTGTTTTGTCACATGTCTGAAACTAACAATGACAATATTTGCCAAGATCACTATCATGTTCCTTAGCTTGGTTTGGAGGTTGGCATATATGGTTTCATCCGAGACCAGCATTTGGCCTAGGTACGTCACAGGCTAGTTCACATTTCACTGTACAACTCTGACCTTTCCTATAATATCCTCAATCACATGTATGCAGATTCAAAATGTCATATCAGACCTAGTCAATACCCGGGTTTTTTTTCATTATTGTATGGGTGCATGCATGTACACATACATGTGTATCACACATATTTCCCATAACCATAGGATGTTTGGAAGTCTGCCAGCAATATAACCACATCTCGTTTTAATATAGATTTACTTCAAATTAAATACACTATTAAAAGTATGAACCTTTTTAAATTAATACACGTATAAATTTGAATGACAAAACTAATATTTCTGATGCTACACTTCTTCAAAAATATTTGATTTGTAATTTTATAAGTGTATTGAGTAGCCTGTTAGATGGCGGCACTCGATTGGAACAGAAACGCTGTAGGTTTGTTGGCCAACTAAAACATGACACAAATTTATATGCAATTTCTTGTCGAAAATATACGGACTTCAACCCAGGAAAATATGGCATGTTTGGAAGTGTGACTCGGTTGTTCCACACTGCTGAGAGTGGCAACAATGGTGAGTTATTTGACTGAAGGCTGCAGCACTGACTGCAATGACTCGTGTGAACAACGTACACTGCCCTCTCCTGTCTGCATCGACAGATAACGCAATTACAGTGACGAGTAATGCAAACTGAATTAGAATCGAAGGGAGGAGCTGGCCGTGTCAGTGAACAAGTGCACAGGCAGTCCCCCAGGTCGTAGCAGTCAAGTATATACAGGCTAATTCATAGTCTCCTATTTGTCACTGTCTGGTGCACAGTGCAGGGCACACCACAGTCTGGCATGTACTGCAGCCTTGGTCACACAGTCTAACACGCAAGACAGCCTTTATCACACAGTCTAACATGTACGTCAGCCTTGGTCACAGTCTAACATGTAAGACAGCCTTGGTCACACAGTCTAACATGTAAGACAGCCTTGGTCACAGTCTAACATGTAAGACAGCCTTGGTCACAGTCTAACATGTAAGACAGCCTTGGTCACAGTCTAACATGTAAGACAGCCTTGGTCACAGTCTAACATGTAAGACAGCCTTGGTCACAGTCTAACATGTAAGACAGCCTTGGTCACAGTCTAACATGTACGTCAGCCTTGGTCACAGTCTAACATGTAAGACAGCCTTGGTCACACAGTTGAACATGTAAGACAGCCTTTTTGACAGCCTTGGTCACACAGTCTAACATGTAAGACAGCCTTGGTCACACAGTTGAACATGTAAGACAGCCTTTTTGACAGCCTTGGTCACAGTCCAACATGTAAGACAGCCTTGGTCACACAGTCGAACATGTACAACAACGTTGATCATGACATTGTAGCGTGTTGTCTAGCATTTACAAAAGTTTTGGTCATGTAGCTTAGCAGCCTTGGGTCACATTGTCTAGCACATGTGACAGCTTGAACACTCAGCCTATACTTGCATTTACAAAAAATCAATAGTTTTGAAGATATAGCTTAAACATGCAGCAGGCAATTCAGAATTGTCCAGTTTAACAGGGGTCTCCTGGGTTATTCACACAGCCCCTAGTACCAGGGAACAATTAGACAGGTACCCAGTAAAACAAAAGTGGACAGGGAATGTCCAGCGTCACTTGTGGGGTGGGAAGGGCTGGCCTCTAGTCTGTCAATATGCAGATTCACAGAAGGGGGTGTTCAGTAACAGGTAAAATATGATAAGAACATTTTGGTTTTTTTTTGGAGGCCGTAACAGGGTCAATGATCAATTGAACATGGTTACTGGTAGGCCCCCTAACCTCCACATGTGAGGTCAAGTGAGGCTGTCTCAAATACACTTGTAGTGTTTTCCAGTGTGTCCAGGCTGACACAGACAAACTGTGGATATGTAGACTGTTGGAAGCCCTCAGGAGCACATATAGACAGAGAGACAAACATAGAAACATTGTTTTTGTAATATAGATGTGCATAAAATAATTATACACATTGATGTAATTTATGTTGTGTATGTCTGGACCTCCCACGACAACGCCTGCAACCTTGTTCCCCACACACCAGTCAGCTTCTAGGCTACATTACACTAATTAAGCGGCTAATGTCCAGGTGGCCATTGCATGAGTCCTGCAATGGTACCCATCAATAAAACGTCATTACGCAAACCTGATTTGCCAGTGCAGCTTACTGTTGCTCTGATGAGTATTGCGCTTTCTACAGCAACCTCCCGTTGAGATACGGTCGCTGGAGAGTGTGTCTGACGTGTTGGGTTTTCTACAGGGAACTCTGTGAGCAACTGTAGTCGCAATAAAGAGTGGATCTGAGATGTGTTGTGTGTTTTCTGCAGAGATCTCCTGCGAATGTTGATTGTTGTAGAGAGGATCTGAACTGTTGTACTTTCTACAGTAACCTCTCAATACATAAATATCTGATAAGTTATGTATGTTTTGTACATAAAATCTCCTGTGAGTTATGGTCATCATAGAGAGTGGATCTCATGAGTGGTGCACTTTTTACAGTGACCTCCAATGAGATCTGGTCGTTACAGAGAGTGGACGCCATAAGCATACTACTGTGGGATAACTTATGCACGCTTTGAATATGTAACAACCTGCTCTCATACTACTTTCTATTATAAATGCCTGTTTATCTTGTATAATGTGGATGAACTTTTTCAGAACATTCTACCAAAAATGTGATGATACTTCAAAACTATCTGCAACTACCCTAATGATTACTGAAATAAACATGAGAAGGGTTAGATATCATGGTACGTTTTTTGGTGGGGATGGAGTTTATGAATATTGTTTGAATGGCAACAGTTCCATTGTACATTGATTTCAGTGTCATCAATTTGTTACAAATTAATGACACTTAAATTTGGAAAAACAAAGGCAACAAGAAAATCTTTCACAGCCACAGCGTCAGATATCTTTCTGATCCTTGCAAGCTCTTTGCTATAACAGTCCTTGACTGCTTTTGACTGACTGTAGGACATTACAGATCAGGTAACAAGTAGGCTTCACTGGAAACCACAGACAACTTACCAAATCTTTGCCATTAGACAGTTAGCAGAAAAACAAAATAATTTAATCAAATGGCCTTTATTGACTTCCAAACTGTCTCTGCCTTGGTGTCCCTCTGTGCACTATGGACACTTCTACAATCTGTTGGTGTCCCTCTGTGCACTATGGACACTTCTACAATCTGTTGGTGTCCCTCTGTGCACTATTGACACTTCTACAATCTGTTGGTGTCCCTCTGTGCCCAATGGACACTTCTACAATCTGTTGGTGTCCCTCTGTGCACAATGGACACTTCTACAATCTGTTGGTGTCCCTCTGTGCACTATGGACATTTCTACAATCTGTTGGTGTCCTTCTGTGCACTATGGACACTTCTACAATCTGTTGGTGTCCCTCTGTGCACTATGGACACTTCTACAATCTGTTGGTGTCCCTCTGTGCACTATGGACACTTCTACAATCTGTTGGTGTCCTTCTGTGCACTATGGACACTTCTACAATCTGTTGGTGTCCTTCTGTGCACTATGGACACTTCTACAATCTGTTGGTGTCCTTCTGTGCACTATGGACACTTCTACAATCTGTTGGTGTCCTTCTGTGCACTATGGACACTTCTACAATCTGTTGGTGTCCCTCTGTGCACTATGGACATTTCTACAATCTGTTGGTGTCCTTCTGTGCACTATGGACACTTCTACAATCTGTTGGTGTCCCTCTGTGCACTATGGACACTTCTACAATCTGTTGGTGTCCCTCTGTGCACTATGGACACTTCTACAATCTGTTGGTGTCCCTCTGTGCACTATGGACACTTCTACAATATGTTGGTGTCCTTCTGTGCACTATGGACACTTCTACAATATGTTGGTGTCCTTCTGTGCACTATGGACACTTCTACAATCTGTTGGTGTCCTTCTGTGCACTATGGACACTTCTACAATCTGTTGGTGTCTCTCTGTGCACTATGGACACTTCTACAATATGTTGGTGTCCCTCTGTGCACTATGGACACTTCTACAATCTGTTGGTGTCCCTCTGTGCACTATGGACACTTCTACAATCTGTTGGTGTCCCTGAGACATTCAGAGATCTCATCTGCACACTTTATACTGATGCTCGTTCATCTGTATGCCTCCTCCCCTCTATCAGAAAAGTTCACAGTTGAATCTAGTGTAAAACAGGGATGTATTATGTCCCCTGATCTCTTCAACAGCGTCATTGAGCATCGCCAAGGCTCCAGCACATGACCTGTTCCATCCCAGCCTGCCAAATCTATGACTTTGACCCAAAAACAGCAGGGTGGCGATGGCCCAAGACTTGTTGTTCTGATTCAGTCGCCCATGACTTGGCCTCTGCAGGCGTTGACTTCACGACTGCTGCCCAGACACGCTTGAACTGCTCCAGTAGGAGAACAGGTCTATTAGTAAAAAGCGACTCAACAAAGTTTATGCTATATATTTATAACATGTTTTTATGCTGCAAACTGTCAGATTTTTCATAGTTAACAAGCGTAACCATTATTAACATTTAACTATATATTACACAAATAAAAAATTAACAAATTAAAACAAATGTGCAACATGTTATTTTGGGATGTGTATCAATTTTATTTTGAATACTATTTTTTCCGGGAAAGGATTCATTGGCTGTCACCATTACATCTCTGCCCGCCTGGCTAATGGCTGACAATTTATGACAGGTCCCTTGGTTGACTATGCCTTTAGTATTCTTGGCATGCTCTGACATTCGGGTCGCGTTACGAATACGGAAGAAGGTGACAACTACTCCGGCATGTAGAACGCATTCACGTCAACGTTGATTCACATCCCCCGCCCTATCCTTATCAATCACATCCAACCCACACTCGCATTATGATAATTATATCTAACGATCTACCGTGTCATTAATTAGCTCATTCAATGCTACATCGTGGTCTAGATGTTTTTTCCCGCCAAGGATTGTTATTTTGGAAAAGTGAACTTGCACTGGGTGTCTGCTGTGCTTGTGACATAATTAGTGAGCCATCTATCATTGGTGGTCTCGTCCTCCTAGTTTGCCTCTCACTCACTCATTCACCATCTCATTCACCCGCGGGAACCAGTCCCAGTCATTCAAAGCCACATCAGTCTCCTGCATACAGTGCACAGACGCCAGCTCCACTGCTTTCTGTTTATGCTGCCTGCAAAAACACTGCACAACTATATCCATTGTAATCTTAGATGACACATAATCTTTACTCGTGGGTACTGGCAGACGTCTACGAGACAAGATGGAGCACCTCTGGATGAATGCAACGATTCATTTGGGTGATGTTGTCATTCTCCAGAAAGCAAAATGTAGGTTACCTTGTGGAAATGCGGAGGGTGAGACATTTCCTTGCAGGGCTTTATACAGGGTAAAATGTTTGCCAGTCACACGTTTTGTGATGGACATGTGCATGTTAACTGATACATGTATACATACAAGCCAGTTGACATGTGTCTTATGAGCTGAAATAAATGACACACACATGTGTGACATCCATTTTCAAGGCATATTTAACAATATCTATGATGTTTGAAGACCTTTTTTGCTCCTTATTTTGTACCCGTTCACCATGCATCCAGTGATATTTCTACCCTTTCATAATGAGTTTTACCCGTTCAAATGATGGGTGGATGGGTCTCTGGATAAAGATGCTTCCGTGTCATCTCAACCAGCAATCAGTACAGAAAGGTTGCAAGATGTACATAACAAGGTAGAAATATTTAAGATCACAGTGCATGTGTCTTTTTCATTATTAGACTGAGGTGTACTAATTAACTATGTTGACTTTGAACTAACCATGTTCAAGATTGTCTCACAAGATTCTAGCAGTACATTTTGTGCTGTGTTCCTACTGCAAGTGTCTTGTGTGACACAGTCTAGACCATGGTTAGTTCAGTCAACATAGTTAATTAGTACACCTCAGTCTAATAATGAAAAAGACACCTGCAAAAACAGGCATTAAAGTTTGATAACAAAATTACATGTGATTACTGTGTACATGAGGAGGGAGCATTGTCACGAAGGAGTGAACACCAGCATGCGGCCACGCATGACTATGTGTGGCCATGCATGACATGCCACACACTGCACAGTGTCTGGAGAGTTTAATAACTGAGACAAGGTGCATGCTGTATGTCAACAACACTGGTTACATGACAGTCACTTGTGACATCACTGAAGCAATTCACAGCCGCTTTCTTGCGACTCAGGTGCACCACAATGAGACTGCTGCATGCCATCATGTCATCTATGACTGGCTGACTGAGCGCTGATGGTCCCGACATGCACATCACGTGTGTACAGCTAAATCCTTTCTGCAGCTATTTACACTCGTAGAGCTGGTGCTAAACCCAGTCTCCGAAGCATAAGTGGATGAGTATCATCCCCTGGATATGTGTTGATGCAACATAGCAGTGAAGGCAGCCCTAGTGTCTTCACCAGTTTATGTTTATCTTGTGTGTGTGCATGCGTGCATGTGTGCGTATATTTACATCTTTATTTGTGTGTTTGTACATAAATATATATGTGCATGTAATACCATGTACAGTATATACAATATGTGTATGTACATCATTTCAACACAGGATGATTTGTAGTCAGTTAGTTTTCTATGATTGTAATATGTACTCTCAACACAGCTAACAAACACCTAATTAACCCCACCATCACAGTCCCAACATTCAATGAAGCAACAACCCACTGTAGTGTTCTAATAAACATTGCCGATTTACAAAAGTGATTAATTATTCAATTGATGAGTTCACCCAGACAATCACTAGCTTTACTTCAAACAGACCCACCTCCCAGCAATAAAACAAGCAGCAGGGTGAAATTAAATCTAATTCTTCACAACACAATATATATCTGAGTTACACATGCAGTTGTGGAGGTGATTGTGCAGTAGTCTGATATGTGCCACTGTGTCCAGTGGCCAGACAACTGACCAATTAACACTGCCTGGGATCCAGGTGTGAGTTTACCTCTACACACGGCCCTGTTTAAACATTAATGCAGTGTATTCCCCGTAGAAATCATGCAGTATGAATATAGGCGAGCCAGTTGAGATGATTAATTAAATATGACAGTAACCAGCAGGAAGACAGGCGCAGATAAAAAGATTAATATCAGGGGTTAATCCTACATCCCCATGTCTCGGGTCTACATTTACGCCAGATATGTGGGTCTTGGCTGGGTTACTATACCGAACAGGGTTCATGCATTTGAATAACTATGACATTCTATGACATTTCGCTGCTCCTCCATGGTTCTATTAAAAAATCCATTTCAAAACCTACTTACATTTGAGCATGTCAGTTACATAATCTTAATCATAATATAGCGTACGCCATCCCATGGGACAATCCAGATAGCAATTAGGAATATTACATTATTAAGATTTATTTTTGGAAAGCATGTTCTCACAGTAGTAAGCCCTCATGCTTTCCACTGACGGACAACAGAAAGTGTTTATGGTGTCATGTATTTTATTAATGAGAACTTAGAAATCCTGGTTTTTCTATGCTATTTAGGCAATTCCAGGCTACAAAGCCTTAATTTTTAAACATTACAATTTCATGAATTTCACGTGTAACTCTGCTATTAATACTCAATTACATGTAATCATCACCAAAGTCAAATGTAATCTAGTAATAGCCGTGTTACTATTGTCGCAAATATAACTGTAACCACAAATTTGGAGTATCAAAATTCAAAAAAGATTAATTACTGCAATAGACGTGAACATAGGAATCATATGATGGCACTATGCCATTTAAACATGTGACAGTTTTGTCATGTACAAAAACAATTGCAATTAAAGCTTCAGACTGGCTGATTGATGCACGCCATTAAGAGATTTATATTACACACATCATTGAGCATTATTCTTAGTGGGATCCTTTGACACAAACATTCTAAACTATTTCTATTCTCAATGGACTCATGGATATAATGTTGTTCTGACTCTCTAATTTAATTAATGTACAAAAAGTTAAACATCATAATTCCATTGACAACTGTGTGACAATCATAGTTATATCTGTAGTGTTTTATGCATCAGGGGTGCCATAAGACAATTTTTGGGTGACCTATACTGCCTCAAGAAGCTCAACAGTTCTGGGTCCCACATTCACTGGGAGCTTATGAAACTGTGGTAAATGAAACACTCCTCTTATTCATACTGTTCCTAACACAAGGATAAACACATTTAGAGTATACTGCCTGACAAATTGCATTTACTATGGCTGCCAGAAACTTTGTTTGCAATGTAAAAGTTGCACCAGAATTTGTAAACAAAACAATCAACTGTTGCAACTTATTTCGTTGAAGTTGACAAATTGGGACTGAGAAGAACCGATTAAGGTAACTTCCTGATAATAATTACAGAACAGACCAGCTCCCTTTAAACAGAACAGAACAGACCAGCTCCCTTTAATAATACACCCTGATATCAGTGACAGGCTTGCTGCAGTAATGTTTGTGAATGAGGATTACCGTGAAAACACAAAGGCATATGGCCTAATCAGGTTAGCAGAGCCGTCATCAATGATTCAGCAGCGACTCCATGAGTCCGCCTTCATTCCAACAAGTGGAATATTAGCAGAAAACAGCAGCCGTGACATGTTCACGATACCACTGGCTCTCACATACGCTCACTTCAGGTCAAACTGCATTATGGTGACTGTTTCGTGGAATCCTTATTCACCTGATCACATTTCATGACAAGTGCGAGGCACTCGCAACTAACAGCATAAGTGTAAACTGGCTTTGCAGTGAACACTTGATTGTAAATGGGTTTTACCACAAGAATATCATTGTAAACTGATTCAATGGCTGGTGAACACATTATTGTAAACTGATTCAACTGTGAACATGTTATTATATTTAAACTTATTTTGCTGCTAGCACATTACTGCAAATTGGATTTACTGTGTCAGCAAATACAGAAAATACATAATAAAGGAAAATGCTTTAGTGTCAGTACCGGGTACATCATTGTAAACCCAGTTTACAATTATGACATTATTTTAAGCTGATTTTACTGAGTTTTGTAATGTAACTTTACTATGAACACCTGACTATAAACAGGTTTTACTGCATGCATGTTATTATAAATTGTTTTATGCATTACTCGGACAATGTTATTTTAAACTGACTTTAGTATAAATGCATTACCGAAACCACATTTATAGCAAGGACACTATTTTAACTGGCTTTATAGTTAACAATGTTCTTGTCGATATACCTAATTCTGAGCTTATCCAAATTTATACTTGTGTCACACAAAAGAAAACATACTTTATCATTGATCATACATTTCATGTAAATCTATATTGAGGCAATTCCTAAAAAAACTACAAAATCCCTATTGCCCATGTGAAATCCACACGATGCCTGCACATGGAGTCCACCTGCTGGAAATTTCCAGAACCACCGATATATGACTATGTACACTTGACTGGTTTTTGTCGACTGTGAGAGCTAAAGTGGCATTTCAAATAGCGACAAAACGACAACCCTGTCGCGTCGTCGCGAGGGGACCTGCACGTGCCCGGTGACAGCACACGTGTGTGCATGGAGACAGCGCCGTGACCACGGTAACCATCATGCTCCATTATGCACACAATGTAGCCCAAGCCCTCAGCTAGGACTTTGAAGCGCAGTCAATCAATGGAATTGTATGCGGGAAGTGGATGGGCAACTGTGCTGACAGATACGCACACACACAGCCGCCAGCACGCTCAATAACCAGCAGTAATGTTTGCTAATGAAGCCTACTTGCTTGCATACAACCCACAAGACTATCACAATCCTGTGATCAGTTAATCCTGAAATACGGCGCAGCATCCAAAGGGAACCTTATGGCCGACAACTTGGGATTGATGAAGGTTTCTGCACGTTAGAGCAGCATATGAGAAAGGCTGAAGACATCTACGATATCGCTGCACACAGCCACTCACACACATGCTAATTTATATCTGTACATAATATCCCATGTAACGGTTCACAGCAGTTTGTGTATATTGTTTAACTGTGGTAAATTATATTTTTATGAATTCTTACGTTCCGATGGTTCTCAACAGAGAATTTAACTGTTTTACTGACATTGGATTACAATGCTGGAGAATTAATAAATATTACATTTTTATTTTACTCAATACTTAATCATACCGACTTTGGTTACTCTGAATTTGAACTTGGGTTAACTGACATAAGTCCCTTTCACAGTGAGAAGTTTGCCTGGAATAAGTGGAGTTATGCTGGAAGAAAACCTCTGTGAAAGCAATAAGTTATTTAGTCTGGATTAGTTATTCCATTAAAATAAAAAAATACTAGAGTAAGTGTTTCAGGAGAAAGGTTATCCCGGGATAACCTCCCTGTGACAGGAAGAAGCTTCTTAGTTTGTTGACAGGCTGTACTTTGTGTCACTCACCACTCAACCTGCTGCTGAACTTTAGTCATTCTCAGAAAATGAAACTGAATCTGAACTTGCACAATCATATGACCACAAAGATATTATATACACAAGACACACTGAACAGTGGATACTCTTGTTACCATCGCATGCCAGCAACCTTCTATTTCAATCTGGTGGTTATTCTGCTAGTCTGCTAATCTGAAATAACTTTTCACCCTGAAAATGAATGTTTTTCGGGCAATAAAATTCCTTATGTTATTTCAGATTCAGTTAATCCAAAAAATCACTGTTAACAGGTTTTATATTTATTTGAATAACAATGCACATACAGTACACACTCAGGCATTGTGTATTGTGAACTCGCTTTAATAGTACCACAGGTAACAGAATTAACCACTTAGTAGGAATTAAACAGGCTCAATCAAATATCATTCATGCATGCTGTTTAAAATGTACATCCTAATGGGAAGCAGAAGGAAATATTGAGTGTTTTTATCATAAACTCTGTGCAAACATGTTTTAAGGAAACAGTTTTGTTGTTAAAAATTTTTGATTCTGGAAGAGTCAGTTTATTTCATGGCAAAGCACTACAGTGTATTTAAAAGACGTAGTCCCAAGTCCAACATCTCATTGAGGAAACAAAACATGAGGAAGTGCAACAGCAAGTGGGACTTGAGTGTAAAGTTGTCACCACTTGTTCCGGCCTGTCACATCTTCCGCCTTCTGCCCCCTCAACTCCCTGTATTTCTTTACACTCTCCTTCCACCTTTCTCTTTTACTCTTCCCACAGACTGGCAACTCTAAGTTGTTCTTGGGTAGTGACATTTCTCTCTTCTGGACGTGGCCGTCCCACAGCTGGCCATCTCACAATTTCTCTTCTATCTCCTCAAGTCCCACTTGCTGTTGCACTTCCTCATGTTTTCTGTTTCCTCAGTGAGATGTTCATCTCCCATTTGATCATCCTCATCTCAGTTCGTGTAAGGAACAGCTCTCCTTTTCTCTTCAGAGCTCATGTCTCCGCTCTGTACATAAGGACTGACTGAGCCATTATTATAATGAATCTTGACTGTGATATGGGGATCAGGCACAAGTCAGAATGGTGACAAATTAAAAATGGTGACACATCAAAAAGAAAGAAAGAAATAGTGTAGATATAATCAAGATCACCATTTTCTGGCTATTATTAGACAATAAACATACTAACATTTGGATTAGACGCAAGCAAAGAAACTTGATTTATTATGTGATGGAACGGACTCTTTGCAGAGTTCTGTAGTTAGAATCCTAGCCACACACTGGAATAGACAAATTTTATTTTGATTGTAATCAATCATGATTTTGATTACATGGACAGAGCAACCAAGTACAAATATGATTACTTTGCCTTTTTGACCAGTGCAGTTGAATATGAGTACGATTACTTTTGTCAATGACTATGCACGGTTATGTTTACTGTTCATAAAATATTCGATCCGTCATTTCAGACAATCTTTACTGAACAACACTGCACAGATGCACCTGAAAATAACGGGCATTATATGTTTACATGTTTACGTCAAGTTAGATGTGATTAACATCTAAAGTACCTCCCCGGAGAGTTTCAGTTCATTGATGCTTTTAATTATTTGTAGTTATCGACCTGTCAAAAGAGTGCTGCACGCCCCTCTGTGTGCTTCCTATCTGTGACGGTGGATATGATGTACTGATTCAAGAGATGGATATCAAGAAGACTGGGAGCAGAGACTGGCTCCTAGAATCAGCTGCACTGGTGGTTACCTTCGGGCGGACTGGACTGGCTTGTTAAAAGACCACATGTGGAGGTGGCATCTCTCACCTTCACATTCATAAAGGTCACAATGGCAAGTGCAGGAGGAGGAAGTGTTGTGACCTTTGAGCAGCCCTAACGACTCAATACTACACTATGGTATATAATAATTACAAGTTTAGAAGGACGTGACTTTGTGCTATACCTTTTCTTACTGATGTACAACATTGCACAATGTTAGTATTGTACTTAACATTTTCTGCAATCATTAAAATATTTTCCTGTATAAAATCAATCCAGCCATGACCAATTCTTATCCAAACCAGTATGGCATTCATTAAATACATTCTTTCTGTTTAACAATTCTTCTGCACTATTCAGTATAAGAATTGACTGTTACCCTTTTTATTGCAAGAATGAAAGCTGTGAAGGAGGCAGTAAGGCATGACTGATAGTGGGTACAACTATGTCTAGACACTCACAAAAGTGGAAGGACATCGGATTGGTCAATCACGTCTAGATATCTATAACGTTGGAGGGATATGGGTAGGTATGTGTTGGTGCAGCCACATCCACATTTCAATGGCACTGCAGAGGCAATTGTGGATGCATGGGACTGGTTCAAGCCATGTCTAGACTCGAGACACCAATGACAATGGAAAGGTTTGAGTGGGTGTATGGGGGGGTGTCTACTGTCTACACACCAATGACACCCGACAGGTTTGAGTGGGTGTATGGGGGTGTATACTGTCTACACACCAATGACACCCGAAGGGTTTGAGTGGGTGTATTTTCTAGATGCCAACGACACTAGCAGGGCATCTATGGGTATCTGTGTTAATTGACCTGCATAAACGCACCGGGCGGAGTGCGGTGCAGGCTGATCGCGACCGCGGCATGCCTCATTGATTCGTGTACAGCACTGTATTGATTGAGCCGACTCCCCCACCACTCACAGTGGAGCCGCCTCCGAGTGCCGACTGGGCCAGGGCCAGGGCCATAGCCTCGCACTGACTGCATTACGACTGCTCCAACGCACAATTCCCTCGCTTCCTCATACGTTCACGCACCGGAGCCAGTGGTCATTGCACAGTTAAACAAATTAATAGCAATACTGGACTTTGGGAATACGTCTTTCTGGTGTGCTGATTGCCACATAGACATCGACATCGTTGTATCTTGCATGAGTTGATCACATATATACGTGGCTGCTAAAGATTAGCATACGTGTGAATGTGACTTGATGTATAATTTGTGCATGGTAATTGTGGAGTACTGAAATATAAAAAATGCATGTTGTAGGATGTAAGTGAGATACAGTGTATATTGAAAGCGAGGGGTTGAGACTCAGGGAGGAAGAGTGACAGAGACAGAAAGAGACGAGGAGGGAGGGAGGGAGGGAGGTGGGAAGAGGAGTAGAAAGGGGGAGGGGGAGGGGGAGCGTGGGATAGAGAGACTGTGTTTAGAAGAGAAACAATGTCACTTACTATCATCTGTTTGTGGCGCTGCAAGGATGGCACTGTGCTTCTTTTTTACTTCCTCCACATTTGAGGCAATCTTCTCTATCATCTGTCGAATCTCATCCACCTGTAAAACCACCACAGTTAGTGTGAGAAATGTGGCATGAGTCTTTTCAGCTCTCTCTATCATTCCATAACTACTTTCAAAGCAAAGGAGGTACACGCCTTTCAAGAATTAATTTATTTGAGTAATTAGTTTATTTTGTGTTATATAATTCACAATGTTTTAATTTTTAATATGCCATAACTATTTATCTAATTTTCTGAATATTTTAGAAACAATGTTATGTATACATATTAATTATTTAGTATTCAGTCTATCTAATTGTATTCCAATATATTTTCCAGGATATAATTTTTTTTAACATTTGTTATGATTCCATGTACACATTTTATGATTCACATACACACCTAATTTGATGCTTTAGAAATACTAGTACTGATAATAATAAATGTCCTCAATGTTAAGACACCGTATGACCTAGCTGAAAGAATGGATTAACAAAAAAACTGATTTATTTAAAACATTCAATACAAAACCAGGTATAATTGCATATGCCAGTATGCAATATTTGAAGGAAGTAAATACAAAATTGTTGACTCTTATGTAAATCTAAGGCTGACACATGGAACAGATCTTCAGAATCTATTTCACTCAATTTGATGCAGTTTGGTTACCAGAGTCAGGTGGTTGCCATTAACAGAATAATAGAATCTATTATAACCTTTAAAAAAATCAAATGTATGAACAAATTTAATCACACTTATTTTAATTCCTTTACACATAATGCACCCCAAATTAAATAAGGCATTGTAAACAAATTAAGCCTGCGTATCTATGCAAACATCAAGCACTACATTGTGTAAACATGTTCTGCACAAATGTTCAGCATAGACATGCAGGAATTATCAAACCCTACAACATTGGCATTTTCACTTTCTTGCAATTGCACTTTAATAATGTGTCAATTTGCCGCATGAACATCCGGACTGGGAACGCAATCATGTAAACACAGCCGCTAAAGAATACGCCCGCCATAAATGTGTAAGTGCAATCTGATTAACAGTGATAATTGCTGGGCAACGCTGTCTTGCAGTGTGGCGTCAGTGATCAATAGCTGCCATTACCCAATAAGACTAACTGCAGGAGCATTACTACGCTGTAACAACGGCAAAACTTGTTTGGCTGATCAAATGTGGGTCACATGATCGTTTACCCATGCAGTTCGTTGTTTCTCATATTTAGAAGTATTGATGTATCAACAGAAATGTGGACTTGTTTTGTACGGATGTTACGGCTCAGTGTGGTGATGTAGTCGCGCTGAGACAGAATGGAATGGCACTGGGTCAACTGAGGTCGTTGCATCTAATTTAACACTATCTGCTTGATTTAAATGGAGATTGTCTGCACTGTAATCCACAATGTTATAATTAGCAGGAAGTTTAGTGAATCAGTAGTACTTCATCCCAATTTAGTGAGGGGCATGAGAATCAGTCAACTTCAACGTCATGAGCCAATAGTAGCCGTTTGTAAATTGTTTAGTATATAATTTTTACATTTACATGGCACAAAATTCACTTTCAAATTGTGTTGCCTTTTTTGGACTTATTAAATGAAATTTAGAATTCTTTCAGTATATTTATTCTAGTATAAAATAAATTATTATACATAATTGTTAATAAATTACTCATAGATACTGTATTTGTAATAAGATCCATTTCACTATATTCCTATTGACAACAATGAATGGTGAACTACCTTCATGCTTGTTTTTCTGTACCATCTCAGTACCAACTCTGTAACACCTCAGTATTGTATGTACCATCTACGTACTGCTTCTGTGTCCCATGTACAATCTATGTTCAATACCACCTCAGTACCATCTCTATACCACTTCTCTACCATCTCAGTACCAACTCTGTACCACCTCAGTATTGTATGTACCATCTACGTACTGCTTCTGTGTGCCATGTACAATCTATGTTCAATACCACCTCAGTACCATCTCTATACCACTTCTCTACCACCTCAGTACCATCTCTATACCACTTCTCTACCACCTCAGTACCAACTCTGTACCACCTCAGTATTGTATGTACCATCTACGTACTGCTTCTGTGTCCCATGTACAATCTATGTTCAATACCACCTCAGTACCATCTCTATACCACTTGTCTACCATCTCAGTACCAACTCTATACCACCTCAGTATTGTATGTACCATCTACATACTGCTTCTGTGTGCCATGTACAATCTATGTTCAATACCACCTCAGTACCATCTCTATACCACCTCAGTATTGTATGTACCATCTACGTACTGCTTCTGTGTGCCATGTACAATCTATGTTCAATACCACCTCAGTACCATCTCTATACCACTTCTCTACCATCTCAGTACCAACTCTATACCACCTCAGTATTGTATGTACCATCTACGTACTGCTTCTGTGTCCCATGTACAATCTATGTTCAATACCACCTCAGTACCATCTCTATACCACTTCTCTACCAACTCGGCACTAACTCTATACCACCACTTGATGAGAAAACTACATCTTCATCTCGTGAATGAAGTTCACACATAAGTGGGTACTACAAATACAATAACAGTTGTATGATGGACATAACATTCTATGTATGATGGACATAACATTCTAGGTATGATAGACATAACATTCTATTTCACAAAGTATCACTTCAGTTAAAATTCTTGTCAATGCAATGCATTCTTGCAGGTTCTAAACTGTTAACATATGAATATGAGCACTGCAGTATAGATTAGACCAATCAATTAGTTCAGCTAGCATCAGTCTAGCCTGCAGCATTTGTCGTTTGCGTCTGGCGTTAATGCGGTCGTCTGGTACAATCAGAGTAATTAACTTACTGAGTAATTAGACTGCATGAACTTCAAGTTCTATTCAGAAGTAACAGTCTCGCACTGTTATAACATGCACTCTTCTTACAATGACAACTATAATAACAACTTCACTGAAGTTGCAGATACGAAACAAAGTAATACAGTATAGTATTGTAGTACAACTAAGGAGATTCCCAAGGCACCCTTGTGGGTTTCTTAGATCAGGCACGCTTGTTTGTCACCCATATGGGCACCACAACATTTATTTTGTGACAACTTGGTGGCAAAATGTGGGACCGTCAATTGAGAGAGTTCTTTACAGCTATTTCGAAAAAAGGCCAATTTTATTCATCCTACTAATTTTAATAATTATATGGATGACCGATCACGTGTTATTAACAAACTAGATTTCTCATAAGTAATATCATCGCAAAGTGTGATGCCATCAAGAATATGACATCATCTAATGTTTCCACAAAACTAGTGCCATACAGACAGAAGGCTGGTGGGCATGACATGTGGGGTGTTTCTGTAAGTTAACCATGGCACTGTCATGTTCTCACTGAACACAATATGAAAAGACTGGTGCACGGTATCACACTTTCTTCTGACAGTATACAATTCCTGACAAAGTTTGACAATAATTTAACATGCTGTTTTTACATGGCGTAACATTATTTAGTAAAAACAGACAACACTGTGTGTTAAAGACATCATCCTAAATCCATTTTTGTAAGAATTACAGACGTGAGTTTTGAAGCAAAGTGGTACGGCCATTTCATAAGCACAATGGTAGTAAGACTCAATTACAAAATCGGTATAACACAAAGCTTTACTTAATCATCTTCAAGCCCATTGGCACATAGGGCAGAAACAAGGATCCTCCGCGGTGTCCTGTCTGCAGCTAAAGTTGCAGCCTGACCCCAACTCAGATATAGTTGTTCCAGTTCTTTTTCTACTGTCCTCCTCCACGTTTTTGGGTTATCCACATTTTCTTTTTCTTACAAGTGTCCATCTTAGTGCTGTTTGGGATATACTGTCATCTTTCTTTCTTAAGACATGGCCAGCCCATCTCCATCTTCTTGTGGCGAGATGTTGTTCATAGCATCTTGTCCGGTAGTTATGAACAATTGCTTGTTTGAAATTATTTGTGGCCAGAATAGTCTCATTATGTTTTGTAGACACTTGGTGTGGAAGGTAGACAGGTATATGAGCTCATGTTCCGTTATACGCCAGCATTATGAGCCATATAAAAGAATAGAGAATATACTAGAGATATAACTTTGGTATAACTTCAGCTTTGATATAACTTCAATTTGGTTCTTCTGGAATATACTGCTGATCTCCAAACAGGTTTCAGTCTGAAGAAAGCACCTCTGGCCTTGTTACTGCGATTTTTGATGTCAACATCGGCCCCTTCATCTTCACATACGATGCTCCCTAGATAGGTGAAGGGGTCCGTGGTTTGTGGTTTTTCATGACCTATATAGATTATTATCGGGTAGAGAGACATATAGGGTAGTTAGTTCCTTAGTTGATATTAGTTTGGTTGTGTCTTGTACCTTCACTATTTCATTAGACAATGAGTTGGATTGTTATCTGTATACTGCCAATGGTAGTTTCTTCTTTGGATGTTTATTGGATGACAATGACCTTGGCAGTGCATATAAATCTTATGCTTGGAGCACTGATTTGAGACTAGCCAGGTTATTGGATGCTCGGTAGATCTGTCACGTAAGTTGCAGTCCATGAATTAAAATAGTGAAGAACTTCAGAGAATTACTCAGACAACATAAAACAGAAGATGGGGGACCTAACAAGACATGACCATTAACAAACACTTGAAAATATAGGCGGATGGCAGCAAACTGACGCAGACATACAGAGAGGGAGTGAAGAAATACTGACAGAGAGGGCATGCTAAACAAACAAGCTGGCAGAAGTGAAGACTAGAACTAAGATGGGGGGAATGTACAGTTCACCCATCATTTCGACAGGTAAAGTTTGTTTTGGATGGGTACACATTAGAGTGGATGGGCAAATGGACAGACAGAAATCTGACCAGCAACAGAGCCTCACATTTTCTCTCTGCATGTTTAGACTGGATTGTGACCACACATGCACACAAAGCCGCATGTCTACCTAGACATTTTGGTTTGGCAAAACATTCGATTATCCTGCATAAAAGCCTGAATGGCAAAAGATCATGACTTATAGGTGGAAATGATATGTCAACAGGGCAGAAAAGATTAAGTGATTGGAAGAAAAAAATTGTATTTAAAAAACGGCAACGTAAGTGAGACAGCGAGACACTGACAGCTATAATAGAGGGGCATTAGTAAAGGGTATGTCATTCTAAGCAGGTGCTTATGGTAACAGAACAGCATTGACCCAGACAAGACAGTCCTGTCTGTCATGATAGTTTGATACTGTCACACAGTAATCATATGCAGCAGTAATGTGACATTCCCTTGAGGACCCACAGACTGAACGCTCCAAGTAGCTTTGACACGAACTCGTCACGTCAAAGGTTGACAAACAATGGTGTCATCACTAAAGCATCTTCTCAATGAATAACCATGTCAAACAGGATGAAATTGTTTTATAACATTTATATAAATGCTTGGAATGACAGTGCAACTTTGGAGTTGTTGTATAACAATAAACCCAGTAACTTGTGTAAGTAACATTAAACATGCCTGGTCAAGCTAAGTGGCCGTTTGTGGGCAGATTGATTTTCTGACTCGATCCCCGACTTTAATCACACAATGTGGACTTTGTGGATAGTAAAAATCAATAGAAGCTGCGAGTGCTCCCTGCCAGGCTCATGAACACACTCAGGCCCAGCCAAACACACTCTCTGATACGTCCACACACTCACTAATACGTCCACACACTCACTAATACGTCTACACACTCACTAATACATCCACACACTTACTAATACGTCCACACACTCACTAATACATCCACACACTCACTAATACGTCTACACATTCAAGTAATACGTCTACACACTCTCTGATACGTCCACACACTCACTAATAAGTCTAAACACTCACTAATACGTCTACACACTTTCTGATACATCCATACTCACTAATACGTCTACACATTCACTAATACGTTTACACCCTCACTAATACGTCTAGACACACACTAATATGTCTACACACTCACTAATACGTCTACACACTCACTAATACGTCTACGCACTCACTAATACGTCTACACACTCACTAATACGTCTATGCACTCACTAATACGTCTACGCACTCACTAATACGTCTTCGCACTCACTAATACGTCTACGCACTCACTAATACGTCTATGCACTCACTAATATGTCTACACACTCACTAATACGTCTACACATTCACTAATATGTTTACACACTCACTAATACGCCTACACACTCAATCTTTCACTAATACGTTTACACACTCACTAATACGTCTACACACACACACAAACTAATACATCTACACACTCACTAAAACGTTTACACACTCACTAATACGTCTACACACACACACACACACTAATACATCTACACACTCACTAAAACATCTACACACTCACTAATACGTTTACACACTCACTAATATGTCTACATACTCACTAATACATCTACACACTTACTAATACGTCTACACACTCACTAATACGTCTACACACTCACTAATATGTTTACACACTCACTAATACGTCTACACACTCTCATAATATACCTACACACTCTGTGATACATCCACACTCTCTCATATGTCTTCACATTTTCTGATATGTCCACACACAAACACTCTTTCTCTCTCCCTCTCTCCCTCTCTCCCTCTCTCCCTCTCTCCTTCCCTCCCTCCCTCCTTCCCCCCTCCCTCCCTCCCACCTCTCACTATCTCTCTCTCCCTCCCCCTTCACACATTCTCTTTGATATGTCCATATGTCCACCCACACTCTAATATGTCCAACTGCACTTTCTGATATGTCCACCAGGTGACAGGTTTTGTAGTAAATCTTACAAATATGACCATATTGTAGCCACTGTACATACAAGTTCCTGTTACATCTGACACATGCTGATGCCCAGAAGTCAACCCTACAACTATCACTACACTGTAAGATGTAGTCAACCCTACTACTACGTTATCTTCAACTACACAAATATGACTACATGACACAGCGGACATAGCATGTTGTTAATCCTATAACTACACCCACTGGTAAGGTCTGATCATGTTTCTACATCTACACAAGTCACAAGGATCGTGTCACGTATTTGCTAGTAAATATACTCCTCATGTCAGTGTAATGTCGAAACCATCTTACATAATCTAATCACTATATTAGTTGCCAGATTCAACTATCCAGTGCAACTGTAAACTGTATGATACTCAAAATATACATGTTACCATGTCGTACACACAGGACAAAACTGCAGAACAAAACAGTGACTACTCAGATGAATAGAGTGGTCATTATTGTTACACTAGCCTACACCTGCACCTGAAGCAACAAACCAGCGACAGCCATTATGGGATTTTGAACTGTTCTTCTACTGCCCTCTTCAGTCTCTCAAAGAGTAACTACCCAGGTACATCTAAATAATTAACTAGTTGTGTCTTTTAAAATCCATCAGCAATGATGAGGTCAATGGTCCAAGGAAGCAAATGAACATCAAAGGAAGCCAGTGGACATGGGCACCTGGGAGGAAATACACTTACAGTGCTTCTAAGTTAGCATATTCACATACAGAACTGGTAGTACAGTGACAGTACATGTATACATGGTTGCCTAGGTAATAGTTAGAAGTGTTTTATCCATTTCTATTCTACTGCAAATCATTCTTTATTTGTACACACACACGCATGCACGCACGCACGCACGCACGCACGCACGCACGCACGCACGCACGCACGCACACATAATGCTTGCACTGTTTGACTGTCACCATTTAGGCCTACACTGTGAGTCTGAGATACCTATCCTAGCCTTCAGTCAATGATACCGAGACACAAGTCAAGTGTCTGCCTGGTCCTTGATCTCTTGTCACATTCTATGTGCAGTCATTCATGCATAGACCACTCATCTCAATTGACAAATTGAGCATATTTCTACATAAAAGAATACATAATTATAGATCAATAATCAGTGATCATGGAGATGTTTTCGTTGCATTCAACACCTGTTAAATGGTTCAACTTGCATGGTTCTCAATTAATAAATTGTGTTTTCACTTTAGTCCTTGGCAAGTTAATAAAAGTTGAGAGACTATGGCCAAACACTCACACATATGAAGGAAGCTGGAAGACAGTAAACATTACTAGCATTCTATCTCGTCCAGATGTATGTATGATGTAATCCTAATTATGCATACCACAACAGAGGCATTCCTTCACATTCTCCCCTGATCCCTGACACGGAGGACAGGTTTGTTGAAATCCCTGGTCAATCTTAATCCTGGTCCACATCTTCTTTACCACCCCCGACCCGTTCTTCTACCACCCTGTTGTACCAGCCCTGTTCGCTGTTTCTACATGTCTGTCTGTCTGTCTGTCTGTCTGTCTGTCTGTCTGTCTGTCTGTCTGTCTGTCTGTCTGTCTGTCTGTCTGTCTGTCTGTCTGTCTGTCTGTCTGTCTGTCTGTCTGTCTGTCTGTCTGTCTGTCTGTCTGTCTCCTCCTCCCCTATCCTCTTTTCTCCTCTCTTATCATCAATTAATTGCCCCATCTTGGTATAGAGAAACAAATTAATGAACAAATAAATCAAAGGATGGATGGATGAGTGAACGGATGACTGAATGGATGAGTGAACAAACGAGTGAACCAAACAAATGAGAGACCGATTGACCGACTGATCGACCGACTGTCAAATGATCGAACAAAATCGTCAGAGAATATCTACATTATTCTGACCCAGGAAATCAACATTCACCAGGAATCCCAGGCAGATAGAATACAACATATTATTGTCTGTGAGGATGATTGAGGGTTCTGTGGGTTCTGTACATACAACATATTGAAGCACATTATCATTGATGCACAATATAACAGTTGGTGTATTCCCAAATCTCTCAGATGTCCACAAGGGCAGCCACTAGTAACCAAACAGTTGTCAATACACCTATCGCAGTGCATGTGCACAGTTTATTAATCAACTAGTTTTCACACCACAGTTCCATAATGCTATGCATACACCAGCCAATTTGTGTGCACAAACCAACTGACTAGTCTGTGAAAAAGCAGTTGGCCGACTGCAGTCAGTTGGTGTGTGTGCAATTGTACGCTGACTGTCTGCCTTCTAGTGCAGGATTCGAATGTTGAATTGGTGGTTGGGGCTAATCCACAGTTGGTGTTTGATGAAGGGGAATCTATTGACAAGTTGGTGCTGCTGCACATATACTATGATGAGTCGGCTGGTGTATATAGGGTTTTTGTCATAACACGACGGTCAGAGGTCATAAGCTTGGCCAATAAGAAATCAAAGTTGATCATGTGACAGACATCGACATATCTAAACACAGCTTTAATTTTTTGCTATCACAGCAGGTATATCACATTTTAGAAAGTGGTACTTTTAAAAATCCTATTGCCATTAACAATCATTGTTTTTGACTGACTTTTCTTAAAACAGCACCACAAATAAATGTAATTTTTGCCTGACTTCCAATAGGATCGCTTCCAATAGGATCGCCATTTTATCTTATGAAAAACATTACTTCCAGTGGTGCTGTTACCGTGTGCCTATATAATCCTTAAATATTTGCTAAGCGCGCATTTGGTGAACGTTTTTGACGAATATATTGGGTGCAACTGATTATATTTTAACATAACTCTTAATTGAAATGGCTAAATATAATGATCTGTATACTGATATAATACACAGCTCAAAGCTGTGCATGTCTTTGCTGGAGAATTTGCTATGTGCTCAAGCCATATTGTCATGCAAGCTGATGGCGAAGCTCCAACTTATTAAGTAACAAGTTTTGTTTTTCACATAGCTGTTTTCGCCAACCTTTTACAAATGTCTGAATGACGTGTTCCCCGTTCAATAAAATTAGAGTGAAATTTGTATTTTTGACTCAATTCTTCAACAACATTTATGTACACCCCATACTCCTCTCTTGCCACTGTGTGTGGCAGTCTTTAATTGTTTCTGTAGTAAATGAGACAGCAAAGACAATTGTAATATGGCATCAGCCAACAAGAACAGAGGCACCATTCTGGTGTATAAATTCTCGAGTAAATGAGTTAATGCGTATTTATTGTGGATTTGAGGCTCATGCCAAGCATCGACAGTCGGCGTTAGTCAGTTGGTGTGTGTGGGCAGAAGTCAGTGCTAGTCGCTGGAAGTAATTGGCATTTAGCACTGACTGCTTTTTAAACCAACTAGAGGTGTGTGCAGACTGCAGGGCACTAGGCCAATTGTGCAATTTATAGCATTAACAACATCACCAAGAGAAAACATTGTGTAGTTGGTAAAAAAGCATGATGTTATATCAGTTATATTTTAAAGTATTTAATACATTTCTGTTTAAATTTATTATATCCGTCATTGATTAATTTACAATTTCATATATGGGTGACCATTTAAAATATGTTGTCTCTCTGTCAGGTTTTCAATTTAGTCAACAGCATCTGACATCATTTAAATAGTGCAACTAATACTTCAAGGTACTGTGTGTTAATTCTGCAATTGTGACAATGGGAATTCAGTCAGAATGGCGTCAATCTGCCTTATACTATAGTATCGACTGCCACTAATTCAAAAGAACACTACCGGTACTCCATGAGTAGAAATGGCCAGCATTATTGCATTAATGGCAAAACTGCCAGAAATGGATTGTGTGACTATCTTGTTATGCAACTTACAATTTACATGTGATTAATGCAAAGGTGATAATCTGTGATGACAGCAATAAAACATACACTGCAATAACATCAACATCAGTTGATGTAGAAAATGCAGTATCTACTTGTCAGAATAAAACAGTTGATAGATTTATACACATCCATATTCTAACCAGCTAAAATTATCATGGCATGTCCTGTAATGCACCACAGGGACCACAATGGAAATAAGTGCTTGCACTTTTTTGTGTCATCCTTATATTTAATGGACTTTGTATATATATTTTATGTATATTTGTACAATGTTTTTTACATTTTATATTAAACAAAATCAATCAATCAATGAACAATTATGGATGACATAGCTGAACTTTGTCTATACTAAGATAATCTGTGAAAATGGAGAAACTGTCAGGTACTGTACACTGTATGTCTCAAACTTATCACTAGTGTCAGCTGTATATCAAACAGGTGTCCATTGTCTAATATGTCTATGCAACACAATACTTGATTAAATGAAGCCTTACTACTGTTTTTGCGCATGGCTAAAGGGAGGCATTAGCAATCTATTGTTTACCCTGCTTAGCAAGTCATATTGACTGGTTAGATGGGTTGATTGTTTAAGTGGTTGTTTAAACAACTGAGAGAGCACTGACTCAGAGCATTGAATAAAGCAGTCATGCACTGTAAATAACAACAATAACAATGGCTAAAATAATGTTACTATATTTAGTTATATCGTAATATTGTTACTATATTACTAAATACAGATGGGATATGCTGGGAGAGAAATCAAGAAAATGGCTTAAAACCGACAAGAGTGTACAGAGGACCAAGGTGGGCAAGTCTGAACAAGAGGGTAAACTATTAAATGAGTTCAACAGATGTTTTACAGTCAATGTTTCACCATAGTATTGTGACAGGAAAGCTTTTTTCTTAGTAACTGTTAAATGATCAATTGGAATGTATTTCCGTGAAATAGAGATGGAAACAGTTGCTAGTTTAAAATATACTTAATTATATTCACATTTTGTCATTATACAACATAAACAATATTAATAGAATGAAAAATTTATTTATTGCTGCACCACACATGACATTTAAAATGGCACAGAGTATATCTCAAAGTAAGTATAATATATCACCTTGTGATATTTAGTGTATTTTTCAATGTTTCATCACATTTCAAGTAGAGCTACAAGTTTGGTATAGTGTGTTCTAGTCTACCAGATATGTGTCGTGAGGCTATTGTAAAAGATGGTCTCATCTGTTTGCAGCATCTAGAAATATACATAATGTAGTGTTGTTTCAAGCTACCACCCAGCTCCATGGCCCCATCAGAAAAGATGGTGCTGGACTTTTGGAACTGAGCAGGCAATAGTAGCTCCCAAAACCACAGCCAATGATATCCAGATTCAACTGATGTGACAAGGTTACAATACATGACTCGCTTGTTGCACACTTCTGCATCGATATATATTCCACTCAGTAGGAGGCACCACCATATCAATATTGACGACCAACCTACCACACACATACATTGTTGTTTTCCTCCTGTTTCCCTGCCACTAGGGACTCAGGGGTGAGGCTGGCCTTGGTGCCGTTCGTTGATTTCAGTTTTCTTCCTTGTTTTTCCTCACTTAGTTTGTACTACTTCGTCTACTAACTGTCTCTATTCCCTCTGTATTTTGCTCTCATTCTCCTCTTTCCCTCCACTCTCTGGGCATCTTCTTCCTCTGCCAACCGTTCTCCTTCTCCTTCCCTCCACATGTCCAGCCCATTTCAGTCAACTCCTCACCAGCTTCTTATTGTTTTCTATTAAAGGTACTCCAACCTCCATCACCAATTCCTCCATACTTCACTATCAATTCTCTTCAGTCCTGCAATTCTTCTATCAAGTTGTGTTCACAAATCTGCACCTTCTCTTTGTGGTTCTCTGTCTGTTCTCATGTTACTTATATGCTGGAGTAACATACCTTTCCTTTAAATTACCATGATGCAACACATTTTTGGGACTGACTGTAAACTTGCAAGCACCCCAATTTTCATAATTTACACATAATTGACACATACTGACACTACATGTAGTACTAAGTAGTGATGCCACTGACATAGTGACCTTTGTTTACCATAATTATATAACATGTCAGTATGCCAATATATGAATATAATGATGTCATTTTATCAATTCAGTGACTTCAATCTGGCAATGAAGATTAAGTGGCACACAAAAAACTAAAACAAATCTTAAGAGGTAATTATCACATCAAATCATTCATAGAAACTAAAATGTCTTCCTTTAAAAGGACAGCTCAGTTTGCTTATGTACATGCAAACATTAAAATAAAAAAACATGACAAATGGAAGGTAGTTTTCAAAACCTGACCGTTTGTTAGCCGAGTGTGTATATTTGAGGACACTTGTAAAACTGTCATACAATAATAATACAACTCAACCTATGAGTGTTGCAAATACTAAATTATGGTATTTCTGGATAATAGTTCTTGGACTTGAGAACAATAATGCTGACCCCACACAACTTCTATGTAACACATCCTTCAGAAAACTCAAAAGATAACATTGGTAGCTTGGCATTATAAAGTAAAAGTGTAGTTGTCCACAGGCATCATATCTCTTTAAATCAGTGTTAACCGGAACATACTGTGCCACACCAGAATAATAAATGTTGAACTTTATAGCTGATGATTTGTAGAATCAAAACTCTACACAACTCCATTTAATATGCTGTGACTTAATGCCCACCTTGCTGTCACAGGTCACATTTGTGATGCAGTGTTACAGATTTGTCAAAGTGACGCCAATATATGCAATGAAACTTACTGTAATTGGTAACTATGTCTAAACTGGGTTGGTTACCGTTGACATACAGCCAATGAAGGCACCAGTGGGGGACAGTAATGACTGTTAATAGCTGTGACACCGTCACACACGAGACCATCGCAGTCACATTACAGATGACAATGTCACGAAGAGTGACCATTACAGCAACATAATGACCCCATCACAGTCTGACGATTATCACACAATCTTCATGTGGGAGGTGGTTGACTGTCACAGCAGACCAGTGTCATGTTATGTGACATCTGAATGATCTGACAACCAGTGTCATGACACAATATGACAGTTGCCTAAGTTGAGAGAGTTAACAATCAATTGTCACTTAATTTAGTGTTGACTTAGGCTGAAAACTGGCAACTAGTGACTCACTGTAATGGTTGACAATGACGTCATGACACAATGACGATTGTCATGACTGAAATGTAACATGTCTTCCTGCTAATGTTTCTCATTAATCCTAAGATAGTTAAGTTTGCGGAACAGTATGGGCATGTTCCCTTGATATTAATGTGAAGTGCTTTGATTGACATTTAATTACTTAATAAGAGATACTATGAAACATAATTATTATTTGTTACCTATAATTATATGTTTCTAGCACATTGACACATTATAAAACATAGCATCATACAAAGTGTTTAACATTTATATATATATATATATATATATATATATATATATATATGTATATATATATGTGTATATATGTATCCCTTATACAAGGTTAGATACCCTGAGTGAGCAGCAACAAATGCTGCAGGAGCTAGCTGATGAAAAATTAAATCAAGGTCAGAAAATGAACATTTGAAAACAAAAGTAACATATACATGTAAGTTTTTACAGAAACAAGTGTTGAATTCATTAGTTGTAAGTAACATTATTAATTTTTTTATTTTCCAGTCATCAACTACTGCTACAAGGAATTAATATATCAACCACAAATTACAATGAAAATAATCAAGACCGAATTTTTTTCTATTAGAACTAGAATTAATTACCATTCAAACACATCCTGGACCTACTAATATACCAGCATTTATGACCATTACTCTGTGTATAGTGTACAAACTGTATATGTCATGATTCTTCAGCCAATACTAAAAATAGTACATTGCCTAAGCAAATATTGCGGTCAAATCTCTGGGGAGACAGGTTTTGTTTTCAGTATCTGTTTCCATGGTTACCTCCAGATGGCGTGACTCCCGCCACAAACATCAGCTGGGCATTTTTATTATTCTATACATTATTGATAAGATTTGGATTTACTGAGACTAGTTGTTTGGTAAAGTGACCGTACACGTAATTTGATCTCAGCTAGAAGTGGAATTTATTGTTTTCTTCCTGGCATATATTGCATTTTTTTGTCGTTTATAGCAGTGGATTTTCTACTGATGTATGAGTGTGTGTATATCATATATGTATATGTAATAATATGCTTTCATGCTGCTGGATGTTAATTATTGACACATGAGGATGTGTTTCACACCTCTGTTGTTAAGGCTTAGTAGTGTGCAAGCAGCCACTAAATCCGTAGTGTCAACGTTGAAATGGTAAACAGTTTTAAGACAAAATATAAAAATTATATTAAAAACCACTAAGTTGGAAGGTGTAAGTCATAAACCTGACCATAAATCTGTGTATAACTCAAGGAAAGGGTGTAGCTAGCAAGAGATTCAACTTCAAAGAACCGTTGAAGCCATGCAGCTGTCACAGTCCCAGTGTCACTTGCTAAAACTCTCATAACCACCAGGGTAAAAATCCAGATAAGGGAGCAATCATAAAACCTGGTCAAACTAGCAGAATGTTCTTTTCCTAGTAAATAATGCATCACATTGTACACAAACATAATTCATATTGTTCATTGAAATGTCAACTACATTCTGTAATATAGGTCAGTTACCATTATACTGTTTTCTATTACTATTACCCCAGGCCTACTATTGAGGTAATTGAGAATAAATTTGGCCATAACTATTCGGCATCATTACCGAGTGGCAGTTTCTGCAACATGCCATTTGTGTGTTGATTTTCCATTTACATACAACATTGTGACCATGCTCCTATCAACACAGATCACGTAACAAGGTCACATCCTAATTTGACTACAATGATTTGTTATTAACCAATCAGCAATGCTAGTCTTGTGACTATTTATTTTAACAGTCATGTGGCAAAGGTACCTTTGATATTATCTGCCAGTTGCTGTTTTAATCAACCATTCAAGCACTAGAATAAAATCATGACTGATTTTGTGTATATTCACACTCACAACATCTTAACCAAAATGGCTCTGAAAACAACACATTATTTGGTCACAGATTTATCATCAGAGGTCAACCTATTGTTGACTGAAAGAAAAGAAAACTACCAGAGATTTATAAAAACTTCTTTATACATTTAATTTATTTACACATCTTAAAACTTACAGACATACCCGGTTGTCTTGACTTTGGCTTTTTAAACAGGCCCTTCTGAGGCTAATGCAGGCCTGTTTGCGTTTGTGCTGTGTGCATTGTGACAGCTAAGTTGTGTTTTTGCTGTCTGTCAGACAGCAAAAACAGTACATCAGTGTGTATTAGCAGTAATTATGAGTAATGTAACTTATACATTTTGCCTAAGCCTATAATATTTTTATCTTCACACAGTTCCTAGAAATTAATACTTAATTCAAATGTTGTGCAGTAAGTAATTTTACAATGAACTACTCTGCCATCAGTCTTTTGCCCAGTCTGTACCTAGATGTCTAAATAAGAAGAAAGACTGTAATAGTCTAGTGCAGATGCTACTATTTTTATCCGTAAGCAAAGTGAGCACACTTAATTCAATAGTCTGTACGCAGTGGATCTATCAATGACATTCTAGGTTACTTGTCTGGTTAACTTTATCAGGCAATTTCTAGCTGAGCAGATATAACACAGATCTGTTAAATTCGTAGATTCTGCATATGAGTTGACAAACAAGTACCACTAGGAATACTGGCCAGTGCCTTGAAGCCATATTAGACTACTAGTACTAGGAACTCAGTATAAAAACATGTAGGTTAGAAAATCAATAGAATGTGTTTGCACTAATATGAGAATAAGTAGTGTTAGGTAATTCATAAATTCTACTACCCAGAGATGGAACTGACAACAAATATAAATGAGCTTTAAAATAAAGATGTGTTTATTGTATTTGTTTAATGATGGCTGTAGACTGTATCATACAAAACAGTAAATAAACAGTAAAGATAGTGTAAACACTTTGTCTTACACAATTAAACTACGGCAATACAGTGTATGTTGCATTATACAAAATACCAATACATAAATTCAGAAAAAATCAATGTGAAAACTTAATAAATTCACTAAAAATCAATGTGAAAACTGTGTATAACATAATAGCTTACACTAGTTATAGTATAATGTATTTTATGTAGCAATTAAACAATTATGATAACATAGTTTTTAACTGGGCCAAGTGGCCCTGAAGTCCTTTGGACTATAATCTTATAGTGAGTTTGTAATTTTGAATGAAAATTATGTGTTTTGGTGAATCATAGTCACTGCCTAGTCTCTTAACTGTAATCACCTAATTGGCATTGTTCTGGTTATTTATGATATGACCAGAAACACAGCTAAATTGTGTGAATCAAAGTGAAACATCTGTCAAGTATCACAGATACCCCTGGTACACTGAACTTGTGCAACTTCGCAAAAAAAAAATTTCTTGTGTATGATCTTTACCATGTTATGTCTATGCAAAATTTGAAAAAAAATTAGTTCACCATTTCCGAGAATTTTCTATTGTTTACCTCTTGAAGCGTAGTTTGGCAAATGTCTATGCCAAATTAGAAAATAGATCTTGGATAGTTTGTGGCATATGGGAGCTAATGGTGGATGGTGCATGATGGACACAGAGTACACTGGACGTTCGGCTCAAAAGACTAAAAAAGTAAATACATGTTTAAAACTTTGACACTATATCAATGCAAAAATCAATAAAAAAATTAAGTGTAATTGTATATATTGAAAACTTTGTGTAACATATAGCTTACACTAGTTATGGTATATAATGTATCTTCTGCAGCATGATATTATAACATATTAAAAAAATATGGACAGATGGAGAAAAAAGATGAAGGACGTGTGCAATCACAGATCAGAGGACTAATGAAGGCCGTCTTATGTTATACATTCAATCATAATTAATGGCGGGGGACAACTGCATCAATACTAGCAATACATTAGCACCGCCCATAGTGCAGTAATCATGTCACAGTTACCAGTCTGTAGACATACTGGTCAAAAGCTACAATGACCACTGGTCCGCTTTGACCATTGACTGGACAAGGCTCTTAGTGGCTGGTCATACACATGAAATGGCCAAAGCCAAGTGTAGAAAGATATAAATTTGTTTAACTTATGATAAGTCAAATGTTCCATTAATATCAAATTGATTTATATACCATGTCCATGTCTCTATAAAACAGATTCTGTGATGTAAATAAAATACACTAAGTCACTGTCATATATATTATATTATCTGTAAATATGTTTATCTTTATGGTAATTATGCAAAATGTCTATAAAAAATATTAAATGTAGGCAACGTGATTTCCACATAGAATACAGAGAAACTTGTAGGGGGCTGAGGCTAAATAATGTATTTATACTTCATGTAATTTATTGTCCAAATGAGGATGTTTTATAACCAGTGTACCTTACAGTTCCTATAAAAATGATAACTTTGCTAATATCTGTCATAATTGTTTTTTGTAATTATGAAGTAAAAAGGTAAGTTCTTATATGGGATTGCTCAAACCGCTTTACAGTTAACTGTTAGCAGATCTGTTCAATCGAACACCATTTTGTCTTCTCAGAACTTGAATAAACAGCCATATTTTTTTATTTTTAACAGACCGATTCAATCCTACTGTACTCAACTAATGTGGAGAAAGAAGCGCTGCTAATTTGTTGAATTTTCACATCAAAAACAACTCCAAAGTCATTCTAACTACTTGAACTAGGTACCAGGAACCAGGTAGTATAGTAACCTTTTTATGAAGACTGTTAGGCATTTTGTCAACATATTGAAGCAGAAACTTGAGATAATCCGGAGGAAACGTTCGGAGCAGATAAGCTCATATTTATCACAGTCTACCACTCCACCTTACTGTCTTCCACTTTCCTTTGACTGGCCAATGATGCTACATTTGAAGCCATGGTTCTTACTTCTGTTTGGCAGATCAGCCAATCTCAGAGCTTTCCATTGACACCATTGTGGGGTCTGGATTTTATGAATGGATGCATAAATTAAGTCCACAGGGTGTCGTAAAATCACCAAAATATGGGCATCAACTGCATCACGTGTTTTGCAAGCTATATTGTGAATGACTATCATGGAATCCGTGCAAGGAGACATAATAATAATACATGAACTCGATAAATAAAGTCAAATGATCACATGTCAGTTAGTGGTGATGAAAATTTATTGACCAAAAAATTAATGTTCAGCCAGTGAAGTTCCTAGGGTTATAGAATGTTCACCAGAAATAGCTAGTTTTTCTTAATTACACTGTGCAACCTCGTTGCATGCCAGGGCCCAGGGGTCACTACTGCTGATTGCATCACTCATCAAGACCAGTCATCACTACCCGTGGTACATCCCTTTGCAAAAGTCACAAATGAAAATTCACGAATGAAATCGCTCACAAAGAGTGGTCTTCCTCCGGTCATATATAATTTTGTGTGATTTCGGCAATACACTGCTTATTTGACATGCAATGATTGAGATGTAGAAGCAAATATTCAAATACACCAAACTGTTCAGCTGCTCATGTGATATGTGGATGGGTTGTTATACTGGAATTCCGAGAAATTGTTTATCCATCTTCAAATTGGGGCAAGTATTTGTGCTGTTCTCATGGGCAAAGCAGTCTTGATTAGTGAAGTCAATAAACTATTTTGAATCAGCTAAATCAAGTATTTCTGGTCAAGGATCTGCCAGGGGTAGTTTGCATGGCAAACAGCACTGGCTTGTAAGGATGTTGTGCAACCTATGTCTGTGTATCTGTAAACACTGTGACTTGCAAAATACTACAAACAATATTACTGCACATGTAATGCCTAATAATACTGGGCACCCAGTTGCACATTGCTTTTTACTTGTCTGACTAAACAGAAATATCTAAATGTTCCATATTGTGTCTCAACTCAAACGACTGCCACAGCACAGTGACTAGTCTGTCATCATACATATGCTGTGATTGCTGGCCATGTCTGTATGGTTGTGAACAGATTTATTTGTTTCACAAAATTGCTATTTGTGGATTCACCAGTAACCAGGACAAAACTCTATGTCAGGTACACATTCACTACCCTGGAAAGTCAACTTTTGTTGCTGCGATTGCTTTTCAAATCATGACAAACCAATCATGTACAATTCAAGGTAGGATGCTTATAGGTTCCCAGGTTATTTTTTTATAGCACCACATCACTACTGACAGGGGTCTGTCACCTTGTCTCCCATTTAAATGCCTGGCTTATTGCCAGCTAATTTTGTACATCTCATTTAGAGGCAAATTTGGGGTATTCAAGACACACGTGAGCCAGGGGTTTCAATATCCCACCTCGAACCTGTTTTGGGGCTTTCTGTCAACCTCTCACCATTTGTGGGTGTCCAGTCCATACCATCCTGTCTGCATTTTTAAACTACTTACTAAGAGGTCAACCACTAACGTTCTGCTTGACCTACCAATAGTTATACAACACATAGTCTGACAGATTACTAGTACAGTGATTACATTGTATGTAATTACTACTACAGCGATTACATTGTATGTATCACACAGTTTGGCTTCAAACTGCCAATCAATTATAACATTCCATAAGTCATGATTATGTAAACCACTATATTTCTCCTGAAATATGTAGCAAGGGCCAAACTGTACATAATATCATACATAATGCTTTACATATTTTAGATATTAGCAAACCTACCTGACCATCCTTTGTTCAAAACATTTTGGGAGAGTTGAACTCATGTAACAAAACTAACAATAAAATAAACTATTCCATAGAGCAAAATCAGCTAATTTGAACACTGCTTGCATTACAATTGGTCCACAAGCAGATGTTACATTGTACTGTTGTCAAGGGACAAAAGTATGTCATGCTAGGAGCAGACTGTCACTGCCAGAAGTTACTACTGCTAGTGCTAGTGACTTGCTACTACAGTGGTTTGCAATGATTTATGTGTTTATGTTCAATATCTTGTTTGTTAGAATACACAATACAAATATAATTGTAACGCTTCTGGAACTATTTGTAGGAACAAAATTAATTTAAAAATAACGCTTAACCAACCCTGCATCCCAACACTTAGGCACAGCAACACGAGTAATGAGGTCACAGCTGATCATGTTGATCATAATAATTATTATGTTCACACGGAAGTGCAGATATCAACATGACTCTGACAGTGTATGGCTATTATGGAATATTCTTTGCTGATTCCCCACCTCCCTGACAGTCCTCTTGACACAGTTCCCATGAACAAGGCCCATAACAGTGAACAGAGCCAGTGAACAGAGCCAGTGAACAGAGCCAGTGACACAGAGCCAGTGAACAGAGCCAGTGAACAGAGCCAGTGAACAGAGCCAGTGAACAGAGCCAGTGACACAGAGCCAGTGAACAGAGCCAGTGACACAGAGCCAGTGAACAGAGCCAGTGAACAGAGCCAGTGAACAGAGCCAGTGAACAGAGCCAGTGAACAGAGCCAGTGACACAGAGCCAGTGAACAGAGCCAGTGACACAGAGCCAGTGAACAGAGCCAGTGAACAGAGCCAGTGAACAGAGCCAGTGAACAGAGCCAGTGACACAGAGCCAGTGAACAGAGCCAGTGACACAGAGCCAGTGACACAGAGCCAGTGAACAGAGCCAGTGAACAGAGCCAGTGACACAGAGCCAGTGACACAGAGCCAGTGACACAGAGCCAGTGAACAGAGCCAGTGACACAGAGCCAGTGACACAGAGCCAGTGACACAGAGCCAGTGACACAGAGCCAGTGACATGGTCCACTTGGAAGAAGCTTAAACATATATTCACATCCCTATTGGTGGCAACGCTAATATTTGTCATGGCTACACACAAACTAACATGATGCAGAGGTATCTTAGTATCTGTCCAGGGATATTTTGTACCAACAATAGATGAATTAACAATTACAATGTCCTGCTGTACAGTGTCATGCTTGCTGGCTTAGTGTGTATGCTGCAGGTAATGTTGCTTTAATCTTGATTAATCCAGTTAATTCAAACATGAATAAGTTATGATCTCACATCACTGGTGCAGAACTAGGTCACCAGCAGACAAGAATGACATATCTTCTAGTTGGTCAAAATGCTGATGTAACCACAGCAGTCCTAACTGGTAGGGTATTTACCCTGTGCAACTGTCAGACTTTAAAGACTATAATATCTAACTCTATGGTTACACTAAAATATAACTATTTATGGATCCATCCAAGTGATCCAACCACCTGATACTGAGGAACTGTAGTTAGTCCTATCCAGAATGTTTGTTGCATGCATGGTGGCCATGCTGTTGTAGCAAAAAATCCTTCCACAGAAAAATACTGCTGCCTTGGCCATGACTGGAAGTACAGATCTTCACAGAGAGATGTACCCTGTAGCTAGGACCAAAAAATCCTGCCGCACTGAATCTTAATAAATGCTCATGTCCAGATGTACTATACCATATTTCACGTGGAGACGTCAGGGCTCATTATATGTTAGTAAGAGGTGTGTACCATACTGAAGTAGTTTCTGTCCATTCCAGTCTCCCCACAAAGGATGTATTCTTCAGCACTCACTATATAGGATTTTTCAGCAGCATGATTTGTGCTGCATAAAACTGACAACATATCAGTTGGCTAGCATTCATAAATATTTCTGATCCTACAAATCTTAACAAATCCGAAAGTGTGTATTTTGGGTCTGTGCAGCAGTGTTTTACAGTGGCAGGATTTTCTGGCCCTTTTACCAGATAACATGTCTCCCTGCAAAGATTTGTGCTTTTAGACTTGGCCGAAGTGGCAGAATTTTTCAGCAGCAGGATTTGTTGCTATATCGTAATTGTGATGGTGAATTATTGTGACACAGTAAGGTGCCATTTAAAAATTACATATAGTGCCTATTGTTCAAATCTGATACAGTTCCATCACAAATGGTCCTGACCTTAACTTTGTTGTGTTAGTAAAATCACCTACCCAGTAGGGAGTATGGACATTGAGGCACTACAGTGGTACACCAAGAGATTTAGATCAAGTGTGTGAGTTCTGACACCAAATCACTAGTCTTGGCATGCCACCTCTGATATATTATTCAAAATGTAAAGAATGTTGATGGACCACATTAATACCGTTAGTGGTATCAGAACGTAAATTCTTGTAGACTAAATATAAAATATATCAAGGTCAGAGGCCAATAAGTGACATAAATAAATAAAATACCCATCACTTCTGTAAATGTTAGTGGTGTGATTGTGTTCAAACAAATTATTAGGGTGGGATCTGTGAATGGTTGAAAAATTGCCAGACTCTCCTGATAGGGTGGTTGCTTCTTAGAGCATTTACCCCCACAGGTCTGTGGCTTCACCTGACAATCTTGCTAAATACAAAGAGGTTGGTCTGAGTCAGGTCAATGATACAGTGTCATTTTTCACACAACCACCCTCACTTGCATTATCCACCGTATCCAAATTGGGATAATCTCAGCTTATCGCCCACCTTCTCTCTGTAGATCAACTTAATAAGAATCCTGTTAACCATTTCAGTGACAGACAAAATTACATTAACGTGCCAAGGTTTTTTTTAGACTTGCATGCTGTTATAAGCTTGGTAAGGGGTTTGTGTGCTTGGTCTCCAAATGTCACCTAGTGAACCATACATTTCTTGAGAATGACACTTTTCTATTTAGTTTAAAATATGTAATACTTAGATGACACAACACAACTTTATTTAACTAGTATTATGTGCTTAGACTGTCATCAGATCAATGTGTTTTGCATGGTTAATGTTTGGTTATAACTTCTTGTTCATTTCTGCTATCAAATTAGTCCAAGTCTAATAATAATTTTTAATTAGTAGCCAAACACCATCATTTTGTAATGATTAATCTAACTAGTCAATTTTAAATGGTGGCATGGACACCAACCAACATCAGCAGACACTGAAAGATGAGATCAACAAAGTTGGCTGCTTAGTACATCTTGACAAAACTAGCAATTGGCCAAATCGGTTTTGTGGCACAGAAACGGTTAAACAGCTGTGCCCTGGTATCGCACTGTGGCAACATGTTAAACTCTCACCTATGTAATTACATTTGTAACCTAAACAAACTATGCAAGCATCTAAGGCTTTCCGTGAACAGTGGCCCAGCAATAACCATTCAATGAAGTGATATTGTTGGTGTAGACTGATCAAACAGACATGTCCTTATTTTATTATGGCCAAGTATTTTTAGGAGAATGTGGGAGTTGATATATTATGTGAATCTATTTTTGCTTCCAATCCTACAATAACAGCTCTTTGATGTACATTGTCTGGAGGCTTTATTGTAAAATCTAACTGCTCGACTGCACAATTGTATTAATTAAAGCACGACTATTTTCTAATTTGAATGATTCATGTGTAATTTGTGTGTATTACTGAATACTCCAAGAAGACCTGCAAGCTAACAAGTAGACTTTCTTATTACTTTTATTTCAGTTATTTATTATTTGTAATTGTGCATTATATGCATGAATATCAAATATACAGCAATGAAATATAATACTTATTTTGCTTTGTTCATTATTATTGTGCTCCAGTGACTAACAATTCAGACTAACATTGCTCCAGAGATCCACATTTCAGACTGTTACTACTAGCACTGCCACCAACAGCACTACTCCAGTGACCAACAACTCAAGACTGTCACCACCAACACTACTCCAGTGACGAACAACTCAAGACTGTCACCACCAACACTATTCCAGTGATGAACAACTCAAGACTGTCACCACCAACACTACTCCAGTGACGAACAACTCAAGACTGTCACCACCAACACTACTCCAGTGATGAACAACTCAAGACTGTCACCACCAACACTACTCCAGTGACCAACAACTCAAGACTGTCACCACCAACACTACTCCAGTGACGAACAACTCAACACTGTCACCACCAACACTGCTCCAGTGACGAACAACTCAAGACTGTCACCACCAAAACTTCTCCAGTGACCAACAACTCAAGACTGTCACCACCAACACTACTCCAGTGACGAACAACTCAAGACTGTCACCACCAGCACTGCTCCAGTGACGAACAACTCAAGACTGTCACCACCAACACTACTCCAGTGACGAACAACTCAAGACTGTCACCACCAGCACTGCTCCAGTGACGAACAACTCAAGACTGGCACCACCAACACTATTCCAGTGACCAACAACTCAAGACTGTCACCACCAGCACTGCTCCAATTACAAACAACTCAACACTGTCACCACTTGCACTGCTCCAGTGACCAACAACACAAGACTGTCACCACCAGCACTACTCCACTAACCAACAACTCAAGACTGTCACCACCAACACTACTCCAGTGACGAACAACTCAAGACTGTCACCACCAGCACTGCTCCAGTGACGAACAACTCAAGACTGGCACCACCAACACTATTCCAGTGACGAACAACTCAAGACTGTCACCACCAGCACTGCTCCAATTACAAACAACTCAACACTGTCACCACTTGCACTGCTCCAGTGACCAACAACACAAGACTGTCACCACCAGCACTACTCCAGTGACGAACAACTCAAGACTGTCACCACCAGCACTGCTCCAGTGACGAACAACTCAAGACTGTCACCACCAACACTACTCCAGTGACGAACAACTCAAGACTGTCACCACCAGCACTGCTCCAGTGACGAACAACTCAAGACTGGCACCACCAACACTATTCCAGTGACCAACAACTCAAGACTGTCACCACCAGCACTGCTCCAATTACAAACAACTCAACACTGTCACCACTTGCACTGCTCCAGTGACCAACAACACAAGACTGTCACCACCAGCACTACTCCACTGACCAACAACTCAAGACCATTACCACCAGCACTGCTCCAGTGACCAACAACTCAAGACTGTCACCACCAGCACTACTCCACTGACCAACAACTCAACACTGTCACCACTAGCACTGACTGCTCCAGTGACCAACAATGTAGGCTGTCACCATTAAGGTTGCTATAGTGACCAACATCTCAAACTGTCACGGTGAGTGTCACCACTAGCACTGGCCACTGCTCCAGTGACCAACAACTCAGACTGTCACCACTAGCCCTGCATCAGTGATCAACAAATCAGACAGTCACCTCCAGTGAAGAGAACTCAGAATATATCCACCTGTAGTGCCCAAATGACCATTAATCAACCAACCAAGGTCACGTCTAAGTACCTGACAACCAGGGTACTTAGCATGTGTAAAGCCCACCCCCACATGATGACCACTATCTGTTGTGTAGACAGAAACTAGGCACTGGTCACTTCAGCTGCCCATGTGAATTGTCACAGTCTTGCACTGTCCACATTCCTAGACCATGCAAAGCTAATACTGTCACGAGACAAAGTCTATTCAATCACTTGTTGCCACCTCATATGTTAAAACATCTTTGTTTTATTCAGTTATGCATCATCTTAAAAACCACTTAAATGTCTAACTACAGTTTAGTGATACAGGTAAAAACCACAACACTTCATTAGTATTAATATCTGGTGACATAAAAACATGTTTTTTTGACTGAATTCAATGTTATATGTCAACCTTTACAGATACATAAATTCACTAACAACTATAATTACAGCAGCTGATTATATTTTAGCTTGAATGCTGAGGCTTGAAGAGTACACCAATTTTATTTGACACAAAAAGTAAAATTATTGACCAACATGTAAATTATCATATTTTGTTCCTTTCAAGTACAGGTGTCCTATAAGAGTAGAGTCACATACGTTCACAAATGTTCAAAGCAATCCTGTAACATTTACAGAAATGATACAACTATCTTAACAATCTTGAAATCATACAACTTGTAAGCAAATAGATTACAGACCCTGGAAGACACATGACTGGTCACAATATGCACTGCATTTCCATTATACATTGATCATCACAAATACATTCACTTTCTACTCAGTGACACTGACGCTTCAGTGCATAAGCTAATCTAAACAGCCAGTAAAGACAAAACAAACCTGTTCAAAGAACTCCTCCATGAAACCATCCATGTTGAGCGCAACATCTTGAGGCGAATCATCCTCTTCACTTTGGGCCTGAAAGCAATGATGAAACAATGAAATTTAAGCATGTTCACCCATTACAAATCCCATGGGTTGACACTGAAAATGAGCCAAGAGGCCCTGAAGTCCTTTGGACTATAATTATAGTGAGTTAGCAGGTAAATATGAATGAAATGTGTTTTGGTGAATCATACTCACTGTCATAGTCTCTTCACCAGAATCACCTAATTGGAATTTCTCTGGTTATTCATATGAAATGACCAGGAACACAGCAAAATTGTGTAAATGCAGCAGACAATATCAATAACGTGTATGAATATTAATTATATTATTGTATGAAAATTCATACACACATATACACACATGCATGCACACACACAGTTGCCCAGAATACTAATTTTCTATGTTTTTACTTTACAGGTGACAATATCTTTAACCAGGCAGATACATCATTTTAACGATAATTAAACAAACATCAATGATAGAAAATCAGTAGTTTTTAAGATGTAGTTTCAAATATGCAGGCAGGGATCTGTCCAGTTTAACAGAATCTACATGGTTATTGAAACAGTGCCTGCCACTGCTGCCAGGGAGCAATTAGTCAAGGTGCCCCATGCAACAATAGAACACTGGGAATGTCCAGCTTCACTGGTGCTGTGGTGAGGCCTGACATCTAGTTAGCGAATATACAGATAACTGCGGAAGGCCGTGTCCTGAGAGCAGCTAAAAGTCCAAGCAGAAACAGGCAAATATTTGACATTTTGTTTTTGGGGAAGGTTCTAAGATATCATTACAAAAGATTAGTCAACTACATGTACAATTGTATTGTGCACGTCTATGCAAAATTAGAGGAAAAACTACATAAGTTGTTTTTAAATAGTAAAACTGAACATGTACTAATTTTAAGGACCATAGCACCCCAGGAGGCTTTAAAATGAGTCAATTGTTCTTCTCTTGGCAGCCCTTTCATCAGAGGTGAGGTTTGCCATGGTTACCGTTGTCTTTTTCTTCATCTTTTCTTTCCTCACTTTTCTCTCATTACATTCTCTATGAACAGTCTCCAACTGCTATATTTTGCTGTTGTTCTCAATTCTCCTCCCAGTGTTTCCAGATCTGTCTTAACGCAGTCCTCCCATCACACCTTCTGTGTTCCTCATATCTTGTTTCCTCCACTTTCTGGGCATCTGATCCCTTTTCACCTCCCATTCTTTCCACACAAGTGACACGACTGGCCCATTTCAACCTGCTCCTCACTAGTTTCTTCTCAAAACTTTCCTACAGTCACAACTTTATGTAGAGACCCATCCACCTGTCATTTGGACGGGTAAAAACGAATATGGACAGGTAGAAATATGGTGGACGGGTAAAAAAATGAAGGAGCAAAAAAACCCATAGATATTGTTAGTTATGCCTTGTAAGTGAGTGAAAATGGTGTCACATGTGTGTTTGTAGCCCATTTCAGGTCATCAGACACATTTAAAAGTTTGTAAACTGGCTTAACAGTTAACATCCATGTGTCGACCAAAACATGTGTGACTGGCAATAATTTTATCCTGCATAAAGCCCTGCCTACAGTCCAAACTCCACTCTCACGTCATCCATTCTTCTCTTATGTGCTCTAATCACTCCCACCATTCAATCAAATTTACATTTCTTGTGCATAGTGACAGTCCCCTAAGAAACGTCTAAGCAAAATTTGCAAAACGGTTTCTGAGATATGAAAGCTAATGGTGCACACAGCTCATGCATAGGGATTCCATGAGTCAACTGGACCCTCGGTCCAAAGGACAAAAAAATCAAATCTGTTTAAGTAATATGCATTTACTTTTATTAAATTAAAATCACCAAAAGAATTTAAGAATTATATATTATAACTAAAATTACTAAGACATTTCTCAGTGCATCTTGAATAATACACCTTTGAAATGCTAGGTAAAAGTAAAATTATTCAACTAATACAGGTTTATAATATTATCAAATGCATTCTAACATTAAATGTATAAGTCAAATAAATAACACTGGAACCTTCACTGGCACAAAGTTTGAAAACTACAGTACTGGTGTGTCTAAAAATTATGTCCTTTATAACTAGGATGGTATTCAACCTTAACCCATATTTGATAAACTTACATGGAGTAATGAAGGGCAAAAAGAATTGTCTGGATTAATATAAAATACATTATCTTACATTCAGAGAAGGTGCACCTTTACAAATTAAAAATATTTTCAATCCATGTTTCAATTTTGCACAAAACGTTTTTCTATTCAGTCTTACAATGCTTAAATATGATTTAAAAATTACTTGTAACAAATAATCTTCAACCTAAGTGCTCAGATAACAATATTTTTCTCTCCCAGAAATACTGGTTTGTTGTATGAAGACACAGAGCTGTCATGAAATATGTAGCACAAGGAAGCAGGGTAGCTCAGTAGCTATACAGAAGTCTTCCGTTGGCAGCTGAAACAAATCAGAAATGTCTTGGAGCTAATTATGAGTCACTAATTGGGTCTAATCTGGACAGCAGATGTCCACTGAGAGTCCACTTAAATGTGGGTGCCCTGAAACGACTTCTGGACAGTTTTGACACTGTAATGATTTTCTGTGTTTGAATGTTTATTAGATAGATTGAGATAATAAACAAATTAATACCAACAGACATGTTACATTATATATTAATGTTGGAAACTAAAACAAACTGATGCAATACAGTGTGCGCTTAATGAAAGTTCATGCTTCTATTATAACAAATCATTCAACTGTTATATTTTATACACAGAGTAAATGTGCCAGTCAGACAGTTCATGGGACCCGGACAGCTCATTGCTCATTACCTTCAACTGCACCTTCTCTGAGGGTAAGATAATTTTTATTAATCCAGACAATCCTTTCTGCCCTTCAATATTCCATATAAGTGTATCAAATACAGGATAAGGTTGAATACCATCCTAGTTGTAAAGGACGGTATATTTTAGACACACCAGTAGTTTTCAAACGTTGTGCCAATGTAGAAACCATGAGGTGTCCATTTTATTTATTATACTCATACAGTTAAAGTTAGGATGCATTTGATGATATTATAGTTAACAGTTGAGTAAAATTTTCTTTTACATGGTGTTAAAGTTTCCCATGTCCCCTGGAGGTTGTTTTTCAAGTTCTGCTGCCTACCCAACTATATAACAGTTGTTCAAAGTTGTTTCTTCACCCATATGTTTTATATGTTTCATTCATTTGAACACTTGAATTGATTGATTTGTTTGAATACACACTTTTGACTTAGTGCTCTAATGGCAGTGCTCTAATGGCAAGCTTTTTATTAATAAATACAATCTAGTCATACTTTTGTTTTGCAACAGCGTATATTAATTTGGCTACTAGTGACTAAACTGTGAAACTGATCACTCATGCACTTCAGCACCACTTGGTTCAGGAAGTAGGTAGAATGAATTGGGTGACCGGTCATGGTCACTGTCCCATCAACTTCCAGTTTTGTTTTAAATTATTCACATTGTGACTTTGTCTGCAGTTCAAACAGCAAATACAGATAGAAAAGACTGGCTGTCAAAATTTGGCTGGCTGAGGTTTTGGAATAATAAAATGATGTGTGTATGATGAAGACATACTTCACATTTCAAACTGTGTTCATATTACATGAACACTATCAAAGCACATTTCAATATGCCTATTAGCATACAAAACTGCACTGAACAACACTTTTTTAAGTTTTGGGTTTTAGCGTATTTAGACCCTATATTTCTTGTAGGAATCCTGTTTTTTAAACCCATTTCAATACCTTTAGAATGTGAACACTGTAAACTAAATGTTACTGAAAACTTCTGCATGAAAACGTCATCATGATAATAAATTGATCAGCTATTGCGCACAAAAGAAATTCAAACTAATCAGATATTCTCATCTTATTCATATAAATCAGAATGAGTTCAACATCAGTATTGATGTTGTGTCATAAGCAGATCCCGTGATAATCTCTCTATCATTTCAGCTTTTGTCCAATGTCTAGGACACCATCTACACAATGGGTAGTAGCACATAGTTTGTTATGCTATCATGCTGTGCCTTAACTAGTAAAATATAAGAAATGAAACCACACCAGGTCAGAGATTCCCATAAATATAATCTAGAGTAAATCTAATATTGGTCCAGAGAAATGTATGCTCAGTTCAAGTTAATCTTGGTCCGGCCCCTCTGGCTGGTAACATCCACCATAAATTTTCCATTCATTCGTTCTGTCCCCATTTGTATACTTTTACCATGTATTATTAAACTGAGGCTTTACTTGAGTCCTTTTCAATTTTCTATTAACCCGAAGATCCTATCTTTTCGCGTGACAAACTGACAATTCATCATCAAGACTATCTTGCTGGATGTGACAATGACAATTGTCTTGAATTATTACAACATAATCATATAAAACGTATAGTTATTATTGTTCACTAGTAGATTTGTTGTATTGTAGTGTTTGGCACTTATGCAGAATTCAGACACACCTCAATTTTGCCATTATAACTGTATCTTTGCTAACATTTGATACTTGATTTTGTTAATTCAATCATTTAACATCATCTTGCGCATAGTTATGTTTTATAAAGCATACTTTTGAGGTCGAAAAGACAGCGCGGTCGGCATAAATAAACTGTTATCATTCGTTCCATGTGCATGGCGCAGTAACACATGCACCACTGCGCTTGCGAATGGCACAAATCGGAGTGCTGTTTGGGTTTCAAAATGCAATATTTCAGAAACATAGATATACCTGGGAATGCTGATTGATCATGTTTAGGATTAGAGTTTATGAGGTATCCAATGTAGGCAAATATACAGTTATAATGGCAAAACTGAAGTGGGTCCGAATTCTGCCTTGTGTTTTGCAGTTAATCAATGGTGACTCCGTTCTGGAATATGACTCTTGACAGGCCCACTCTACGCTAAAGTCGAGTATGCAGGATAATTATGATTGATACAGGAACACTGTGATATGAAATTCAAAACTGTGTGCCGATGCCAATGGTTTAAACTAGTCATTTGTAGGAATATGTATGTTATATATAATAGTATGATGATAGTGTGTGACTAAACTTGTAACGTTACTTACGTCGCTACGACTTACGTTTGCTTATAATTTAGCAGGGTCTGTGTTCGATATGTCATGTTTGTTTTAGAAAGCATTGTAGCTGTGGAAGAGATATGCCAACATTAAAGAGGACTGTATTTATAGCAAAGTGCATTCCAGGACGTTCAGGCGGCGAATAAGTACAAAGCTGTTAAAGGGGGCTGGGTCCATTTTGCTATCGCTCATTCGCCCTAGCCTCGATAAGCAAACAACACAGTACCTACCGACTTTAGGGCGGCCAATCGGTCTTTTGTCATCTTCCAATTGTAACAGAAATTAAGATACAACAGAGAACGTTAAAGTCCACATATACGTTTAAATTATATGTCATATATATACCTATAAGCAATGTAAAAATACATAAATCAATAAAATTTTAATATCGCCAAACGAAACGCAGCAACACCGCTCTCCGCACGCAGGTGCGATGGGTTGATTCCCATTTCCGCTATGACATCACTAACATATCCGTCATGAATAAACATATAGAGTATTCTGCCCGAATACCTACATTTGTATTATTTACATTATCAAACAAACGTTACGGTTGTATATTTTTATATAATTTTATCTAAAATACTCCGCCGACTTTTCCCGAAGAAAACCGAATAGATTTCCCGCCAAAACTAGTTTAAACCGGTGGTTCTCTTCCGTTCGCCATAACTCTGTGTTGGATACTTGGATGGGTAAGTATGTGCAGGAGTATCCCTTAAAATCCCACTCATCCTTTGTAATAACAATTTCATTTTCATTTCTCAATAAACTTGGTACACTGTAATATCCATATATTCATTAGTTGTTATTGTGGGTCTTGTATCGTCCAACCGCAAATATTTTATTTATGTGCATACATTGTTGTCCATTTTGTAATCGGCGTGAGGCGTCACTTCCAGAATGCGCTGAGGCAGATATTTCGAAATGAGTTCCCTTTCCAAATGGCCGAAAAACGCAGTATGACAAAACATGCGCTACCCTACACTCGATATATTCATCATTGATATTGTTTATTCGCCACAACCATAAACAGTTTCGCAATGATAAGTCGATGGAGAGTCGCTGGTGGAGTGAATAAACCATGATAATGTGAAACGTGCTACCGAAAGAGTGCTTTTGTTTGTTAGTAGTCCCGACTTCGGATATCGGTCAACGTCACAACGTAGTGAAGTACCTTTAATTATGTTAAACGTGGATCGAAAACTCATACGACGTAAGATCTATCTAGGCAAACTGCTAGTGCCATGCTAACGCTTAGCCTATTGGTGATGTCAATCCCCTATTTGGAAAAGTGTGCACGTTTTTTCTCCAAACAATGTTTTCATACCATGTTATACCCATTTAATATAGTAGTAGTAGTCATTACAGCTTTTGGAACTGATATTTTACCACTATAACTGTATATTTGCCTATATTGGATACCTCACAAACTCTAATCCTAAACATGATCAATCAGCATTCACAGGTATGTTTATGTAAAACAAATTTTGCATTTTGAAACCCAAATAGCACTCCGGTTTGTGCCAAGCGCCACGGTGCATGTGTCACTAAGCAGTGTGCATGGAATGAGTGATAAACAGTTTGTTTACGCCGAACGTGCTGTCTTTTTGACCTCAAAAGACGCGCTGTTTATAAAACATAACTATGCGCAAGATGATGTTAAATGAATGAATTAACAAAATCAAGTATCAAATGTTGGAAAAGATAGTTATAATAGTAAAATTGAGGTGGGTCCAAATTATGTATAAGTGCCCAGCTTTCTGTTTGAATTTGTTTTCTTCTGAACAGCACATTAATTGAAATACTGAAGAAAAAAGGCTGTTAGGAGTCGTGTGTATTTTTAGTGTGAGATCCTCTAAAAGTAAACAGTTCATGTCCGCCCCTTGTGTGAAATGATGAGGTTTTGATGAACATTTTGATATTTGAAATGAGGTAAGAATTACGAACGAATTCGTAATAATGGACGAATGTCTAAAGGATTACTCGATGTGTTACTTGGAATAAATACTGATGATTTGTAAAAAAAAATTGTGGGAACTAGTAAGTTTCCGCTTTCTGAAGCAGTTGGTCACATGACATTGCAGTTGTTTTTATTTAAAAGGGATATCTGTACGATCAGAATTGTCTTTGGGAATTGCATTATGGGTACATTTTTGTTGTAATGTTGTGAAGTGCTAGAAACGGAACACAGCAGTAAATTTAGACCACCCATTTTTGTCAGTGTCATTCCAATGTTGCACTGCTATATCCATTATAAAATAGGATTTCTTTCTTGGAGGAGTATTTTATCTATACAACATCAACTTGTACAACTTTCATGTTTTTCCAGACACTGCCTAAACGATGGCTGCTCAAACTCAGGATCTCCCTTCATTTAAGGTAACTACACTGTATTCACAATGACATTGTTCAGCAATGGTTAGTTGCATACATGTCAAAACTGTATGTTTATTATTTTAATGTACTTTTAGTACGTTTTTAGTCGTTTCGGCCATAAGGTCCAACAGACATATGGCATCACTCAGCGAGCGCCATCTACCGTTAGCTCCATTGCATCAGAAATTGTTTTGTGATGTATTTTTTTCTAATTTGGCATAGACATGTTGTCAATGTCAGTATGCACATGAATAAAGCTATATATTTAATTGTTATGAAGGTACCCTAGGGCCTTCAGAGGTTAAAAAAACTACACTCATGTTTTTTTCTTCTCAAAAATTGAACTAGCCTTTTCTCTAATTTGACAGCCATATATATTTGGGTAAAGGGGTAATACACAAGCAAGAAATCCCACAAAAACTAAATGTTCACAATAAAATTGTCTGGTTCTGCCTAGCATGACTTGTGTATTTGTCAACCCTTCTTCCAGTCACCAACTGTGGGTGGACTATGTCTGAGCTTATGTATTATTAGTGGCTAGCTGATGCTTATACAACACATTATATCCATGCTACACTGAACAGTTTCCAGCAGTTTCTGCTGTGATACTATCAGGGTTCAGTGCAGAAGGTAACCTGAATATTAATAGGGTGTATTAGCTGAAATGTATGTTTTTATTTGAATAATTGTCATAACTAACATTGTTGGTAACATTTGCAAATCATTTTGTTTTACATGTTCTGTTACACATGTTCTGTTACACATTCTGTGACACTTGCCAGGTGTTTTCTGTCTACAGAGCAAGTATCCAGAGATAGCGGGTGCCGTGTAAATGCATATTGGCATATTGAGCGTAATAGGATGTTTTCTGATTTTGCACAGGCAATTCCAAATTGTAGTGCCACACAAGAAATTGATGTAATTGAATCCTGAAGGCATCGCAGTGCCACCCAAAATGCATTTTTAATGGTGTACCTATTTTCTAAAATTTTGTATTGACACTGCTGTAATTGACTTTGTTAATATATCTGGTGATGATTTATTTAATTAAATTGGTATTTGTTGCTATTTTCAGTTGGTCTTAGTGGGGGATGGCGGTGTAGGAAAGACCACATTCGTCAAAAGACATTTGACTGGTGAATTTGAAAAGAAATATATTGGTGAGTACCAGGTCAAGGTTCAGTGGATTTCCGCAGTGGTTTCCTCCCGACATCCCAACTTAGGCTAACACTGGAGTTGTCCTTCTCTAGAATTAGTGAGTCCACTACAGGTTACACATCTTCTGAAAAATGCAGGGTGAACGAAATTGCCTAAGTTCGAAATGGCGGTATCTGGGATTGAACCACCATCTACTTGATTGACCGACACTCTATGACGTGACCGCTGCACCCCAAGCTGTTTGTTTGGCCAAAACCATAATTTCTGTCATCGATGCAGATCAGTTGAAAAACTATAACAATGTGTAACTACTATTTTATCATTGGTTTAAAACAATCAATGGTCAGCAAATTCAATGCCATGTCATATGCATGTTTTTTCATGTAAATGAGATGAGACCATCATACAACCGGGTTGTGGTTAGTGTTGTTTGGTGAATGATTGAAAATGCTGTGTTTCATACAGTGGCTTGTAGAAATCAAGTTGTCATTAGAATTACTGTCATAAGTGTCTGCTAAGATATTTGTTTATATACTATCAGAGTTTAAGTAATCGGGATTTTTTGGGATATGTGTCCCTAAATCTGTCACCATCAAAACCCTCTGGTCGACAATAGCACTGGCCCGATGGCCCAACGACTGTTTTGAGGGTGTCTGGCCAGATCGGGCCACTGGTTTCAACAATCAAATTATTCACCATTGTTTTAGATAGTTTCCATCAGTTGTCACTCCCCATGCAACAATTAAACATAACCTGTGACAGTTGAAACTAGTCACCATCTTGTTTACGAGTTGCACGTTCTCCATAACTCAATACGCTACTGGCGATGCGAGGCGGACACCTCCTTAGTGAATTAGCTAAGATAACGCTTCGGATTTTGTCGTAATAGCCGAGTGATACCTAAATAAAAATTTGTTATTGAATTTCGCGTTCTCCATTATTATTGTTGCTAAATTGGTAAAACGAATATACAAAATATGTTGAGCATGTTATGGTGACCTCTTGTGGATTTCTTGTGAACTGAACTTGTGAAAGTAATAAATAATAGTATTTATCAGTAATGTAATGATATTTAAAAAGTCATAGACTGTAACTATAGGCTAAGTAATAACTCAGATAAAACATAGTCAGGTTGTAGCTGAATTTTCTAACTTGTTTAATCCAGAAGATATCCATTCCAATAAGTAAAACACCAACTTGTCACATGATTTAGCCATGCTGCAAAAGCCACCACCAATGATTCCTGGCTTCCCGTTTGACGTCCGGGTGTTGGGGCTAGTTTAGCTGTCGCCTGCAGAGTATGTCCTACACACAGCATCGTCGCCTTCCATTTCTTTCTCTAAAATTAATTCACACGTGGCAAATTTATAACATTTGGCAACGACAGGATCCACACCACTGTCGTAGTTTTTCTAGCTAGGCCTTTACCCCATTTTATCCGGAATACGATTCTAGTCATACAGTCGCGCCTCGCTATAACGCAACTCATTATAACGCGAATTTGATATAACGCGGTCAGTTGTGAACCCTGAATTTCTGCCGCCAGGGGGGAATGGGTGCTACAGCTAACAATAACACTGTAATTAACCCTTTTATCCTGAAGCTAGTGCAGACGAGTTGCAGCCAGTTCCTGATCATTTCCTCAAACCAATCTGTCAGCATTAAAAAATGACAGGCCTTCATTTAAAATGGACATAACTTTATTATTTCTCAATCAATTTTTAAATGTGATATACCTTTAGAAAGTAGATAAAATAAACTATACAGTCGCATCGATAAACTCATAGTTTTATCATATATATTATATGTGGCATATGGCAAAACATGCCTAATAAATTCAAACCTATGTTGAGGTTTAGCACATTACTTTTCACCCGACATTTTCGCCATGAAGGAAGCAACATGTCAATGAGCAAGTTTATTTTATGCATTAATCTCTGATGAAAATAAAGGTATACAACTTGTCAACACATCTTGGATAATAATCTCATAATGTAAAATTGTTTGTAATACCCCCACGTCAGTCGACTGAATTGTCAACGTGTGGCGCCGCTGAGCGGAATTATGCAATTTTTTTTAATATTGTCTGTCAACGATATATAATTCTGTGGCTCATTTCTTATAACTAATAAAGAAGTACTATAAAGTAACAACTTTGTTCAACATTTCAACATCACTTTATTTATGAAGTAGTTACCGTCGTTGGAAATATTCTTAACTTTGTTTGACGCCAAAAATACGGCGTGGAGCGAGGTGGGCGAAAATGGATGCCGTTGTCGGTTGACCCACTTCGATGGCTTCAAAGTATGTCTTCACGGACAAATGTCGCATCAAATACCATAACCGTCCATCTTATATCGTCTATCCACTTGTCTGCCTTCTTGTCATCACCAGAATGAAGTAAATTAGCGGAGTTATCCTTCAAAATACGTCAACATTTAACGATCTTTGCGACTCGACGCCATCTTTGATTTCACTTTAGCTTGGGGGTACCCGCTTTGAACTGCAAATACCCACAGAACGGCGCTGATTGGTTGAAAAATATGAGTTTCCTAGTGATCCCGATATACTGACGTCATTCGGTGTTAACCAGCCAATGGGATTCCAAAACGAGTGCAGGGAAGCCGTGTCAAGTGCAAACTACGACTAGAATCGTATTCCGGATAAAATGGGTAACTACGACTAGAATCGTATTCCGGATAAAATGGGTTAACTGTCACTTATGTTTGTCTTGTACAGGTGTTTCTAGAAATAATTGAATGATATTAAGAAATTTAACACAGAACTACAACTGCATTGCTGAGTTTGTTGTTTGTTGTCCCCCGGGCTTTTGCTCTGCCGTTGGCTTCGCGACACCAATCCGATCGTTTTTCAACCCGATCTATTGTGTAACTAGCGCTTGGTTTCTGTGGTGATGTGTTAAGTGTTTGATTGCATTTAATTAACTTTAGGCACAGTAAATTTGGTGTAAACCATTGTTTGCGCCGAAATCAATCGCGTTTATCTCCTGTCAGTTCGCTGTGGCTTCCGCGAACGGGTTTCATAAGTCACGCATAGACCGCGCAACCAACACATTGTTTTCGGTTGCTTTTTGAGGGGGTGGTGGCGCCCCTGGCGGAATATAATGTATAACACGCCTCGTTTATAACGTGGTTCTTTATTTTGTGGACCCCCAACTACCGCGTTATAGTGAGGCGCAACTGTAGTTTGCACTTGACACAGCTTCCCCCTTTTTTCAACCAATCAGTGCCGTTCTTTGGGTATTTGCAGTACAAAGCGGGTACCCCCAAGCTTAAGTGAAATCAAAGATGGTGTCTAGTCACAAAGACCATTAAATGTTGACATTTTGAAGGATAACTCCGCTAATTTACTTCATACTGGTGATGACAAGGAGGCAGATAAGTGTATAGATGATATAAGATGGATGGTTATGGTATTTGATGCAACATTTGTCCATGAAGACATGTCAATTTCCGTTTACAAATGCAGGGTGTACGACTAAATTATCGTTACAAGTCAGTCAATCATAAAAATATGAAATGCATGCTAAATAAGGAAAAGCACAATTTTAATGTTTTTGAATACATTAGTCGTTTGGGTCTAGTTGTGTTTAATTCTGAAATATTATAGCGATTTAGCAGTTATATGTTACACAATTTATTTGTGAAGTAGTTTTCAGACTGCAGTGTATCCCAAACATCCAGTTACTGCATTTGTATTGTTATTTGTTCTCTGACTACCTTGTTTTTAGACATCCAAATCCAATAATTTCTTCTGACTTTAAAGGTGTATAATTGTAAAAGTTGTTCCTTGTAGCCACGTTGGGGGTGGAGGTACATCCACTTATCTTCCACACAAACAGAGGACCCATCAAGTTCAACGTATGGGATACGGCAGGACAGGAGAAGTTTGGTGGTCTAAGAGATGGTTACTACATACAAGGTATTTGTCGTCAGTGTTTAAACTCTAGACTACTGGTAAAAACAAGATGTCTTGTCACTGTCATCTAGGGGCTCGATGGTGTACTTGGTTACCACATTTGCTTGGCATGTTGGGTGTAAAAGCCTGGCTCTCAAGTTATACAATTACAAATGCTTTCAAATACGAACGTATTTGACCCCCATGTCTGGACAACACGCATTCTGGTAATGAAGTTTAATGAACACTGTCAGTGCCAGCATAGAATGGTTGGCTTGGTTCTGAAAACGGCTGACTAGTTAAACTTTTTAACCACTATACATGTATATGAACAGTCTAGTGAGACTAAACAGTTAATTTAATGGAAAGAGCTAGGAAATTGGATAAGATCTGATTGTTACCATTCCGATGTATATGACATTTGAATACACATTACTGCACAGTTGCTCAATACAGTGGTCGAAATAGTATTTCCTGTATCTGTTATCTTTGGTGTCAGGGTAGATAAAACAATAGCTTGTCATAGTAAAAAAAATTAGTGTTGCTGCTGGATGACTTGAGTTGTGCTTTGCTTGCAGGTCAATGTGCTATTATCATGTTTGATGTGACAGCTCGTATCACATACAAAAATGTGCCAAACTGGCACCGGGACTTGGTACGTGTCTGTGAAAACATACCCATTGTCTTGTGCGGAAACAAGGTTGACATCAAAGACAGGAAGGTCAAGGCCAAATCAATTGTATTCCACAGGAAAAAGAATCTGCAGGTAAGAGCTCATCAGAGCACGTGAAGTTGGAAGATGCATGTGGATTTAATTTATGGTTTAAGGCAACCTGATCCATTCTCTTAACCATAATCCTCCTCACAAGCGAGTGGTGGTAGTATTAGCAGGACATTTGCTGGATCACTGGTACTTAATTTAGAGATTGTAGGATTTCCAAAGATGAATTCCAGTAGCTACCTCCTGTTAAAATGTTAACATTAACCACGTGCAATGTACAAATTTGTGAAGTGACAATTCTATGCAGATGAAAAATTAAAGTTTAATATTACCAGTTGACTTATTTCAGCTAATTACTTCTGTCCTCAGTGTAAGTTTAATTTGTTTGCCATTTTGAGGTAGGTGTCGTTTGCTCTCCATGCTAAGCATTCTTTTCTGCATGTTTGTTGCCAGTACTATGACATCAGCGCAAAAAGCAACTACAACTTCGAGAAGCCATTCTTGTGGCTCGCACGGAAACTAACTGGAGACTCAAACTTAGAGTTTGTTGCTATGCCCGCACTAGAACCCCCAGAGGTACAGATGGACCCAGATATGGTAGCCAAATACGAACAGGAATTGGTGGTAAGTGTTCAACTTCATTCCCATTATGGTTATATAGTGATGCACACAGATGGTTGTGATTTAAATTTTATTGTAATATTTTGTATTTGCCCAAGAAGGATTATTGCAATTGATAAGATAGGTTAGATTTTGGCTAAGATAGTTGGAATTTAGAAGGGCACCTTAATTCAAACTAATAAAAAAATCTGGTTTACAGCTTAGTGGCAAGCGGGGAAGGGGGGGGGCAATTGAATGTAACAAAACTAGGAAAATTAAGAAGTTTATTAGGTAATGACTACTGAAGTACAAACAAATGTGGAAAATGAAAGCAAACAAAATGAATTGCTTCTTCTAATGTGGAAGAAAAATCATTGCAATTCTTTGGATATCTGTTTGATAGAAGTTGTTCCAGCCGTGTCAAAGACGAATCAATCATTGAATCATAGTTGGTTAATTATTAATCAAAACACTTTACTGAAAAGTTGCCTTTATATGAAGGGTAATGACATGAGTGGATGGTCAAAGTTGAGTCAGTGGTGTAACTAGAGTCGGGGGTTCTTCATTTAAAGTACAGCATGGCATAAGAGTATGTGTGATCACCTGTTCACATTTTTTTATGCATATTTATGTTGCCCATATCCCAACTAATGTACATGTAGTTGGAGATAGTTAACTCTCCTACATATGATCAACAATTGGGAGGCTGAGGCCTCATTCCATGTCAAATCAATCACTAAAACATCGCCCGGCTCCAAATACAGTTGTTGGCTCATGCGAGAATATCGAAGTAATAAAATAATCTAGGTCGAGTACAATTGAAGATGTAGGTCACTGAACTGACCTGTTTTGCATACTGACTGCTACATTAATGCCTGTAGCTCTGCTATTAATAAAGCTAGAGAAACAATACATCGTTCAGGGGTAGAACAGAACTTTGACATTTATTTTACTAGACAGCGGGACTAGTAAAGTCAACAGTTTACTAGTTTGCCAAAAGGTTTACTTGTCCGGCAAAATATAAAAACCCAAATTTAAGTTGTTACAAATTGATTTAAAACTAAAAACAGTACAAGTTGCTTTTCATAAAGGTAACAAAGAAATAATACAGAAATATCAAAAGTAATTAATGAAAAAGTAAAGATATAATCTGTATTAAAACACTGCAATTGAAAAAGAACGTCAATTGCACTCATTGCCCCATAGTACCACCCTACCATTATGAATTTTCCATAATCATTCTGGAAATTTACCACGCATTACGTTATGAAAACTGCTCTACTGGACTGTATTATTGAAAATAAAAATATCACACTAGAAAATTATAATAAAATGACATTAAAAAACCGTAACCCTTACAAATAATGCCCAGACAAGTTCATAGCTGGTGTCCACTGGCCATGCCTAAGACTAAGAAAATGTCATTAATCAGTAAATGAAGCTGCTGTAGCCAGTTGCTCACTGGCACTGGATTCAGTTACATAATTTACATTCCCCCAGCCTTAGGGTTAGTGTCACTGTAACACTTAATTGACTATTTTACTAGTTCGCCCTTATCTTTACTAGTGTATGGACTAGCGGACTAGTGGGTAGTTCTACCCCTGTCACTGGAAAGACAGTAATAATATATATATATATATATATATATATATATATATATATATATACTATTATTACACATCAGAGATTGTGTATGTTTGTATTGGGTTATACAGTGCTATTCTGGTGCAATTTTCATAATGTTATAATAGTTGTGTGCATGTTTATTGGCTTTCCAATGCTATATTGTTTGTTTCTCTATATTAATTGCAGAGTTACAGGCATTAATGTAGCGATCTGTATGTGAACCTGGTCCCAGTCCAGTGACCTATATCTTTAGTGATACTTGACCTCAATGTTTTATTCCTAAGGCAATTATAATCATCCCATGGTTGGTGCCGGGAGGGTAAAAGCAGCAGGTCTACCTGACCTAGCATTGTGTCACAAGACTGTACTGTGTTGCAGATTGCACAACACACAGTGTTGCCAGATGAAGATGACGACCTGTAGGACCTCTGTAACGAAGCAACGATTATCCCACCAGTCTGCCGGCTAGCAAGACGTGCCTGGAAGGCCGCGGCTGCTGCTTGCATCAATGGCCACTCTCGTGCAGAATCAAATGGACTGTAGCAGCCAGCACTGAAAGCAGCCACAATGCATTTACACAGATCATTCGGTTGTCTCTGGTAGTAGCTACAGTTATTATATGTCATGTCAGGTTGTCATTTCGGTGAAACCTTGGCCAGAACTTATGCTGCTACACCTTGGTGGACAAACATGTGTTATATTCTTTTCGTGTATAGGGAGGTTTTCTAAAAATATTTCTGTCCACAATCATTTTATAAGGCTGACTTGAAAAGCGACCACAAAAGCATATTATTTTGCGTGTTTGCGATAGTCCTTGTGTTATTGGAACATGCATGTTAAATGGAATGTTTATGTGATGTTGGCATCAGTAGACCCAAGTTTTCTGGTGGTCTAGCAGCTACAAGAGGGTGTGTTTATGTATATTCAGCCTTACAGATACTGTCACCAGTCTCAAAAATCTCAAATCACTGGTGTTGTTTCACCATTTGAATCTTGTAGCCTCCTGTACATAGCCGTATGATAATGTTCTGAGAAACTAACCAGCAAACAATGTGTGATCACCAAAAATATTGTTCTGTGTGCACACTTGAGGCTAGTTTTGCATGATTAATTGCATTTCGGTTGATTTTAGCGCATTGCGTTTACATCTGTTATATATATATATTATATCCATTGTATGGAGATGTTAAGTGGAAAACATTTCTGTCAGGATATTTCATGGCAAAACTAATTTTATTGGCAATTCAACTTATTTATTGGTGCCTGACAATATAATAGTTCATTTGAGTCGGTATTTAATTGGCAAGATTTGCCCAAATATGGTATAATTTGAGCGCAAGAAATGTATCCAAATTATCTGTACTTTTTTGTCGTCAAGTTTCCTGTCAATTTTGTGATTATACCAGTAATGTTGACAGTTCCTGCTTGCGTGCAAGAGATATTTATGCTTAATAAAGGATTATTCCAATGTATCTCATTTGTTTTCATTCTATCGCATTTGAAATAAGTTCAGTAGTTTGTTATTGAAAGATTAGAAATATATAAAAAAGATGTTGGGCTGCACAAGATGTTTGAGGTGTGAACTAGCAGATAATCTTTATTGAAAATCTAGTAAAACTCATCCACGCAAATGATAGCCTTTTAAATGTCGGGAAGTTTTTAAGCAGACTGGAGAACTGCACGAATGGTCATATTGCACACCACTACAAAATGGTTAAAAGCAGAATGAGTACACTGAATCTTGAGTGCAAGAAATGTATAAAAATTATCTGTACTTTTTTGGTGCAATGACTAATTACACCCATCAGCAAACACGTTTTGGTTTCTGGTTCGTAGCTTTGTTCTATGCTGAAAAAGAACTGAGCTACATGAATATACTGGGAAAGCAGGACAGACGGTAATGTACCCCATTTTTAGGTGGCATATGCAAATATTGGGAGTTTGCTGTTGGTTGTCATTTGATAAAAAGGCACTCCTGTAAATGTCAGTTTGGCATATATTATAGTTTATATGTGCAGGTGTATACAGAAACAAAATCCAGGAATATTAAAATGGCCAACAGATCCTGCAGTCCTTGGGACTATATTTAACTACATAATGATAATATTATATACACTGTATTGATATCAACTGCATTCTGATCACTGGGGGCTAACATTTACACAAGCAGCTGTCACTGACCAGCCACAAATGGAATGCCAATTAGCTATGCTTTCCAGGCTTTCAGTGAAGCAATAGACAAGGACTCGATTATCAACGAGCCATGTTTCCTGGCAAGCCACCTAGCTTCCACTTGCTTGGTTATAATAAATTTACCATAATACATGGTTGCAAGATGTATGCAAGCAGCCATTAAGCTCATGTGAAAAGGATACTTTGCACGAAAACCAACTTCACAAAACTATCGAATTCCTTTCCCCATGGTTTCGAGTGATGCTGTCTTACTGCCATATAACCTCTCATATCATTCTTTTCATAATAAATAATATTTTTTTAAATAAGCATTCAAAATGATTTTCGACGTCCAAAAATAATAGGTAAATTACTACAGGTATATTACATTGTTTTTATTATTATAAAGCACCACGTATTCGGATAACAATGTTGAAAGGTGCTGACAATCATAGCATATAAATAAAATACGTAAAGTGACCTAAAATATTAAATAAAATATTAAATAAGAAAGAAAATCAAAATATCACAGTTATATGAAATGGCCCGATCAATAATAAAAAATTAATATTTGTTCATCATTATTACTAGTGCTTCAATATTTGTAATTATTACTATACTGTAGTGTAAATTCCTAAAGTAGTACCGGGTACACTAAGTCTGCTGGCTACATACAAGGACGGTTGCCGGATGTGATCAATGAATATCTTGATAAATACGATAAATCTTACGAACAAAAGAACAAAACAAAAAACATTTTGTTTGGCTCCAATAAATAATAAGGTGTTTAATGACAGCCTTCCTAAATCCGGGTGCGCCTATATGTTGATATTGAGGCAATTAGCAATCCTAGAAACAACGTGGTTCGGAGAATATTCTTTGAAAACATCAAACTTCTAAATTCTTGGTCACTTTTGTCTCGAGCATCCCGAATAGTCTGCTTGTTGTGAATGCTTGCACCATAATGCATTCTGTAGAACTCATCAAAATTGTAAATATCTGTTGTTCCAAGTTCTGGCCCATTTGGCCTCCGGCGAAATTGTTGGCCCATCTGAAATGTATCCTTACGAGTAGAAGGCTGATGTTGCATCGGACTGCGGGGTTTTCTAACAAAGATGCCTTGATCATATAGTGACCGCCGCCTCTTGCTACTAAGCACTTCGTAAGCCTCAAGAATCTGCTGGAAGGTGGACTGCGCATCTTCACTCTTGTTCAAGTCAGGATGAAACTCCTTGGATAATCTGTAGTATGCTGCCTTCACCTGCCAATGACAGACATAAGAGTATTTAGGCAATCATGTTATTGTGGCTACTACTTTGCTTTGCTTTTTTAATTAGTTCTAAAAGTGTTTATAATTGGGTGGTGATGTGGTCAGTGCCTCGCATCATAGGGAAATCAAGTGACATAGGCAAGTGCCTTCCACTGACTTTCACGTTTTGGCTGCCTAACCATCATGCCTATGCCACTTGTACAACCCATACTGGTATTCTCATGATTCTGTGAGCTTAAAAATATTACATTAAGATGTAAGCCAAATTTCAGCCAGTGGTAGAAGTTTGTGTGTGTGTTCGTGTGTGTATCGTGGATGTGTGTCTGCGCGCGTGTGTGTAGTGATGTGTGTAGTGATGTGAGTGATGTGTGTACTGGAAGCTTTGTGCCACCCCGGCTACCTTCTCTGGGTCCACCCCTGGGTACATTATAATATTAATGCATACAGATACTACAATAATAATTGGCTTGTTTGGATCTAAGCAAATATATCCATATCATGTTTAGACAGATACAAACATAAAGGTAAAGGAGTGAAAAAATTGCCCAAGGTTTTAACATCACAGTACAGGATTGGAACCCGGGTTCTCTTAGTCTAGAGTCCGAAGCTTTACCCGTGAGCCATTGCGCTCTACATAAACACACACAGTATACACTGTAATCTGAATATATTGCAAACCTGCACCATGGAGGCGTCATGCTTAATTCCCAGAAGGTCATAGTAGTTTTGTGGCACAGCATGGGCTGTGTAGTTCCTTGACGGCTGGTTGTCATGGCGACAGTGAGGGGAACGTCCATTACTTGGGATGTAACTTCTGTCACAGAGATATGTTACAGCTCGGCATGCCACACGTTGTTCAAGGATCACACAATACAAGCCTGACCACTGCGGCATTCTGCAGCCTACCCCCAGGTCATGTCACTCTCACTGGGAACATCTGCAATACACCAATGGATAACTGTAATGTATACATGGAATTACATATATAATTATATATACTCTCTACTTTTATAGCTTCCCAATCATTTCGTTTTGCCCATCGCCAATCCTTTTCTTTCATGTCCAGTCGCGTTCTATATAAATAGGTCAAGTAATAAGCGCAGTTTGTTTAATAAAAGAACCATTAGTTCGTATAAAAAAAATCGGCGTTACACCGGGTAGCAGATGAAAACCAATCGCATTGGCTACAGCTGGCGCCATTTGTTTAAACTGGTCAGTCACGTGCAGAATCCGAGATCAGCCATCCAGGCATACATCGATTGATCACGCAAGATTTTCAAGCTAGTCTTTTCCGGATGTCACGATAACTCAGATGTGTGGTTCAACAATTCTCTACCGAAGCTTTATATTTTTTTCTGAGTTTTCTGTTTATTTCATGAAAAAAACGAAGGCACATATATGCATAAACGAATTAGCATGTCACAGTGGATACTTCGTAAGTTTGCTTTTTCGTGAAATTAGTCTCAAACGCGAGGAGCAAAAGTAATCAAACTGATAATGGATTTTTAATTAGTGAATACTGATGACTGTCTTTTACTTTACGACTGCGATCTGCAGTGCTACTTCAATGTCTTGTCATCTTGTTTTGTTACTTCAACGTCAGAATGACAATGAGGCTGTAAGTGTAATACTGTAGGCTTTTGAAGCCTATGGCTAGACTCCCAACTGATGCCAATAGCAATGCTACAGGATAACATGGGTTGCATGGGTGACAATGGGATGTAGTGTTGATATTTTACTTGCACCTTCTATATACTTTGTCTAGCACATTCACACCTGGCATAGCACAATTGTATATACACAGTCATCAGCATCAAAATCCAGACTGGACTATGCTGATTAATCACGTAGACATAGACGCACTGACATAGTGAGACTGTCATGCTAGTTTCAAATTCACTGTCACCGCTGAGTGACTGATGAATGACTACTGCTGAGTGACTACTCACTCTAGTCACTAGTCAAGTGTCAGGAGACTACTATTACTAATACTAATAGAAGTACTACTACTAGTAACTACTAGTAGGGGAAACCCGGGCAATATGGGAGAGTTAACGTTCCGCTGTTCATCGCACCCACATTTTGTGCATTAGGGTAACAGTTTTTTGTGTATCAGCCAAACACACCAAAACACAACTGTGCATGGTATTGGTTTTTTGTTGACATCATTATTTTTTTATAAAAACGGACTATCCCATTTTACCCGCAAAATTCTAATTTTACCCACATATAAAATGGGATTTTGATCCCGGAAATATGGGATGCATATTTAGTTGTGTCATTCGCTAATGTGACGTGGTCCTACATATTCAGAATAGTTATTTTAAGTAACTGATATATTAGCGCTAGTAAACTACAATAAGAATAGCAAAGATATGCGATATGGTAAGGTCGTATAAGCAAAATGCCATACTTTTTTATGAATTTGACTGCCATACATTGGGCGGATTACTATTCATGTATAATTATGTAAATCATATATCTCACATCTTTATGTAACTTTGTGAGCTACTAGTTAAATTAAGCAATTTACTGAAACAGGCATTTATTGTTAAAGTATAAATTGCATTTTTACAGTTTTTCATTGAAAAATACAAAAACAAGACGGCATAACAAGCACAATTGTTGATTCAATTTCCCCCCGCATTAGTATATCTCATTTTGCCCTGAATAGGCACGGTTGTAATTATCGCTCACTCTCACGAAAAGGACCACAATGGAAATAAGTGCGTGCACTTTTTGTGTTATCCGAATATTTAAATGTACCTTGTATTTATATATTATGCATATGTGTACAATGTTTTACATTTTATTTTAAATCAATCAATCAATCAATCAAAAAACTATTATACGCTGAAACACTCATAAACTAATACTATGTCCTCACGACATTCGAAGTTGAAATATGACAAGTTGTTACTTAGCAAACTTAGATGGATCGTCAAACAAACAATTTAGCAAGGCCAAGGGGTCAAAGCTAAGCATTACTAACGATTGTTTCAATCCCCAAGAAGAATTGCATACCAATTGGTTTGTATAGTAGTCAGCAGATCCCACTACGCTAGTTGGAAGCGAAAATACGCTTTGTGGCAGCACTATTCTTTGCATGTAGCGATTTCTCATATTAACCGAGTATCCCGTTTTACACGGGTTTCCCCGACTAGTAGTAGTAGTGTCCCAGTGACTGAGCGAGTGTCAACCGAGTCTTGAAGGATCTAGGTAGCTGTATGCAGTATGTTGCAGTGTAATAAATTTACGTGTTGAAACTAACCATTTTGCATGTGTTTTACGCACCGACTACGGATACCGTCAAGTTTGCATAAGGATCAAAACATAGCCAAACTTTAGTCGCCTTCGCCGACTGAAAGGTCAGTCCCTTTTATTACATGGTCCTCTTTCTGTACAATTTAGTTGCGTAGATTGGGTAATTAAAATTGGTATATGTAATAATTAGTTACTCGAAAACAAATTATTACAAAATACAGGATATTTTACAGCTTCGCTTACCTCGCATTTAATATCTCGAAAAACTATTAAAAGCCGTCAACTAAACAATTTAGTTGAGTGCAACCAGAAAGCATGGCTTCCGGTCACAGACCAGAACATTTAGCTCCACCAGAAGTGGTAATAGCTCGTAATTCTAGTCTCTTCGCTGTACTTTTCCATGGAGAACATATACGATGCAAATAATGTTGCATATGTTTTATGTTTCAGTTTTACAATGAAACAGAAGCAAGAAAATACACGGCTAAGTGAGTAGTTGGGCGATAATTGGGAACATAAAGCATTAAACCTAACGTAACACCTTAAAATTAATAATAACATCAGTTGTAGAACAAACGAAAATCATGGTGATATTTGTATTTTAAATTGAACTAAAATAAACAAACATTTCATCCTGTTAGATAATGATGGTGTGGAAGAATATACTTTGCCATTTAATGAAATGTAGATTTATGTATTAGCTACGAAATAAAAAAATAAAACAAATCTGTTGAGAACTATTATTTTAATGATTTTTTCTGACATAAAAATACGTTGATTCAAGCCGGCAGATTACGGCCGTGCTCATTACCGTTGCAACTCATGCATCCGGCCAGAGAAATGTCGCACTGCTAAAAAAATGCCTCCAAACATTGTTCACCCCAAAAATGCCTCCGAAGTCAATCTAATTACATGAACTAATATAATAACCTTGTTTATAAATACTGTCATGCATTTTGTCAAAATATCAACGCAGAAACTTGAGATAATCCAAAGGAAAATTGCAAAGTGGATAAACTGTTGTTTACTGCGCCACCATTTTCTCTTCAAATTTTTTTACACCGGGTTGATGACGCTACATTTGAAATCACGGTTCTGATTGGCTGAATGGACTGAACCCACGTGATTTATTTTTGGAAGATTGGCCACTCACAGAGCTTTCTTTTGATACCGCATGTGTGGGGGTGTAGACTTTATGAATGGATGCATAAATTCATTCATCAGGACATAGTAAAATCTCCCAAATATGGGCAGCAACTGTATCACAGTCTTTTTAAACTCGACTGCGAAGGATCTGTCACTGAATCTACGCAAGGAAAAAGATACACGATCTAGACAAATCTGTCAGCTATGCAATGATAAAAAAATTTCGCATGTCAGTTTAGTGTGATCGAAATGAAAATTGTTACAACAGAGGCAGGTGCATTTGGGCCGATTTTCGGCCCTGGTCACTTCTAGGGTTAAATAATATAATTATATCAGTTGACAGTGCCTGACAGTGTCAGTGGTAATACTCGTGCATGATGAGTTAGACTCTGTGGCTGTGACTATAGAAATAAAATGATATAATAAAATAAATCGTCTGGCTATTCGCAGAGCAGTGACACAACTCCTTTGCAAATTGAGACATCTAGTTTATAAGCATAACTAGTGTTTTGATCATATGATGACAGGCAGACTTGTACTATGGAGTATTGTTATTGCTAACTACATCACAGTGATAACTGACTCAAATCATAAACCTCTAACCACAGGTAAAGGTCAAAATATGTTGTTTTAAACCAGGAGGTCCATAACAACAAAATACCTATGTTGTCTTCAAAAGAGACACTGGTAATCACTGCTAGGATCTTGTGAGGAAGTGTGATGGCTCAAATTCAAAGTCAGCCAGGAAACCAGAATAGCCAGGTGCCAGCTTGGAGTGCGACTAAAGAACAGAGGAGATATTGACCTATAGTCACTGTAAGGTGCTAACTCATCAACTGGCTCTGAGCAAATAAAAGTTGTGGTCACTGCCAGGGCCTGCTGTTAAGTGTCAGATAACTTTCTAAAGGTGAGGTACTACACATTGGAATAGATAACAGATTTCTTCCTGATATACTCCCAACAGTACTCGACTGTGAAAATGCTCATTATACACCAGTGGCTTCCTTACTAGTAGTCATAGCTGTGATGGTCATATGGCTTGTTGCAGTTCTCGTATGATCAGCATCCAGCAACAATTGTCTGAAAGAGCAATAGAACTGCTTGCCCTTCCAGAAGACACACCTTGCTTCATCCTAGATGTTGGGTATGTCTATGACAGCAACACTTGCTGAAAGCCCACATTTTATGTGCTAACTTTCAGGCCAAAATTTACAAGACCAAAAAATTGAACGCCTGTTTTCTCTGATAGGTGAACTCATTGCTCACAAAGTATTTTGTGGCCAGTGACATGCTCTAGCTCTTAACAAAACATTGCAGCACATTGATATTTACATGCACCATAATAATGCTAAAGATGCCACTGTACTATGTCTTACTGTAGGTTTTATCAAGAAATTAAGCAAGAAGTCAAATACTGCTGGTATAGATGAGATGAATCTACTAAGTATACCAATAACATAAGTGTACAAATGGAATGTTTGTAAATTCTATCAACACACTTGAAGGCTTATTGCACAAACTATTTGTGGTTTTAGATAACATATATACATATACCATCAGTAATATTTTTACGTAATGTCATCAGTTGTGAACATGATCTTCAGCAGATGGGTAAAAATGTTGCACGTTTCAACATTTGCTCCAAAATAAGTACATTTTTTCTGTTCAGTTGAATTCACGAAAAGTATGTTTCATAATTATACTTGTACTTGCTTGCCTGTGTGACCATGTAAATGTCATGTGACAGATGTGGGTCAGGACTAAGTGGAGAGGCTCTCACTGACCAGGGACATGTGTGGATTGGAGTGGACATCAGTAGCAGCATGCTTGGTATGATAGCAAAACTAGCACTTTCGTTTTAAAATCTACGTGTATATATATAAGCTAACATCTAGAATGAACTCCCCATCACTGTAAAATTATATGAAACCACCTTTCACAAAAAACAAGACTTATTTGTTTGCTCTAAGTTTTTAACATTGTGGTCCAATGTCAATTTTATTTTAGAACATTTTACAAGTTTGTATATAAAGTTGTAAGCATAAATTATTATGCAATTTACACAATATTATACTATTGATTAATCAATTCTACGTTGATTATTTTATAAATGTATTGATATGCCTTTTTGTACCAGTACAGTGTATTATCTTTTTTCAAAAAGCATTCTGAAAGTACAAATGGACATATGAATACAACCATTATAAAATAATTAATAAATATGTTTACCTGCAGAGGGAGGCAGAAAGAGGGACATGATCCTGTGTCTGTCCTGTAGATGTAGCCCTAGAGAGGGAGGCAGAAAGAGGGACAGGATCCTGTGTCTGTCCCATAGAAGTGGCCCTAGAGAGGGAGGCAGAAAGAGGGACAGCATCCTGTGTCTGTCCCATAGAAGTGGCCCTAGAGAGGGAGGCAGAAAGAGGGACAGCATCCTGTGTCTGTCCCATGTGGCCCAGAGGGAGGCAGAGAGAGGGACAATCCTGGTCTGTCCGTAATTGGCCTAGAGGGGGGCAGAGAGAGGGACACGATCCTATGTCTGTCCCGTAGATGTGGCCCTATAGAGGGAGGCAGAGAGAGGGACATGATCCTGTGTCTGTCCCGTAGATGTGGCCCTAGAGAGGGAGGCAGAGAGAGGGACATGATCCTGTGTCTGTCCCGTAGATGTGGCCCTAGAGAGGGAGGCAGAGAGAGGGACATGATCCTGTGTCTGTCCTGTAGATGTGGTCCTAGAGAGGGGGGCAGAGAGAGGGACACGATCCTATGTCCGTCCCGTAGATGTGGCCCTATAGAGGGAGGCAGAGAGAGGGACATGATCCTGTGTCTGTCCCGTAGATGTGGCCCTAGAGAGGGAGGCAGAGAGAGGGACATGATCCTGTGTCTGTCCCGTAGATGTGGCCCTAGAGAGGGAGGCAGAGAGAGGGACACGATCCTGTGTCTGTCCTGTAGATGTGGTCCTAGAGAGGGGGGCAGAGAGAGGGACATGATCCTATGTCTGTCCCGTAGATGTGGCCCTAGAGAGGGAGGCAGAGAGAGGGACATGGTCCTGTGTCTGTCCCGTAGATATGGCCCTAGAGAGGGAGGCAGAGAGAGGGACATGATCCTGTGTCTGTCCTGTAGATGTGGTCCTAGAGAGGGGGGCAGAGAGATGGACACGATCCTGTGTCTGTCCTGTAGATGTGGTCCTAGAGAGGGGGGCAGAGAGAGGGACATGATCCTGTGTCTGTCCCGTAGATGTGGCCCTAGAGAGGGAGGCAGAGAGAGGGACACGATCATGTGTCTGCCCCATAGATTTGGTCCTAGAGAGGGAGGCAGAAAGAGGGACATGATCCTGTGTCTGTCCCGTAGATGTGGCCCTGGAGAGGGAGGCAGAAAGAGGGACATGATCCTGTGTCTGTCCTGTAGATGTGGCCCTGGAGAGGGAAGTGGAGGGAGACGTGATCCTTGGAGACATGGGGGAGGGAATGGCGTTCCGTCCAGGAACCTTTGATGGAGTTATCAGGTGAGAATTTGTCGTCTCTTATTTGAAACTAGCCAAGGTTTTAGTTCAGACAGTTTGTTACTAAGCAATATATTGGGAGAAGACTAATGAATATTTTCTGGGTAAAGGCATTCTTTGAGATATGAAAGTGATTCTTTTGTGTCCAGATTTATAATGAAAGGGGATTCTTTAAAAATATAAAATAGTAATGTAATTTTTTTATTAATATAATTATTAAATATAACACAGCCTTCATTTAATTGGAATTATTGTTTTATTAATCACTTTTGTGTACCAAATAACTTCGCATGCATGGAGTTTCTATTCAGGACTCGATCTATTCAGGAGCTATTTGTGATTAATGAAACATCATTCTAATGAAGTAAAGGCACAGAATTACACAAAATAATTATATTAACAAGATTGTATACATTACAGAGTTTAAAGTTCTCAAAGAATCCCTTTTCATTATAATTTGGAACACAAAAGAATCCCTAATGGGCCCCAAAGAATCCTTTTAAAGTTGGTTTTAGTTAGAAGAGATATATGATACCCATGGATAGCTACACTGTTACTACAATGCTGCAGCTTAGCAAGCACTTAACCCCTGCTCACTCAACTAGCCACAGACTATGATGGTAATCATGGTATCCTAAATTCTACCTCAGCTAGTTGAAATTTGAAGAAAAACAATTACCGGGTACAGACCATTCCAGTGGACTTGACAGCAAAGTTTTATGACTGTGTGTGCGTGTGTCTGCTGTGTGTGTGTGTGGGTGTGTGTGGGTGTGCATGCGTGCGTGTTTGTTACAGTATGACACTCTCCTAGAGTAGTTGTGTTGTGAGGAGCATACATTGGTCTTTCAAACCTTTAATCATCACAGGCTTTTCACAACCTGAACATTTGGCCTTGTGTACATGCTCCACTGTCACCTTAATAACTTCAACTAACAACTGTTTGGATCAAACTTAAAGTTTTGAAAAACCAAATCAATAAAAAAGGTCTTTTCTTTATTAGCATATCATTTTATATACCTAACATGCATTCTATATTTTGACTGCAAGATGTATGTACTATGTAGTATTACATAGTAGCATAATGTTATTTGAAAACAACTGTAAAGGTGATCTTTCATTGTTGGATAATAATAATAGTAATTATACTTTATTTAACCACCATCAAATCTGGGATGAGTGTCCCATTTACGAGTGTTTAAAAAATTGGTGAAAAATAACCGTAAATGCATTTAACAGAATAAAAAAATTTATATAATGTGACCCGACACATCAAAATCAGGAATAAGTCGAGGTTGCCGAAGCCGGCAATTCAGCTTCGAAATGAGCGAATGGGTATTTTTGGATGGAAAGGTTGATTTTCAGATATTGCCATCATCATATTGGTGAATTTAGTTAGTGTAGTTATCGTAGATTACTATTATGCTGTTGTAACATCATAAAACGAGTTATAACATTGCTAAAAAGAGATTTTTGGAACAGCTATGTCGATCTCAGTGAGCATGAAGAACAAAAAATGTGCTTCATTGAGATGTGTCGTGTCTGCTGTACATCCTGTCTACCCCCGCCATGTTGGTATCGTTTTGAAACTGAACTATTACGGGATGTATTCCCACGCACAAAATTTGTCACAGTACAAAGCCAATTAGCAGGCTTGAAAACGGGGCCAAAACGTCAACAAGAGCAAGTTGTCGCCATGTGGCGTAATCACGTGATATAATGCAGCCCGCTGATTGGCGGCTGACTTTTAAACCCACACGAACCCATGATTGTTTTGGTTCAACATCGAGTGCATAGGACATCGTTTTTGTATATAAAAACTGCAAATTCTAATCTATTATTAAGTTGTCAATGCCGTAGTTTTAGTTGTTAGTTACATAGGTTTTAGCCTGTGCAGTGATAGAGAATTTACTGGATTCGTACGTGTCAGACACCAACAGTGAAGCAGGGAGTGTCGTTTTGGCCCTGAGTGCGAAAGTGGCGAGGAAGACCAATACCAAGTGACAGTTGACAGCTTCGATCATGGATCGCAATGCCAACGCTGCTGAAAATGTACTCGTAGATTTAGACCAAGAACTTGAACACGTTCGTGGATTCATCTGCGGTTGCAGGTGTTTTGATAATGGACCCTGCTGTCGACAATTCATGGATTGGGAAATTGTTGACAGCCCGAATGAACGTAAAGGAGATGACAGCCAGACATAGGGTAAGTTATACAAGCTCTATTGACCGTTTTGCTGTGGTGGCAGGCTCAGCCTCATTCATTGTCACATTGAACTCTCTAACAATGAAATGCCATGACTCACATAAACCCGTGGCTTTGCTGTGAGTGTGAGAGTATCAGTGTCACTGGTAATGTACTAGTACGGTAATGTACTAGTAATTCATTTAGAATTATGTTTTTATTTAATTTATACATGCTTGTTATTATCGAAGATCTTCATGAAATTAATTATCACATTTATTAGGTAGACTATTTTTTATTATTAGGTGAGAGAGTAATTTGGGCAACAGGTAAGAAAGAAGACATTTTTATTTACTCATTTAATGCAGTTAAGGGATGGGATGGAAGGTTTATAAGATTCAGAGCTGACTCTAAATGATCCAGGGTATTCGTCAATTGTGCTGTTAGCCTGCGTATTACACTGGCTGCTGCGCTCACTATGTGTATGTCATTCGATTTAATGATCAACTGTCCATATCTCCAGTTTTAAATAATGGTCAGTCATTACATGAACTTTTTGCAGGATTTAATTTTTGGAATATGGGAAGTTAAGACCATTATGTTTGTTTTGTATCAGGTTGACGTTTGAAGAACCCAGTGTCATGATCGCCAGGAAGCAGCCATCCGATGACAAACAGCAGTTCGATTTGCAGCACAGGCAAGGAGTCTACCCACCTGCTGCTCTACCTACAGAACCACCACCCTCAGGCCTCAACATCCACCAATAGTGTTTGTTTGACAAGATCCATGAATTCTGCGGACATCAACTGTCCAGAGCAGAGCCGACACATCCAAAGCCGCACTAGTCCACTACTGCAACAGTCTGCCTATCACGTGAAGTGGCCGCTGCCATTGTCACATCACAAAAATGACTCAAGAAGCAGTGACTGTGTCATGCTGTGTCAGAAACAGACAGAACACACGGCTAGTTTCTGTGAACATTTTACTGTCGATTTTCGATTTGGTGCATCATTTTCGAAAGGGATATCTCTGAAACTATAAGAGCTGCAAATTTCAACTTCCTGTGATCTGTATTTATGTAGCAAATGTATTAAAATACTTCGTTAAACTTTAAAGCTGTTTTCTCAGAATCATTTTAAAGAAAATGACTTGGTACACCTTCTCTTTATAAAACAATAACTTGGCGACCAATAAAGCTAGACATTTGTGTTTGGTACCATTTGAAAGCTCATAAAATTACCTTTCACATGGTACCTTTAACTCAAAAAGTGTTTTCCTACTTATTCCTGATTTTGATATGTTGGGTCACATATATATATATATATATATATATATATATATATATATAATAAAACCCTAGATTATATTAAATAAGATAAATTAAACTAAACCTTGTATACATTGATAACAATTCAGATAAATAAAATTACATGTTAATAAAAAAACATGTATGCATTAAAAATGTGGTTTGATTGAATTACTTTAAGAACATAAATTGTTTCACTGCGTGGTGTTCTTGATTTCACACAGTTCCAGTGGCAAAGAGTTGCATAATGTTGGCCCAGCCGCCATAACCGTCTAGATTCATGTGTGGAACATCAGTGGAGGTATGGAAGACAAAGCTATATGCTACTTACAAAGTTTACCTTGTTGAATGTTGGCCGTTGAAACAAGTTCATGTTGTTGACTGTGGTTGTCTTGCAGTATTTCTGCCCTTCAGTGGCTGTGCAATGCCGACAAGACCTACCACAACCCACCCAAGCGACTGTACAAGTTCTTCTCCACTCTCTACTCCTCCATGGTAAGATTGCTCTCAAATATTTCTATATCTTCACTCATGATACGTCTTATTTTAATGAAATGCCATATGTTATGAACTATTTTGTTCTGTCTTAACCAAATTTACCATATATTTAAATTTTAATAGAATGTCAGATATTAAATAAAATCAGTTTGCACACTGGTAACCATGTTATTCTTGGAAGTTCTAATTGGATGTCTGGAAAATTCTATCAAATTTTGAAGTCATTTAAGAGTAATGCAATTTAATATACACTTTGTTAGAATAAATAAAAAACAGAATAATCTTCTTAGGTATATGTTTTTAAGATTAGAGTTGTTTTTTTAGATTACAGGTATATGATTTTAAGATTATAGGTATATGTTTTTAAGATGTGGCAGTTAATTAAAATAAGACATTTTGCATTATGCAAATGAAGTTTGCATCCCTCATTCCCCACATAGTAATATGGTTAGAGTAAAATGTGTGGGATTCTGTGTGATGTGTAAAATGTTTGGGTAAAAGTATTATAAGTATATGAATTCCATGTGACAGAAATGTTTTTGAAATGGTAAAAAAGTTGTGATTGTCGTAGCTCCAATATTTGTATCATATTTCACCATTTGTGCCAAGACATAATACATGTGTTCAACATTATCTGACAACTGAAATTAAACAATGGGAAGTAAAATAAAAAAATTGAGATCTAAACATTTGTCATTTCCCCATTATCATACATACATAAATACCACGACATTCTTGCAGACACGTGTAGATGTTTAAACTGTTGATGATTGGAGACGGTGTGAAGGGCATGTCCATCGATAGTCTTGACATTGTAGAGTTGCTAAATAATATTTGTATTGCTATGTTTTGGCTTGAGAGAGACATGAGCATGTTGTGTAACCATTTACTTCCTGTTGCCAAGTCCAAGACACATGGGCATGGGCTGTGTTCCCTTAAATATTTTCTGCTAGTGAATGGTTGCTGTGAGTGCTACGTTACATTTTATGCAGGAGTTACATTTCACATTCTGAGCAACTGAGTTACCTGAAAAATGTTGGTATATGTATTTTGAAAAAAGCTAAATATGTTATGTCCAATTTTTGGGATTATAGATTAATATGGTATTACCTGAAAAATTGATGCCTAAGTTGCAAGCAATTTAGGAAGATGTTAACATACAGATGTTAAGTGGAAGACTAACGTGGTCACAGATATTTAAGCTTGATTATAGGTACTTTTAAACATTCTTAATGTTTATCTATAATAAAAAAATGTCCTAGTAATGTGTTGAATAGTTAATCTGTTGAATATCATATTGCTGATGTGCTTAGTGATTAAATAGTTATATTATATTTTATGAAGATTTATTGTATAACAATAAGTTCTTCTCTCATAGGTGGTATATAAGCTCTTCTGATTATCTGACGGATGATCTCAGTTGAGTTGTTCGACATTCATGGCTGACAATTGTGTCTTTGTGAGTTTTATGAACTTACTTAGAGTGAGATATGGTAAATTACTTGCATTTTACAAGCATTTTGTAAAAACAAATTGATTCAGTTTCTGATTCAATATTACAGTAAGACAGATCATAGGGTTTGTTCTAATAACTCCACACAGCACCACAAAACCGCCTGGAATGGTGAGTATAGTTCATTTGTGATAAGACTTGTTGGTAACCATGGTGATGCACACATAATCCATCCATTGAGTTCTCTTTCAGCGGAGGGGTGCCAGGGCAGTCATGCAACTGTACCCAGAAAACAGTGACCAGGTTAGCAAACCTTTTGTGTTATCAGTGTCATTGTTCACAATACTAATAACAACAACAACAAACTTCACTAACTGTTTAATTGTCCGGAACAAGAGCTCTGGACACAAACCAGAATTGTTAAGCATGACATCATGAACTCAGATGCACAACAGTCAATATCAGAGAATGCTACATGTCTTTTTGGGGGGAGGGACATGAAACAATATGAAACAGTAACGGAAAACAAATCTTTGATTCTCCAAAGAAGAGTCTAATGTCTTATTTATGTCTGACTACATATAGAAACTAAAGTCTAATTGAAGTCAGTGTGCAGTTGTTTGGTATGTCTGTGTTTTTCTGATTCTAGCTAGAGCTGATCACGCGCCAGTCAATGAAGGCAGGATTCACCGGTGGTCTTGTTGTTGACTTCCCAAACAGTACCAAGGCCAAGAAGTAAGATTTTTGCAGTCTGAATTGATCACACACATGCAGTGTTTAGCAGCACAAAAGCCCAGCTGGAGTAGGCAGCTTTAAAATGATGAAAGGTCCGACTGGTGGTGTTTGTCTCATGTGTAAGCAGCTCTTCTGAAATATTTATAAATTCTGGTGTTAAAAATAATTATTCCTGCCTGTAGTATTGGATCATCGTCTGTTCCATTCAACTGCAGTGTTTTGCAAGAAGAAATATACTTGAAAGGTGTCAGGGCAAAACACGATGCATGTATTTTCTTAGTTCTGATGTGAAGTCACTTTTGTGTTTCATCAGCAGAGTTTCAATAACAACTTGTTAGTGCGACTGGTGTGTCACAGGGAGCAGTAACAGAGCTGCTATATTTATTGTAGATTTGTTATATAAAATGTGATATTAAAAATATATTATGTTGTTAAAAATGTGGTATAATTATATATCTGTAGTTGCACATGCAGCAAGGCAGTGCTGATTGGCTGAACACGGATAGATCATGTTTTGTTAAAAGAAAGATGGTGCATATTATGTTTCGAAAATTAATGTGATTTATTGCATATTTGCATACATAAGATAGTATCCTAGTTTAACATGTTTAAGCAAATTATTTGCCCTGATTTTGATGAAATTTCAAAGATATGATTTATTGCATTTCCCCCTGAAATCCCTCCCTTTCTCTTATCTAAATCTACCGTGTCTGTTCACTAGTGTTGTCAGTGTTTTGTTTACAATAGCAATATACTACAATAGCAGTGATAATGAAGATAACGTGTTGATCTGAGCTTGTGTTTTTGATGTGTTACTTTTGTCCACAGGATGTGTCATTTCATTCAACAAATATGTGTTCATTTCATTTGCTGGGTGTGTTTTTGTAGTTCACGTGATGGACTTTGTTCATAGTGTATTTCTGTTATATTAACATAACATAACATCGGTTGTCATTGCAGAATGTTCCTGTGTTTGTTTACGGGGGGTGCCCCCCAACAGTTGCCCTGTGGTCTAGGCACTCCTGGGGCTAACCCACAACAGACTCAGGCTGCCTTCACATCAAAACGGTTGGTTCACTTGTAGATTCGCCAGTAACTGATGTTGTCTTCAAGACATTATACCAATTAGATTCCCAGATCCTCTTAGTTTCTGTCGCCCTGTTCTTCTGGGGTAAAACCATGACAGATTTTACATAGGTGGTGATTATGACCTATTCTGGCTGGGGTGGATAATACAGAAAAATCCAACCAAACCTGATGCCCCCAATTTTGTCTAAACCTGTTGACTGAAATATTGTGGATTCTGTAAAATAGCCACTTTTTGCATGCAGGTAGCATATGTTTATATTATCGTAAGAGATCTAGTGTAGTAGTACATTCAACATTCACTGTACAAACATACTCTTACGCCATCCTGTTTTACCATGAAAGCTCTATTTGTCAGAGCAAACTTGCGCTTATATTAAGATATGTTATAAATGTGTTGTTAATGTAACCTACAATGGAGAAGAAACAGTGTGAAGCAAGTCTAGTTTAAGTCTCAATCAGCAACTTATAGAATAGTCTCATCACTGATGTTTGCAGAGAGCGAATGCAGAGGATTCGGGGGAAGCCACCAAAGAAAAGTAGGGAATGGATTTTAGAAAAGAAGGAACGGAGACGGAGACAAGGAAAGTAAGTAGAAAATCCACTGTCTTGCTTCTATCACACCAGGTGGTGCCACCTAGACAGCCAGATACGATTTCGGACGTGTTCTAGCAAAATGAGACATATAAAAAATATTTTGTCACACCATTGGAAAGAAGATTTATTAAACTTTCCAACAGTGTGCAAATCATGGACCTAGCTTACACAAAGACAAAGTTATTCAACACTCAACATGCGTGGCATAGAAAGATTCAAACTGAGAAAAACACATTTGAAGTGCACGGTTACGTAAGCACATGTTTGAGTACATTGTCATTCTAAATTGCTTTTTTGATGCATTCAAACTACACCTTAAGGACAGGGTCAATGCAAACTTATTATAACATAAACTGAGTATTTAGCAATGTTTCATAGCAATGACCAGATTGATTGTCTCCTGTTTTCAGTTAGTGAGTGTGTATTGCGCCTGCGCTCGCAGAGTTAAGTCACTGAGTGGGCCATCAACCACGTCTGACATCAGGAAATCTTTGCTTACAGATACCTCTTATTCCATCAGGAAGTGCGGGCTGACACCTTCAACTCTTGTTTTACAGGGAAGTGCGGCCTGACACCTTCAACTTTTGTTTGAGAGGGAAGTGCGGGCTGACACCTTCAACTCTTGTTTTACAGGGAAGTGCGGCCTGACACCTTTGTCTCTTGTTTTACAGGGAAGTGCGGGCTGACACCTTTGTGTCTTGTTTTACATGGAAGTGCGGCCTGACACCTTTGTCTCTTGTTTTACAGGGAAGTGCGGGCTGACACCTTTGTCTCTTGTTTTACAGGGAAGTGCGGGCTGACACCTTTGTCTCTTGTTTTACAGGGAAGTGCGGGCTGACACCTTTGTCTCATTTTACAGGGAAGTGTGGGCTGACACATTTGTCTCGTGTTACAGGGAAGTGCGGGCTGACACCTTTGTCTCTTGTGTTACAGGGAAGTGCGGGCTGACACCTTTGTCTCTTGTTTACAGGGAAGTGCGGGCTGACACCTTTGTCTCTTGTTTTACAGGGAAGTGCGGGCTGACACCTTTGTCTCATTTTACAGGGAAGTGCGGCCTGACACCTTTGTCTCTTGTTTTACAGGGAAGTGCGTGCTAACACAAAGTACACCTTTGCTCATTACAGGGAATTTGCGGACTGTCATCTTTGTCTCATTTCTCCAGGAGGTGGGGGTGGTAACACAAAGTCCATGCGGTGCGTCGAAGACCGCCCAAGTGTGCGGGGGAATTCCCCTGAGTGTCGGGGGCAACTCTTCCTCCATGCAGTGTGGCGGTGGTCAACTCTTCCTCCATGCAGTGTGGCGGTGGTCAACTCTTCCTCCATGCAGTGTGGCGGTGGTCAACTCTTCCTCCATGCAGTGTGGCGGTGGTCAACTCTTCCTCCATGCAGTGTGGCGGTGGTCAACTCTTCCTCCATGCAGTGTGGCGGTGGTCAACTCTTCCTCCATGCAGTGTGGCGGTGGTCAACTCTTCCTCCATGCAGTGTGGCGGTGGTCAATATCTCTACATTGTCTGCCTCGTCACCACAGAATATATGTCATCCAATACATTACCATGGAGAACATTCTCGTCATTTGAGACAGATATACAAAGGATGACAGTGGAACCATCTCAGCCCTAATAAATGTACAGAGCTATATCACTCAGGCCCGTGGGAATGTTTTTGTTTGATGGTGAGCGCCCTCTCCTGGATGGAATCTGTCAATATTGTTTTACTTAACCTTGTTTTACGAGTACTGTAAGTTATTTGGATATGGTACAACTTTCAGATTTTTGCACCCTAAATAAAACCAATTAATGAAGAGGGAAATAATTCCGCCATGGAAATGCTAATGTTTATAATGTTAGCTGATACTAACAGTGCGTCGGTCAATGATGGAAAGTTCCCTGTTCTGTAGTGGTGCTTCGCAGTTTATGTACTTGTTTGGAAAACAGCGACTACAGAATCACCTGTGGCTGCTGGTTGTTAACTCGCAATATTAAATCCCAGAATGCACCAGCTGTTCCATCAGCTCTCTGACCATTACTGTGATGTTTCACTCAGAGTGACCATTCAAGATTCTGTCAATTTTGTCATTTATCCTGGATTTCTAAACAATGTTTTTCTCAAGAATTTATCAGTCAGATGGTAATAATATTAATATTATTATCTTCAGACACTTGGTTGTGCCATTTCAGGACAAGAGATTTTCACAAAAAGGAGCAACACCCACTCATGCTGTATTATTTGTAAATCAACTCTTTAATATCTTTAAAAAATTTACTTCAATCAGCACACACTGACACAAACACAAACCGTACAAAGATGAACACACGTCACACAAAACAGCACCAGATAAGTAATCATCATAAATATCTTTATACACTGTACAACTCCGGACACATTCTATGTACAAATTGATACCTTGGGTAAACAATGCATGTAAATTTTGCATAAAAAACGGTTAATAAATACATTCACCTGAGGTCAAGTATTTTGTAATCATGTATATATTCCATTTTTGCTTAATTGTGTACCCAATAAAGAATTTACCGAAATACTTGCTTCTGTGCACGTCTACAATCTGTGATACAGGACGCTGTATCCAGGAAGAAATTGCAAAGAAATGGTATGCTGGGTATGTATGATTTGGTCAGAAGACAAGTAAAGAACTCATCCTCACTTCTATTTGTTTGTTCGTTCCAAAGAGCAGACAGTAAAAATTCAAATATGGTCTACAGACACACAAAACTGTTCTCAATTTTGCCTGATATTTGATCTGGTTTAATGATCAACGTTATTTTGATGTACACACTACATTGAGTGACAGTGATTGTGCATGTTATGTCATACATCAGAGACTGACAGGAGACTATGGTCACAAAATCTACTGGCACAAAGGTATATACAGGTACTGGGCTGTGTCCACAAATGTCTCCTGCCCAACCATAATATCACTGATTGACAAACTTGTAGTACACACTCAAACACGACCAAGACTCTAGGATAACTCATGTTTTGCACATGATATGAACATATCTCGATGCATAGTTAAATATAATAAACCACTTTACTTATTAGGTTATCACAGTATATGAAATGCATTCAGATTCTGGTGCACAAGTCATAGTAATGTTAGACATTTAATTCTTGTGGCCAAGTTGCTTTACTGCATAGTACCTTAAATAGTAACTCCAAGCACCTGCCATTGCATAAAATGCTATAAATAGTTTGTATAATTAATGTACAAAGTAACCATTGCCGACTCATGAATGTCACCCAAGTGGACAACGAGCTATGCATAAACATTGACTTGTGAGTGACGGCCAAGAACAAAGTGTCCGTTCTCCTGGACATAATCAAACACAAAGTGGTTGCATGCATAAGGCAAGCATCGAAGGCATGACGCCCACCAACTCAGCCAGTAGGCCTTCAACCACCTCAGTTCCCTGTGTTCTTCCTATCACACAGAGCTAATCTTATTCACTTATGTAAACAAACCTTTATTAGGCTGGGCGGCTGAAGAACACCTAAATTGAACCATGACTTGAATTTTAATTAATAATCAACAAAACCAGATATCTTGCTTAAGAAGCAGGCAGCTGCAAGGTGGCAATGTTATCATACTGTTGGCAAGGTGTATGAAATAAACAACAACCAGCCTGTCCACAGGAAAACTGTCACTGCTGTTTCAGTCACTGAGTAGAACTGCCGGCCCATATGCCGTGCGTCCATCAGCAGTCACCTGCTTATACAGCTGATGCTTTGACTTCATGTGCCAGTTCATTGAGTTGCGCTGTCGACACGAGTAGTCACACAGGTGACACTTCAGTGGGCGTTCATCCGTGTGCTGCATACGATGTACACGCAGGTGCTTCGACTCGCGGAACGATTTATCGCATCCGGGGAAGTCGCACGCAAGGGGGCGATCATCGGAGTGCACAACTTGGTGAGCCCGCAGTGCCGACGTTGTGTCAAAGCGACGACTGCAGCCGTCATGGGGACACTGCCAGCGTGGCTGGATCTTGAGGTGCAGACGACGCACATGATTCTTGAGCGCCCCCTTGCTGTGGAGTCTAGCAACACACCCTGGGTGTGGACAGATGAATTTGGGTGGTCCGTCTTCGCTGTGCATCAGTAGATGGTTGTTGAGTCCGGTGCGGGACGAATATCCCTTACCACAGACGAAACACAGGTAGTCCTTGAACTCACCGACCTCCTTGCCATGGGTCGCCATCATGTGACTTTGAAGGTCAAACTTGCTGTGGGTCTCAAGGCCACAGTGGTCGCAGTAGAACTGGTTATCTTCATGCACGCTGATGCGATGCTCCCACATCTGTTCTGCCGTCTCAAACAACTGCCGACACAGCTTACACGTGTAGTACTTGCTCTCGTATGCCGACTGACTCACTTCGCCGTCGTTGCTACCGTTACTGTGAATGCCGTCATCGGGGGTGATATGCTGACTCTTTGGGTTTGTGTGTCGGAACTTCATGACAGACATGTAGAACTCGGGTCCAGCAGACTCATGCATTGTTTCCAGCAGACGATCGGGTGTACTGTCTTGTGTGTCGATATGGCCAATTGTATTGACCACCTGGTGTTCACTCAGCACGCTATCACTACACTCAACATCAGCGCCCTCTGGTGGTATAAGTAGTGTCGCAAGAATGTCACTTGGCTCATTTGAACATAGTGTTTTCATTGACAAATCAATGGGACCGTCATCGTCAGTGATGGGCTGTGAACACATCTCCTTGCCAATGTCGTTGCTGTCAGTTTTTGCCATGCATTGTTCAGTGGTTGGTGCCACTGCTTTTGTAGCAACGTGGTCAACTGTACTGCCATCGACGATGTTGCCATCACCATCGACATACACAGTGCGGTTGCCGTTTGTCTTGGTCTTCGCGAGGCCGTGCTTGCTCTTCATGTGCCAGTTCATTGAGCTGCGATGGCGACAAGAGTAAGTGCACAGACCACACGCGAGTGGCTTCTCCCCCGTGTGTATGGTGCGGTGGCGCTTCAAGTGCCGCCAGTCACGGAACGTCTTCATGCACCCAGGGTAATCACAGTGGACAATCTGCACGTCGCTGAATGTGCGCTCATTCGGGCCACTCTCATGCGTGGTGTTGGGTGACTGCAGCAGCTGATGACAGCGGACGTGTTGCATGAGGTCAGTATGTGATGAGTATCGTGCCACACAACCTCGATACACACACGCAAACTTTCCCGAGTCCACCCGATTGTCACACGTTGCGATGTCTTGTCCCCCCGGCATGTCTTCACTAGATTCACGCTCGCTGGCGGCCACGGCAACGGCCTTGAGACGCTGCAGCATGGTGTACCTATAGTTGGAGAGACTTGACTTCCCACGTTTGCGACACTCGTTATGCGTCATCACGTGTTCCCACATCTTCTCAGCGCTGTCAAACAACTGACGACAGAACTTGCATGTGTGGAACTTGATGGTGCAGTAGTCCTGCTTGTGTCTGCGCTTCTTCTTTGGTACTGCCTCTGACATAGCTGCTGGAACAATGTCTGAGACGGTGGCACTCACAACAGGTTCTGCTGTGATCTCGTGTCGATGTTCACATTCACTGCTCGCTGTAGATTCTGTGTCTTTGAGCCCGTCTATAGGTGTGTCGTCCACTGGTGCTGTCTCTGTGTTGGGATTCTTCATTTTTGTTTTCCACAAACGTTCGACCATCTCATTAAGGTCGGTGCGTGGGGCCCGGCGGTGTCGACAGAGATGGTGTGCCAACTCACGTGCACACTGGCCCTGGAAGCTGCATAGTTCACATTTGAACACGTCCATTCGCAGGCGGTGCTTCTGCAGGTTGGTGTTCAACTCCATATGGTCATCGTCCACTGGAGAATCGGGCGGATATGGAGGTGTTGAACCATGACCATTTGTTGCTGGTGAATGGTTGCATAGATCTGACCTGAAAGTGCCATTGCTGTTGATGTCGTCTGCAAGAGTTGGCAGTACTGAAATGTCAACAACATGACCATTGGATACGGTGGTCTTCCACTGGAGGTCTTGACTGGTGACAGAAGACATGGATGACATCATGTCTCCTGTAGGCTCCTGCTTCACACCAGCCACCGTCTGTGACTGTCCATTGCTGTGACCAGTGTCAGAAAACCTGATATCTGGATGCTGTGGGTCACAAACAGGCAGCTTCATTGGCATATTGAAAGGAGACACAGCCTGGGACATATCATCGTTACCATTAATGAATCTCGGAAACAAGTCGTTGTGACCTCCACGGCGAATCTCACCAGGTTCAAGGTCATCATCCCCAGTGTATCGATATCCGGAGAGGTCGGCGGCCATGGCTGGCAATGGCAGTATTTCTTCCGGCTCACTTTTTACAGTTGCCATCGGCGACGGTGCATGTGCATCAGCACCGCGTGGTGCCACATCAGTGATGGCACCACCATGCGTCATGACATCAGTAAGCAGGTCTGGACAACGATCGTGTTCCCAGTCATTTGGTGATATCAGCACGGGCATGTTGATGCAGACGAACTGTGACGGCATGCTGGTTGACACCGGCGGTTTGCTGGTAGGTATTGACGGTGTTTTGCCATGGGGTGATGCAACATCAGCCACATCGCCATCAGCTTTTGGCCACAGGGGGGCAAGTTTGTTGCTCTTTGGCCACAGCGATGGGAATTTACCGCATGTATGCACAACCTGACAGTGACCTCTGACCCCATCATGACTGTGTGCGATATGCTCCTTGAGCATCGACTGCTTCGGAAACGTAGCCTGACACACGCTGCAGCGGTACGCATTGTGGATGAGCTTGTGGGCGAGTAGTAGAGGGCGGTTGTCAAACAGGTTCCCACACACCTTGCACTTGAAGAGGGTGTTATAGGAGTAGCTGCGTCGCTCTGCCTTCTTGCGCTTCGATGGCGTCAGACCTTTCTTGACATCGATGCGGAAGTCAAAGCGACACGACTCAAAGTCTCCCATCACCGACACGTGTCACTGACGTCAGCAGTGTCAACATCCACAGCACCTACAGGTAGACAATAACACACTCAATTGTCATAATTACGTTGTGTCTGGCAATGGAATCAACCAAATAAAACTGACCACTGAATATGTTGAGCCTATGAATAGTGTTGTGCAAAAATAAATTAAATTATTATTATAAATATTTATTCTAAATTACTGTCATTAAAATACAAACCTATTGTCCAACCTATTCTAAGATGACAGAAAACATCAGTATAAAACACTATATCATTGTCCACAGGGAGAAAATAATATTTTGCGAGATAAACACATTAGGATTTTGCCAGTAAATATAAACTCTCTGCAAAAAAAACAGAAACGTTTATAATGTTCCACTATGAGATTATAACAGAAGGGTCATCTACATAGGTCAGTGTGATTGACCAGTCATCACTGTGTGACTGACCAGTCACTGTAGATAATGTAAGACCACATTTAGAGGTTCGTCTGCCAACGAAAGAGTTCCCAACAGGAACCGCATAATGCAGGTTGTTTTAATTTTTGTGAGGACTTGTGTAATTTTGAGTGAGTAGAAATTGTGTATTTGCGTGGTATCAGAGGTGTTTTTCAGGCAGAGTTTTTCTGCATATTGATACAGGTGTCATTTTGAATGGTGATGTCGTCATTTCAAGGCAAATCTGGGTCTCATTCTACCAGAAGTGAAGGGGTGTCAGGTTGGAAAGTAGTTTGTGACACATGCGAATGTTCCAGAGCACTTCTTTCAATGGAGATTAAACGTGCAGCAAACTTCTCAATATCGGATCTCGTAAAATGTTGTAGGAAATAAAGAAAACGTTATAATGGCTGCCTATGGGGAAATCAAATGTGGTATTATGCCAGATGGCAGCACTGTTGCCAGACTGTCTTAGTTTTTGTAGTCGCAATACAATGTTTATTATGCCGACGTTATTCACAATAATTGCAACAGTCAGACAAAATATTTGGAGATCATTCCTCATTTGTCCTCTTCTTTATGAATAATATTGACTGTTTTAATGCTGGTATTGTATTTGTACTAAGAATCTTCTGAAAACCAAATACAGGTAGGTCAATAGTTTCACAGACCCAGCCAGAAAAGTAATAAAATCCCGTCATTTCTTCACAAAATGAATTTAAACTTCAAACATCTAAAATAACTACCAGTATGCCAGAAATATTGTGAACAATCTAAAACTGACTGATTTCATTCGTACATAATATACAGTGACCCTCGGGACTATAAAGTATAGCATCTATGTAATGTAACTCAATGTAACACCGCTTATCTATTTAAATGAAACTCAGTTGCAGCATGTCAGTGTCAATCAATCAGTTTTAATTTAACTTCACATGTCTCTAAGAAGTAGACTCCCATGCTTACATGTACTTCAGGGCTGCTTACCAGTATAGCTGGCGAAAGGGGTTGCCAAGTTAGTTATCTTTTCCAATACACTGAACACCTGCATCCATGACAGGATTATTTGACAAACATGTGAGAACTTGCACACAATCGGTGGAAGACAAACGAAAGATAGTCACAAGACAGCAATGCCACAGAATTAAGGACAATGAAGTAATGCTGAGTTCTTATACTCTGATACATCACATTATCCAATGCTCTTTACTCTCTGGCAGACCTGTTCAATTGATCACCATCTCAACTTCTAGCTCTCAGAAGCATTTAGCCACACTGCAAATAACACACAAAGACTATTTATACACAACGATATCCATCAGTGTCTATAGTGACTCATTTTGTAGACATGTTTATAACATAATTACAACAAGTAGCAGCTGTAACATCTCAGACACTCAAGTTGTAACACTGATTACAACACAAGTCAGGACTAGTAGACCTACTGTGACATAAGTGCCTGGTTCTATTTCACTAACATCTTTATGAGTTCCTTATTGTAGATTAACTGGCCTCTAGTACCAATGGCACCTGTTGGAAATGATGCAACTGGTGAAACATTTAAAACATACCTTGTTTAATTGTATTATAGTAAATTCCAGTAACAAGCACACACAAATATGATGTTAGCATTCTGATCATAGGAGTCATTATACAGGTCACCCATATGAAAGGCCCTAAAACACACCTTGTGTTATCAGCATGACCCACATTCCCAGAAACTATTTATTCCCCTGACTGGAACTTGGAAGGAAGCTGTCTGCCTGATGCCTCCTACTTCAGACTGACCTACCTCGCCAGATGTTTCCTGTCAACTTGAGTGTCGGGCAGTTAGTCTTACCAAACAGACAGCTACACCAAGGCTATAAGTAAACTGCTAACAGCAAGTCTAGTGTCTTCTCCCAACATTATTCTTTTATGCTATAGAAGCTTATTAACTGGACCATAAAACATTTCTTTGGAAGTCTTCAAGAATTGATTAAGCTACACTGAAGCTACCAATGACAAAGACATAATTGAGCCACTTGTGTAATTAATGCTGATAATTTGATACGTGTCACTGCCAGTTGTGCCAATCACCAATGGAAGTCATTGATATGGGCTCACACACTTGGAAGTTGCAACTTTTAGTTAATCTAGTACATGTCCAGCTGGTACCTCTACATTCACCCTCTTATCAGTTTAATTACCAGTCTTGGCTGGTAGATGTACTCACACTGCCTGGAAGTAGAGAAATTGGCTTAAAATACAGCATCAGTCTTACTGACAACATGACATGTCACTTGTGTTCATCCATTTGTCGGTCTGGGTGAAGCTGACAAGACACAATTCTTGGTGTCTGTGTCCTTCTCTCTGTCACTGATCCCTCACTGCAATCATCTTCATCCTGTTCCACCCCAATCCCTTCACCCCCTATTCAGTTCACATGCCCAGCCCATTTTAACCAAGTTTTTCCTGGAGCACACTACTAAGTGTGTGTGACAAAGTGATGTAGAGAGTAGAGACCAGCATCAGTGTATAGAGGATGTGTCTGCAGCCACTCGTCTGCCAGGTGACCTCCCTAGGCCCAGGCCTAATATGGTAGTCACACTAGCCTTACAGTAGACAGGGTCTACAGCACCGCTGCTGGTCAATGTATCAATGTCACACCTGTAGTATATTTGGGCTTGTCTGCTCACTGGGAACATCAAGGTTATCAACAAAAGTTCCCCACATCCTGTTTGGGGCAATCTTCCCAGGTGTTTACTTACTGCCTTCTCACTGGCAGTTTCGACAATTCTTCCCCACTGGTCAATCCCTCACCACCACAATGCCACACAGCTTGTTGGCTCCAGAATGTCTTCATGACAGTCTTTTGACAGACTATGGTTGATACCCTAATTAACATATTTGTTTACATGCCAGAGTTGTTAGCCTGTGCAAATCTCCAGCATGGTGATCACATGGTTCCTACCTAGAGGATCAGGGATTGTAAGGGAACTCAAACCACTGCATGATGACAAGTCCTGTGAAAATTAGAACTTTCTTATCTCTAATCTACATGGCATCTTGACTAACGTAACATCATGTCCTCTAGACTTTCTATCGTTCTTAACTGAGATCACTTCTATCAGTACTTTCATAACCATTCAATATTTTAAACGTGTTTAGTTTCTATTACATGCTAATATTACTGTTCGTTAGGCGCATTTGATTTTACAATTTGAAGGACACCAGTTTGAATCCAACACAAAACCATTAATATGTTTTATACACTTTTGTTTATGTTTTCACTACACTGCAAATAATTATTATTATAAACCTAGTCATTTTAAATCAATGAAAGATGTACTGCTTGTGCTTTTATTGATGTAGTAATTATTTATTCGCGATGAAAATATGATAATTACCCAGTATATATAACGATGATGTATATTTCTAAATTGTGAAAACAAACTGTGATTTGTCTTGATAAATGAAATTTAGAAATACCGGTAGGCCTATACATCATTTTCGATACAATTAACATATTTTACTTTTCGTGGCATATAAATAATTACTAAAAAAATCAAACAAATACAAGCAGTAGTCTACATCATTGCTTTATGATTCAATTTATAATTATTATTTTGTGAAATGTAAAAAAAGTGACAAAAAGATATCAATGGTTTTCGTGTTGGGTTCGAACTGGTGTCCTTCCGATTGAAAAGGTGAATGCATGCATCTAACAAATGCATCTACCAAGATTCTACTCCCAGATTGAACGTGTTATGTTAAATATACAACTCCTCCTTCACACATCAGCATACTAATGATTAGTTATGGCTTACACAACATGTACACCGTATCTCTGTTTGTAATTTGAATTGTCACAGGGGCTGCAATTGATACAACTACTTTGAAAATGAGCTGAAGACGGTGACGGTCTCGAAGCTCAGACAGGCTTCTGTGAAACCTCTGGCTTCAAATGTTCAACATTTTATTCACGTGGAATCTTAGGATAAATGTATGTCCTCTATGATGATCAGTGTTTGTAGTACATTGGAATATCGTACAATAATTCATTTTGATGCTCATTTCGACCCAAAAGTTATCCTTAAAAATTCTCTGGATCCAGTATGTGTCCTTTCTGATGACGTCACAACTGGACATCCAGAAAACACCGCAAAATATGCATATTATTCGAAAAAGTTCAGTGGCATAGCATAAAATGTGGAATTTCTAATTCAATGATTTTTATTATTTTTTTTGGCTTTGTGGACATGGAGCTATATACAGCTGTAGCAGCATGTTGAGTCACGCATTGGGTATTTTATTTCCTTTAACTTACTTTGAAGCATATCTTTTGAAACATACAATGTTTCGACCCATCAGCTATTCAGCTATAGGAGTTGGTCACATATTAGTGTACCTGAGCCAACACACGTGACACCAGTACATGACCAAGCCTGATAGCTGATGGGTCGAAATGTCATGTTTCAAAAGATATGCCCAAAAGTAAGTTAATTTATCATGTTTTATATATATATATATATATATATATATATATATATATATATGTTACAATTTTTTATATAATATTTATATTTAAAATATATTAAAATATGACTTTACATGTTATTTTTTCTCTCAAGAGTTTTTATATCCTTCTCCTTAACTTAATTGAGCACACTGTTCACGGTAAGAACATTTCTGGTGACCTGCTTTGTAACTTTTAGTAAATGTAGTAAAATACTAGCTACCCCTTACTTAAAAGTCAAATTATGATGTCCATCAATTTTTAAATGTAACTTTCATTAATACCTCAGGTAAACTATTGTAATATAGTACGCAATTTTAAGACAAAACAGTGTGGAGAAGCTAAACATTTATTATTCTGCTGGTTACTGGCGACTGGTAATAATTAAGTATGTGCAACTTTTTTTTTTATATAATTAGTAATATCTAACTTTTTGCAGCTTTAGAAATTATCTGATCTAGGTACAGTGTATTATTATTATTAATAACATTGTGACCAGTCCAGTACCCCAAATACCTATACTTCTGACATCTGATTCACAACTCAAAAGGACAAATAAATAAAACTGAAACATTAAGTACTCGAGTTATTGCAACACACATTCGATCGACACCAGGCAAGTAGTCAGCTAATAGTGTTCTTTTAGAAACTGGTGTAGCTGTACTGAGTCACTACAACATCTACACCAGTAGCATGATGCAGTAGGTAAGTCTAGGTAGAACAAAATACTGCAGAACTTTCTGTCATATTATCTAGAGCAAGGCAAATATATGAAATGTTCAGCTTACAAATAATACTGAGGAAATCCAAGATGCTTTACAGTGCAAGTATTTGCTTCAAACACAACTATAGACCTATGTAGTTCTACATTATATGGAATATGTGACTAAATTTTTATTTAAAAACTGAACACTGAACATATTAAGAACATTTTCTATGAATTCACCAGCCTGGATAAGTGAAAACTACAGATGTCCATAACTTGGATAATAACTGAACAAATACATTGCTCCAGCAATGTATATTTATTATATATATATATATATATATATATATATATATATATATATATACCCTAATGCCATACATGTTTGATTTGTAAGAATATAACCTTAAATATAGTCACCCATAAGTCTGCCATGTGATGTGCTGTTGCATAAATATATACCGCTCAAAAAAGTTTATCCCCCAAATAAAAGGGAGGCTCAATGACAGCACATAGCTACATATATCACTGACATACTGAGGGTGTACTTGCAAGTGAGTAGCCAGGAAGTGTGTTGTTCCACTACGGATATAACCACTGTATGTTCATCAATATAACCATCCAAATATAAACAACCATTTTGTGAACGCACATTCATGAAGTTGGCACAAGCATTACAACTCACTATGCACACTCATCGTCTCTAAAACATCAAATCAAATCCACTGACATCCTACAAAGTAAAACAAACCACTCCAGGAAGTCAACTTACTGGTCAACTTCCTGTGTCCAGTAGATCAGCTGGCCCACTTGTGTGTTGAACGTGAGGTAAAACTTTTGCGCAGTTAGACCAACAATAAACTTGCAGTTGGCCTGTTGCCTGCCCTCTTAGACTGGTAGGCCACAACATATCCATGAGAGAATCACCAGCCTACAAGCCACAATCAGCAGATATCTGTTTAGGGAAATATGAAGCTGACGCTGAGAGCCACATGTGGCTGTGATCAGTCCATATAAGGAATGAGAGCTCTGACGAGGTCTGGTTATGTATGGCTACCAAGCCGGCTGGCACTATCAAATTTCTACATGAGTACCATTAGCTTTAAAACAGCCCACCACCACCACCACCCCACCCTACCCCACAGCCACCACTACTACTACAGCCATCTCCACTTCACCAGTGATAAAACAGCACCTGCCAGTGCTGCTATAGTCCTTTTCAGAAGTCATAAAACTCCCTACTTCCTAGAATAGCACCCGACAGCATATGGAACTTGTGTGGCAGTGCATGCTGCCTAGCTGAGTATTTGTGTGAAGGTATAGCTGCAGAGGAAGTTTATTTACATAGATTAATTGAAAAAAATATTTTCTTCAAGTTTCATGCTCTCAGTCACTCAGTCAGAGCCGCCTTTCAATCCAGAAACCCTGATCCAGGCAAACTCATATTAATAATAAACTAACATTATAGTGTTTATTAGTACTATTCAAATCAGTCCTGCCTGTTCCTAGGTGTTATTTACTATTTAAGATAATGTTCTTAAGACTATAATAAATAAAATGTCATGCTGAACGTGTACTGCTCAGTGCCCACCAAGTTGTGCTTCTTCTTCATATTATTGTGGTAAACCTTTACATGGAGGAATATTCCATAAAGGTAATTACTTTTGTAAGCCCTTAAAGTTAAAGACAAATCATTATAATGTCATACGCTAATTAATTTGTATATGAGTAATGATTTATAACAATTTCACCAGTCTTGCCCGATAAAGTAGGATCGGGAACAAGATGAAGCCTGCGATGTTGTAAAGTTGTAAACATTGAAAATCTGTGTCTAATAATGCCCAAAGTTTGTGTTGCCAGGGAAAATTCACAGAATACAATGTTTTATCTGAGTATCCACCAGCAACATAGAAACGATAGCAGAAGGTGTGCCCTGTGGAATTATTTTATTTGCATGAAAAGGGCTGACATTCAAGTGTCAATGTAACGGACTGTCAATCTAGCACACTATAGTTAGTTGGTACTGCCGTCTGCTGGATGGTGCAGTGCCATCAAGCCACACACACACTTCCAACTCCTGATTCAGTTCAAACAACAATTATCATTTCTACCAGCACTTGATGAGCAGGTGTCAAAAAGAAGAGGCAAGATTGCTGACCATAAGCAAAAACAAAACACTACCCTGGCCTGATGAAACTGTAAGCTCACTTCACTGGCTTGTGACTGTCACATTGTTTACTCAGTAAAACAATCATGGCCTTTGTAATGACACGATCTCAGCTGATTACGCCACTTTCCATATATATATACATTGTTTTATGTATTGTGAGATGTTTATATCCTCAGTTCCACAACAGTTAACAATGTAATTTTCATGCAAATAAACATAAAATTTACACTGTCGCTGTAACTTGTAAAAAAAACTTTAGTTTGTATACAGTATGGTATTATAATATTATTGTTTGTGTTGTAAGTCAGCTTCTTATTCAATGGAATATAAAAAAACAATATACAGTGTATGAGCCTGCATTTATTGGTGAAATCATTTGTCATGAATAAAATGTTAACCGCCAGGATGTCAGACATAGAATCTGCCACTTTGACACTGTATTCTGAATTATCTGCTAATGAAACTGTGTTATAGCAGTTGCAAACAGTGAGTTAGTATTAAGATATTTAGGTGCATAACATAGTCATTGTATTTACAATGTATGCAAAACATTGCTTTTCGCTATTCTTTAACAGCCCACCACATGGCCACATAAAAAGCTACAATTGTGTGTAAAACAAAACTGTACATCTTAAAAATAAGTTACCACAATTTCAAATTCAGGGCTTAAAATTGATTTTCTTTGGAATTTAATGCCACAGGATGAAATTTCGTGACTTGATCTCCCTTTTGGGTCCATCACCCTAGATGATTGTTTACCAACATTATTATGTCTTGAAATTATTGACAGATCTGAAAAAAGACGACTTCAGAAATTTGTCATTTAATAAACACACTTAACAACAGTTTAATTTAACAATTTACTTGATTATTAATATTATGTGTGCACAAGTTTGCCACAATATGTGTCAATTTGTAGTGTAGCATGTGCCATGACAGTTATAGCATTGCCATTGGATTCTCAATGTAGATTTTCTGGGTTTGTATGCTATTTTACTATTTCAAGCATCAATTCATTCAATCAATTTGACACTCAAATCGACTTGGGGAATACTTGCATACGAATAGTCTTTCCACAGTAAATAAAACATCTATTTCAATGTTTCCCAAGGATATCAAGAACGTTCCTGCTTGCATATAAAGTGTAATTAAAGCAGTCCTCTAGCTTTCTGACTTGACCTAAGGCTAAACAAGGGAGTGAATATCGCACTATGGTAGACTAGCATATGCCTATTGTTACAAAATGAATTGCTGCAATGCAGTGTACAAGATTTGAAATTAAAGTCGGTTTTAGGTCGTGACAACTGTGTCTGTGATCACTCATTGACATTTTCATTTGACACTGTCGCCATGCATGTACGTTCACCGAGCCATCGACTGACAGTTACACTCACATTGTGACTGTGTCTGTGTGTGTCTCTACTCACATTAGGGTCTCTTGTCATGCCTCACGCAATCACGGTCTGTGTGTCAGTGACAATCACGAAGTCAATGCCAAACCGACAAGCTAATGAATGCCTAGGCTAAACGGATCATTACTCTGACGTTTCGTTGTGGATGTATCAATCAAAGCATCCCGATAAAGACCTCACTACGGGTGTTGCCGACCTAAGAAAGTTTATTTTCGGGACTCACCTGGCTGAACTGCTACCGTTTTCTTTGGAAGGCAGCCGCATCCATATTTGGATGGTAACCGAGAGAATTCGCAACTACGCACACAAACTCTGACAAAGTTCATATACGCATTTTGTCGACATAACATGTGATATCCACTATCACAAACCATTCTGTGTGAAATGGATACAGATATGTGCAAGTAGTTTCCTAGAATGTGTGCTTGTGTCTGTTAAAAAGCAATGCTGGACGGCACACAAGATCAAACACGCGAATCAAGTTACAAAACAACAACGATCCCAGATCGCCGCCATAGCTAATTTGTAAATACGCGGGACCTTTTATTATTTCGATTTAGCTATTTTTACCATATCTTACTCTGGGAGCATAAGCAACGGGATAGACATAATACGTATCTTAGAAACAAAGGGAATTCTGTGGTAACAGTTAGCCACCCTTCTAGATATATTGCCAAGGGGACCAGACCATCCTCGCAAGCTAGGTGTCCTTCCGCTAAGCTACTGTAACCCTGGCTGCTCCCGGTGTCTGGTAAATTATCGCTCTGCCAACGTTGCCACCAGGGCGGCCTTATCCCAAAATAAGATAGAAACGCCGATTAGCTCTCAGGCCAACTAAGAAATAAAACCTAAAATATGGATACACTTTTATAAGCTAATACTATAAAATATTATTAAAAAGTATTGAACATTAAACATATATTCACACAACAATATACAGAATCATGCATTTGCTGTTGTTTATGACAGGATTAGTCTCAATTACCCGGCCACGCACATTTAAGCCCCTCACACGGATAACATTCAAAAACCGGGTAAGTCATCTAAAGTGACTAGACTGTCTTCTCGGCAAATTTACGCAGCCGACCGAGGGTCTAACGTACGCGAGCAATACGTGTCTGAAATCACACAATACTTTTTTTAAATTATATCACACGACCGGTGGCCGACCATACTCTTCGTGGGCGATTTCACTGGGTGCCGTTAAAAGCGGCGTTTTCAAAGGGATGTGCTAGGGGTACGAACGTAATCAGCCGCAGCGAAATTAAGTAGACATACGTATAAATGTAGATACAACATGATATTGTCTAAATATTTTTCTTTTTTTACACTTTACCAGAATGTAATTATCTATCTAGTAATAGTCATGCGGTCTTCACCAATCGGCTTACATGCAGCATTTAGAAACAAGGAGCAAGGCTAGAGGCGCTACCTTGAGCGAATTGCCTCTCTTCGTCCGTGTGTTATTTCTGACACTTAGCATATATCCGGATCGTTTAGTAGACGGTGAAACAGAAATACGTCTGCCTCTTTTTATTTGTAGCTTAATTCGTAGATTATAATAAGTAAAAATGAAAATGTTGTAACGCTACACAAGCGAAGAGTGGTTCAGTACGCGAGGGCGGGGGACGCTAAATTCGTATTTTGTTCCTTTGCCTTTGGGTCTGGCTTTGGCTTTGCTTATTAGCCTTTGGCTATAATTGGACTTGGCTTATATTGGTTTCGAGGTTATACCAAAGCCGCCATTTTTGCATTCTGAGATTCTCATGAAATCTTGAAATCGAAAATTACGTCATGTAACTCTTCGCCTTATCGCCTCCAATCCGAAGTTACTTGGTATACCGGTAGCTGGTTAATTCGTTTATAGTGGCCGGTGGTTGTAGAGGCCTAATTGGCTAAAGGCTAAATTTGGTTTATTGACATAATGTGCATCAAACCAAGCATATACTTTGAAGTAAAAGATAAAAAAGCAATCTTACAACTTCATGTTAGGATAGTTTGTTTCATTAAATTAATTAATCAATGATAGGACATGATACCATTCGTGAGCCAAACTGCTGAAGTAAAGAAGTTAAGTGTTACCCATCTAACTATCCTATGTCATACGACGCAAGACCAATTTACATATGTTATTTATGAGTAGATATTCAGTAGACTAGTTTTATATGCGATGGCTACCAATTTCCGATCAATAGCAGATGGATTAAAGAAGCTTTTCTCAGACGGAATATTAAAACATGAAATAAAAAATCAAATAAATTACCTACAAAGCTATGGTAAAAACTTGTTCTGAAAAAACCCAGCTCCGCTTGGGACCACCATTCCACCAAAGACTACACGCTGGCCGGGTCACCAACCAATGTCACAACACGTCCTCTGTAGATTCCATTCTAGAAAACCCGAACTGTTCGCCCCTCAAAACCACGTAGAAAGAAAGCACGCTTCATCATAATTAACTCTTAACGTCATCTTAATTAACTATCTGCACCTGCCTTCACTGTTTGGCCCAGGTAAAATAAATACTATAAACTCCCATGACATCACCCGTATGACCACCCCACCACCATACGCAGTACATGAAGATATCCTTTTCCGACATACAATAAGAGAGTAGATTAGTCTACCCCATTAAGTGGTATCTGCAATAACACTGGATGCGTGGAACGTTTTTAGAATTAGACACACGAACAATTTCCAAGTGGTGAGTATTTGTAGTGGCGTTGTTTGGCAAAAAAATGAAGTAACTTCATTACACAGTACTGAACATTTCGTACTGCATAATGAAGTAAGTTATGCATGTAGATGTACGCATTCTCTTGTGACGATAATATATATATATATTTTATATATATATATATATATATATATATATATATATATATATATATATATATATATATATATATATAATATCGTTCTTTCGTGAACGTGTTAATCAAGTTGGAAGAATACTATATCAAAACAAGATTTTTTTTCATAACTAGTAATGGGTGAAACATCGATGTGATTCGAAATTAATGTATTAGTTGTGAAATTAAGAAATCTTGTTTTCTTCTTCTATTAATCAGCCAACATCAATGTTTTGATGATTATGCTGATTTGTGGAGGTTGCAGTAGACACTTCTGAAATGTAGTGAAAGGGTGTGTGACATAGTAGATGGGGGGTAGTAGACATAAGAAATAAGAGGGGAGGGGAAAGGGGAGGGGTGGTCTGTCTGGTTACAGGTGGGCAGCAAGCCTGGACTTGAAACAGTCCAGGGACTTGGCTGCCACTATTTCCTGGGGCAGGCTGTTCCATTCGGGGATGGTCCGGGGGAAGAATGACATCTGTCTGTACTGTGTCCTGCAGTAGGGGATATTGTAGCTGTGTGTGTTTTAATACATATCGTACTGTCACAAGAGAATGCGTACATCTACATGCATAACTTACTTCATTATGCAGTACGAAATGTTCAGTACTGTGTAATATATATATATATATATATATATATATATATATATATATATATATATATATATATATATATATATATATATATAATCAGACATGGGGTTAATGGTATTCTGTTAAAAATGTAAACTTTTTTGTAATGTTTGCAATATTTAATTAGTCATGTTAAAGTAATTATTACTCTATATAAGTCTATGCCTACAGTTAATTTAAAATTACTTATAACCCTGACAACAATGATCGAAACAATAGTAATGAATATTCGGTTCAGTTCGCCAGACTTCGGTTTTATCTAACAAGTTCATTGTGTTTAAAGTCAATTGTCGTTGTGTGGTTCACTGCGCGTGCATGAATATTAATTATAATCTGACTGCACAATTAATCACTCACATAGCAGCAAGCGCAAATTGATTCACATAAACACAATTATGTATCTGCTTGTTGCGCAGATAAACCCCAAGTTATTCATTGATTTGCACGACATAAGTAGCAGAGAAATTTCTGATCCGAAATTGTCATGTTTTGACGTCATGCGCAGATCATTTTAGTAAATCATACATATATGATAAACTATAGGGAGTGAAACTATCACAGGACAGTCAAGATATTATATAATATTTCGACTCAGTGTTTATAAAATGCTACATTCAGGTGTCAAAATACCATTGTACATCAGCAGTGCATTAAAATGGAGTTCGTGTAGCCGGCAAGGTTACTAACTAATTAGTAAATTATTTGATCACCGTTGATGAGTGCATGTTTGGGCATGGAAATGCAAAATGGAAACGTGAATACTCACCCACCACTGTGAGTATGTATGCATTCCGTGATGTTGTAGGCAGCGGTCCTTTGAAGTCAATACTGAGTCAATCCATTGGCTGCGTAGACTTTATCAATGTTCCAAGAGTTCGACGATAGAACTGTGGTTTTAGCTCAGCACAGATTATGCACGTGGAACAAGTTTTCTTGATATCTTCTGTTGTTAACCATGAAGGCCACTGAGGTCTTTCGCCACAACCACTTATGCACGCCAAGGCAATGAACTGATCTCAACAATATCCTCGGTGAGAAGTTTAGAAACCTCTTGTTGAATGAAATCCTGGTCATCCTTGCTGAAACGCCTGGATTTACTGGCGATAGGCTTGCAGTCAGGAAGTAGATTTAAGAAGAGAGATGGCTCGTCGATTGTAGTTGCAGAGACGGCATAGACTGGTGCTGAGTTTGGAATAATCAACTCAGATTTACCTCCTCCAAATTTAGTGGTGACCCTCTCGTGTTCTTTCTTGAAGTCGTGGCCGATGATGATGTCACTACAAAGGTCTTTGAGAACACCATGGCGTGTTCATGTATAGACATGTTGATTGAGGTCGATATCTGCAAAACAGTGGCCAATGCCATGTGTCTTCAGAGAGCCTTGGAAATATCTTGTTTCGACGGATGAATCTTCAGATTCAGTTGTTCGGCCACGGTTTGAGTTATGAAGCTATCAGAGCTTCCCGAGTCGATGAGTGCTGACAGAGTATTTCCATAGACGGATACATCAACAGAAGCCTGTGATAGGCTGTTTGGACACGCAGCTGTGATTGAGCAAATCGTAGGAGAGAACACTGCAGCCGTTGTACTTGCATTGGCTTTCGACATGCATACCTTTCCAAAATGTCCCTTTTTTCCACAGTTTCTACATGTAGCATCACGTGCCGGGCAACTGCTTCTATTGTGAATGGAATCACCGCAGAAGTAGCATTTCTTCTTAGGCTCATATGTTGCAGCAAGAGAGTGATCCTTCGGCACTGGGATTTCAGTATGCTGATCTGTCGGAGAACTTGATACCGCTGCAGTTACATGAATGCTTGGCATGGCGTATGCTTCAGAATTCTTCTGTGCCAAATCTAAGGAGTTTGCTTGATCAAAGGCCGTCTTGAGGTCAAGTCTAGTGTTCTCCAGGAGACGTTGCCGAATTAGTGGCGATGCTATTCCATTGATGAAGGAATCACGGACCAGTTCCTCTCGGTATTTTTCAGCAGTAACATTTATGAGGTTGCAGTCCTTGCTGAGTGTCCGAAGTTCTTGGAGGAATTCAGTGAGAGTTTCACCTGGTTTTTGTCTTCTGGTTGCAAGTAGATGACGAGCAAATATCTAATTCGGAGTTTTGATGTACAACTGTGTTAGAGTCTCTATTGCAGCATCGTAGTCTGCACAATCCTCGATGTAGTCATAGACGTTGTGTGATACATAGTTGACGAGAGTTTTGAACTTGTTTGAAGCATTTTCACCACATTCTTCGATGAAATTCCTGAAGGTCCTGTGCCAGTGCTTCCATTCTTTGGCAGCTGAGGGAGAGTTCGGATCCAGGTTTCAGGTGAGTGTCCATATTGACTGTCTAGTTAAGTTGAATAAATTGTTGTAACCTTCGATATTAGGCTTTAATCAAATTAAATGTCAGGTAGACATCATAAGAGTCATAGAAACAAAATGAAAGAAATGTCACACATAATTTGTAAATTAAATATTATGTCAATTACATTGCGCTAAAATGTCCGTTCCGCTTTTTATACATGTTATGCCCATAAACCCCATTTCACTTATGTGCATCTATGGCCTGGGAAATCCTATAATGTCTGCTTCCCCAGTGGTGTCATTTTTCCCAGCTGTCACAAAACAAGGTCACCAATCAGGGTCATACTCGGATTACTAAGCCAGGGTCATGCATTCAGGATGCTATCAGGGATTCTGGAGGAAAACTGGAAATATAATCTGTCGAGTATATTGTGACATTTCTTTAATTAGAAACCATCACAAGTGTAAGATGGGTATATTGTACCAAGATTTAACCAGCCGGTTTATATAATTATTTCCTCATAATAGCGGGTAATGATCGTATGAGGTCTCATTGAACTAGTAGGTTAAATGTTAGGGTTTCCTTCCCCTAATCAAGGGAATACATAACTTTATTAAGGGATTAATTTTAAATATTGCGTATTTATAGTATGGATTTATGATCATGTATTATACAAGCTTTATGAAACATTATATGTTATGATAAAATGAATGCCGATGCTATGTTATACATCACACATTTTACGTTTATTTCATTATCTCGACGTATAATTAGCGGAGCTACCTACTTGGACATATAACAATTTAGAACTGTATTAATGATACTTAGAATGTATTCCTCGACTTGGGAACACAGTGTTTAAACTAATATAAACATACTGGCGATGCTTTGGGCATTCACCCATTTGAAAATTACGTTACATATTTCAGCGTGTCCCAGAAATAGATCGCGTGCTCGTACGTACGACGTTGTAGCACAACTGAAATGCTGACGTGTCGCAGGCAGAGCTGATGCCCGAGAGCCTACGCATTATGGTGGCGTCCAGTGATTAATGATATCCAAGTTTGAAACATTATTTAATATATACCGTGGCTCCGTGTTCATCAAATCATGGTCACATAGCATCTACATGGTATGTTTTTATATTTGGGCATTTCAACTAACCACTGGATGTTTTATTATGTAGGAACAGTTCGAAAAGTTCGTTCATCTATGAGAATGACTATGTGAGTATGTCTGTGTCTGTGCTGACTATATCTATGCCTGGTTGCTGAGAATGTTGATACACATCTCATATCATATCAGTCTTTGAATTTGTTTAACTTTGGCAAGTGCGGTTATTTTATTACTCACTGTGTGCTATGTACACAACATACATGTCCATTTAAAAAAAAATGAGTTGTGGATTGTGTAGACTAGTTTATTATTAAATGTTATCGTAGTCGTAGACGTAGACGTAGTCGTAGAGGTAGTGACGTTTTAGTTTAGACAATTACCTTTTAGCGAATTGTACGGATTTACAGTAAGTGTAACAGGCGTACGAAGCAATCATGCCTATACGGATATTTATAGATGTGAAAGAGATAGTTGACCCGGTCGTGAGGAAGCAAAAGCCAAAACGTTGAAAAACAGTGTGAGAGCCGTTAGGCGATACCACTTACCAGGATGACTGAAAACGGATTTTTACAAGTCAAGACTCAAGTACCATAAATCCTATTAAAATCTACTGAAACAAAAACAATACAAAACAGAACTGAACATTTTTATTGCTAGTTTGTCATCTATTTTCTGCTTTCTGTGTACTAGACCCTACAAAAAATTATGTTTGTGTATTATATTGTACAAATTAAGTTCATTATCAAGAACATACACACTACATATAACCATTAATTATTATTAAGCACGTAAACCTGTGAATCCCAAACAGTGATGACATGAGTCGCATCTTATCTTGATGGCTTCGCCTTCGGCTTCGAGCAATGCTATTACAAGCTAGTCACCTTTTGAATGTTATCCGTGTGAAGTGATGCCAACTCACGGGCCTTGGGCTTGGGTAATCGAGTCTAATCCTGCCATAATTCCTGCTTCATAAACAACATATTGCGTATTGCGCATGACTCGTACATGTCAAAGGTTAGCGCGTACTTTCGGTTCGCAGCTTACCAGTGTGGAATGTATATCCGGTACAGGATGTCGATCAACTTTGTTTTGAGTATTTTTTATATACGTGTTACGTCAAAGGTTACCAGCTTAAACACTGTGACTGTCGAAACTGTGCGTGACCTATGCATATTACAGCTTACGGTAATGATACCTGGCAGTTGGGGATGAATTTTAATACAAACAAATGTCCCATCCTAAGCATAAAAAACAAAACACAATTCTTCTATAGCTTAAATAATGAAACTCTGGAATATGTAACTATACCAACCCTGACCTTGGCGTCACCATATTTAATGACTTAAAGTGGCACTCACACATTTCTACAATAACCAAAAAAGCAAATACTTGGCTTCGTAAGACGAAATGTACGCAGATGTCCAATAAACAGCAAACGGACGGCATACATTGCCCTTATGCGCGCTGTCTTAGAATACAGAGCCATAGTGTGGGACCCATACCATCGGGGGGACATAGACAAATTAGAAAAAATCCAACCCAACACCGTGCAGCTCGTTTCATCACTGGAGACACCCAGGATCGGTCACAACCATGCTCACCAACCTTAACCTCGACACATTAAATAATAGGCGACGCGACCAAAGAAAAAAATTTATGTACCGAACTGTTAAGGGATCTCTCCCAGCCTTCCCCACTGAAACATCCTTCCGGCTCCAAAAAACAAACAATAAAAAAGGACACATTCAGCCTAAACACTTCCCAGACCATGTATCCTCAATTGTTTTCCAACAACTAACAACCAACAACACCAGATGTTTCATAGTACCTACAGCCCACACTGAACAATTTAAGAATTTTTTTTTGTAAAAACAATAGTTGACTGGAACCAACTTGGCGAGTCGCAGGTCCAGGCTGAAACCATAACTCATTTCAGCCGCCTGATCTGCGGCTCAAACACTCGGTAACATGCGCACATATCCCCTATCGTATATAATAGCCATTTTTTTAATCAATCAAATCAATCAAATCACTTTATTGTCCTTAAAAAGGATTTGCCTTTTACAACTCATGATCACATCTAAAATATATGGGATGGTCACAACAAAATGCAAATGACTTTTCCAGATGTATCCACTATAAGAACAATTCAACCGGGTGACATCAATAATATGACTCATTTAGCATTCAACATTCTAATGGCCACAGGCACAAAACTCCTGCTATAGCGAGATGTTTTACATTTTATACAACGGTATCTCCTTTGAGACGGAAGTACATGGAAGAACGTAGAGAGCGGTTAATCAGACATAGCACGAGCTTTCTTCAAAATTGCATGGTCGATTATTTCGAAAAGGTTTGGTGTAGGTAAACCAATGATCTTGGCAGAAACGTGTGAGATTTTCAGAAGCCTGTTACGTCATTGGCTCCTCCCATTCAGATTTTTTTATGCGCTTGCTTTCTTATCATTATTATTAATAAACATAACAAAACCTCATGATTAGCGTTCCTTGTAATTATTTATAAACGGTGTTTCCTTAATAATATAATTGTTTCTGTGCATCTTATAATTATGGTTTTGCCAGAGCAGTATTTTCAGCGCTTTTTATAGCGTTTATATTAGTTTACATCGGTAAATACAAATCTCCGGTTTTTATAACATAATAAAATTATATCCATGTCAGTTTGGTATGTTTGTAACTATCTAATGGGACACTGGCGTGAACATGTGCGCGCATGAAACAGCGAGTAAAAATGTGTTATTATGTAACACAATTGTCGCGTGTGTTATGAACTCAGTCTCGACATTCTGGCATGGGGTCAAATTTGATCGGCCACCTAAGGTCACGCCATGCAAATCTCGTGCGCAAGCGCATACATGGAATAAGAATAATTAAGAATACTTTATAGGGAAATTACAATTCTGCATGTGTACCGTAAACAAAATATAAACTTGCAAAGGTAAATACCACACATAAAATAATATAAAAAAATCACAATAAAACACATATATAATAAGCATTATAAATATAATTGAAACATTAAAATCACACAAAAGTATAGCTATAAACAATTAGTACCACTCCATACATCCTCATCAATTCATTAAATGTCATTTCTAGTTGTATCTATCCCCTTTTGGTCGCAAAATTACCCAGCACATCGTGTTGTTCTAAAACGTCCGCTGCGTTGAATGATTTTATTGTCAAAGTCCGTCTTAAGTGGGTGTGTGTTGTCATAAAGTACGTCTGTCGGGTAGTGTATGTCAAACGAGTCTTATCATCTTGCCTATGACACTTTCTGCCTTCTTTATGCTGCCTCTAACCTGTTTTGAGATATTTCCACCCCAACAGACACAGCTAAAAGTAAGCATATTTGAAATAGAAGAAGTAAAAAACATTTTGTAAAACCATACAATCTGAGGACTGATATCAAACGATCTTAATATAGTAGACGGGTAGACACCACAATTGATTTTCCCCATAGGCTATCATTGTAACGTTTTTTTATTTCTCGCTAGGTTTTTGAAGCCATGGTATTGCCAATTTCAGACATTAATTAGCATCCATTCACACATGTCATGTATAAAATTCGTGAAAATTACATATATCGTTCTCTAACAATCCAATCTCTAACCTGACACCCCTTCATTTTTGCTTCAATCAGCCGCCGATTGCCCTGTTGACACCTCTAGGCTAGGCCGAATTACACCGGTATGCATACGTACCTGGTCACTCACTGTCTGACAAATATCAACATTTCGCAGCTCTGATACCATGCTAAATAGACACATAATTTCAACTCAACCAGTCCTATATTCAGTGTTTCCAGGAATTTACAAAAACTGCACAGTGCAGTTCTTTTTATTATTTGGTGGTATCCCAGCAAACATAATAACATTCTGGTAACGTTAGCCGGTTATAATTAGGTTATGCAGTAACGTTCCCATATAACGTTAAGGGAACGTAAAGAAAATTTCAAAAGAAAAAAAACCGTTATGAGATCGTTACAGGCTAACGTTATCGTAACGCAGAAATAACGTTATCGTAACGTTCTGGTAACGTGTTTTTGTTAGCTGGGTACATTATTTTTTCAATATTACAATCCTGTCTTTCGCTTTGTCCGCCACGTGGAGCCAGTGGTCAGTAAGACCACAGTGACTAAGGTAAGCTAGTAACTGAGTCCCAGGCCGACTTCTGTTTAGCCACCTATCTCAAATTTTGCTAATAACCCATAGTTAATCGTATATCAAAAGTGGTGGTGTGTGTGTGTGTGTGTGTGTGTGTGTGTGTGTGTGTGTGTGTGTGTATGCGCGCGCGCCCGTGGGTGTGCGTGTGGGTATCTTTTTTATTCTGGGTAAAAACAAAATACCTAGCTGTGTTAATTCCCAATTGAACATACGCCAGATTTTAATTGAAAATTAATTAATTGCAAGTTGACCAAATGGTACAATTTGTAGCTAGAATTATTCGTCTTGGCCATGGCGTCAAGGAAATGCATGATTCATCGTTTCTGTCAGAAATTTTAGTATCCCAAATGACTAAATACATTATTTGAACGTATTGCCAGGTGGCAGCGGACTTGCAAGGTGGTAGCGAACTCGACCTAGGTCATGACGTAGTTGTCGACTGTGATGACGCGAGCGGCGAATAATGTGGCTACATCTCTGGACTCCCCTACTGTTAGCTTAGAACATAGTTGATGACAGCCAGGTTGCTAGGTGCATGTTTTAAGGTTATATTATATCTGTAGACTATTTTTAGTTGGTTAGGCACATTGAGGACGTGATGTTTGTATTATGTGTTGAAACCAATTCTCTAGTTATATGCCCACTTCTGTAATAATTTTAAGTCGTTTGAGGGCACTGTGCACGGTCACTGAATGTTGGGATCTCCCTGGATAAAATGTAGTCATCTCCACACACACACACACGCCCGCACGCACACACGCACGCACGCATACACACACTAAGCCATCCATTGCTTTAAAATAAAAGTGTTGTGTCTAACGTGTTGGTCTGTCTTAATCGATAGTAGGTTTCGGTTGACTTCTGCGTGTCGGATCGAATGTGATCTTCATCAATTTCTAACCATTTTCAGATATTTGTCAGAGCAGAAGATTTCACGTGCTGCGAAACAATTAAAATTCGTGTCTTATAGTAGCGCAGTGGCGCAGTGGCTAGAGCTTCTTCGGATTCCCGACTAAGAGAACCAGAGTTCAAATCCTGTGCTGCCGTGTCAATCGTCGAGCACGTTTGCAGCGAATCGTATCGAAACAGATGTTCTCACCGTGAAATTTGTTCACAGAGTCTCGTAAATATACGTACGGAAAACAGGTTATTTCATGTACAAAAACAGTGCTGAAACACGTATTTTTCACCTTGACATTTGTTCAAAGAATCCCGTGAAGTCACATACTTAAATCAGGTGTGAAAACACGTGAGTAAACACGTCAAAATACCACAACCGTTCGCAGAATCCCGTGAATTCACGTACAGCAAACAGGTTAATACACGTGCAGAAAACACATGATTGTCACGAATGAAACTCGTGGTTTAACCTGCGGTAAACACGTGTCGACAACTATTTTTTTTCCACAGAATCTCGTGAAATCAGGTAGGGCAATCAGGTGAATACACGTACAGAAAACACGTGATTTTCACGAATGGAAAAACTCGTTATTTCACGTGCGGTAATCACGTGTCGACACACCAAATTTGTTCACAGAATCCAGTGAATTCACGTACGGCAATCAGGTGAATACACGTACAGAAAACACGTCATTTTCACGAATGGTAAAACTCGTTATTTTACGTGCGATAATCACGTATCGACTCACCAAATTTGTGCACAGAATCCCGTAAATTCACGTACAAGACGCAGGTGAATACACGTATAGAAACTCGTGATTTTACGTGCAGTAATTACGTGTCGACACACCAAATTTGTTCACAGAATCCCGTGAATTCACGTACGGCAATCAGGTGAATACACGTACAGAAAACACGTGATTTTACGTGCGGTAATCACGTGTCAGCACACCAAATTTGTTCATAGAATCCCGCGAATTCACGTACGGCAATCAGGTGAATACACGTACAGAAAACACGTGATTTTCACGAATGGAAAAACTCGTTATTTCACGTGCGGTAATCACGTGTCGAGACACGAAATTTTTTCACAGAATCCCGTGAATTCACATACAACAAGCAAGTGAATACACGTACAGAAAACACGTGATTTTACGTGCGGTAATCACGTGTCGACACGCCAAATTTGTTCACAGAATCCCGTGAATTCACGTACGGCAATCAGGTGAATGAATACACGTACAGAAAACAGGTCATTTTCACGAATGGAAAACTCGTGAATTCACGTGCGGTAATCACGTGTCTACACACCGAATTTGTTCGCAGAATCCCGTGAATTCACGTACAACAAGCAGGTGAATACACGTACAGAAAAGACGTGATTTTACGTGCGGTAATCACGAGTCAACACATCCAATTTGTTCACAGGATCCCGTGAATTCACGTACGGTAAACAGGTGAATACTCGTACAGAAAACACGTGATTTTCACGAATGGGAAAACTCGCGATTTCACATGTGCGATAAACACGTGTCGACACACCAAATTTGTTCACAGAATCCGGTGAATTCACGTACGGAAATACGTGAATTGAGGCAGATGAACTCGTGAATTCACTTACAGTACATGTGAAATCACGGGTCGTTGTTTACTCGTAGCTCTGATACCACACTGCACAAATACATAATTTTCATTCAACTCTACATAAGTCTTCACAGAAATTCAAACAACCTGCATAATGTTGTTTCTATATGCTAGGCACACATCTACCGATTTTCAGCACACACCTACCGACTATTCGGCGTAAAATCAGTCGGCCGACATGCAGTCGGTAGGTGAAACCCTTTGGCCTTGCATTATGTAAATAAATAAAATAAAACAATCAGTTGTTCAGTGTGTAAATTGTGATGTTCATCTTCTTGGTCTTAAATTATAATTAATAGAATGTGGTGATTTTAATCCACATTTAAATGATTGTGTCGTGTAATGTTTAATTAATTTTTTGTGTAGTAGGTTCCCCCATTGGCTGTCACTGCTAATGACGTCAGTTACTCGCGTGAATCCTCTCCAAACCGCGATTGCCTCGGGTAGCGGTGTAGCGCTTACATTTTTTCGGGCGTTATAAACGTTCCGATTGACGAATCTGCGCATGCGCGATAAATGTAAAATCATCAATGTGCATATGCAGCAAAATAAAAAAGAATTTATGGTATAGATACTACGGTTTTTCTTTAGGATATATATCATCTCTCAGCAAAGTCATTTGTCGCAAATTAACACGAGGCAAACACGTTTCGAGTCATGTTTTGATAGCAAGCGTAAATCAAATGATGGTAGTGCGCGCCATAATCCGTGACAGTGATTTAAACAAACGTAATATGTTATTGCATTGAACGACATTTTAAGCAACTCTTCACAGTAATCATCACAGGAGAGTTAACGAACAGCCCGTGGGCGGCATTTATACCAAAACTGCTTTGTCATTTCGCTGCACATTGGTGATTTTACATATATCGCGCATGCGCAGAAACGTCAATCGGAAAGTCTATAACGACCGGAAAAACGTAAGCGCGACAGCGGCCTTGAATATTTAACTACGTCAACAAGGGTCACGTGAGCAAGTGTTCTTGGATGTGTGATTGGTACCCTCCACGTGGATTTAACAGCTGATCACTAGATGGCAGCATTGGCATCATAGAAATGGCGGGCAGCCAACATTTCAGTTACTCTGTTGGAATATTGTCTGATTACTATTACATTTTTTGAAAAAAATATTTATAATATAACATAATATGTTTTGATACCACAGGTGACAGTGCTAACTCGGTTGATGCACATGACATGTCTATGATGTAAGGATTTTGAACTGTTCATACCACTGGATTGGACGATAATAAGGTAACTTGTTAGTTGTGACATATTTGTGACTAGCCTCGGTTACCCAGGCTCGGTGAGGTGGCAGCACTTTTAAGCCCCTCAACTCTGCCTGGGGAAACTTATGCTCTGCATTTGTTAGCCTCCATGGCGGCCTTACACCAGATTAGGGTAGAGACGCTGTTTGGCTCTCAGCCCGCCCCGTATATCAATATCCGCTAGATGGCAGCATCGCTCAGTGTCCGCGTAACGCGTTCCAGAAATGGCGCAGGTTTTTTGCCGCCCAAGCGACTGGCTGGATCACATGGTCTCGGAAAACGGCGTGTTTCTCGCAATGCATACTAATTTTGTTTACTGTTGACATTGATATCGACCAATGAATGCTTTCAGAAGATGATCGGCGCGAAAAATCTGTTACATTGCATTCGGATGTGGATGATTAAGGTTGGTGAACTTTGTGTTGCGTTTATTTATAAAAATGCTAATATAGATTATCGTGTAACCAAATTTTTTTAAGTGTAACCCACATCTATGGCATCTTAGCTTTCATTTGGTATAAATATGAACTATGTATATCAATGCAGGACGCGAGGAAACCCCCAAGACAAAGGGCGGTATCAGGCTGTCTGGTCAGAGTCTGGAGCGTTTTTCATGTCGTTCAGAACTGCGTCCTGCGCTGTTCATAATTTATGCGTTCAGGCGCCATTAACATTGCGTGGCATTTGCAATGGCCAACGTACGTGCGATCGATATTGTAATCTGTGCCATCCTGATGTTATGACTATCAGTTAAATATTAGAAAGTTATTATTAAATATGTGTTACATATCTGCAAGTCAATGTTTTAAGGAAAACAAACAAAATTTCAAAACAGTTAAATTAACCGTATCGGCGCAGGTCATCACGATTACTTGTGACTGCGTCTGCGACCTACTTCCATTTTAATCACTACAGGGAAACATAATTAATCTGATCAATCCGCATCTTAAACAGTTGATTTTTAGTAAATTATGTAAACAGAACTTAATACATGTATATTGTTAGTGTGTCAGTATTACTATTTTGTGATAGAAAGTACAGACCATTAATATTTCCACTATAATATACACCACCCAATAGTTGTAATTCAAATTTTTTCATTTTACCATTTAGTTTACAGTTATGTGGACTATCTATTTTGTTGATGTTATTAATAATATTTACCATTTTGTTTAGTATTTTATGTGAAATATTTTCGTTATTTGAATTTCATGTAGACACTCAGGAAGTGTGGTCGTGAAGAATACGGATATCAGAGTTAAGTTATATATAGTTAAGTTTAATATTACATTTGTTAGTTAAAAACCCATTTCTTGTTCAATTGAGTTTTTTTCATAGAGTTAAGTGCTGTAATTTGTCATTTAATATTCTATAGTGTTGTATGCAGTATTGATGTATTGAATTGTAGGCATTGTTCCTGACATTGGTCGACTCATCAGCAAGTTGGAGAATTACCCATGGACTATCACAGAGAAATTGTGAACTTCAATGCATATTGCATGGACTTATGCACATTACCTATAGTGAAACCTGTGTGAATGTCAATGATGGCAATGCTGGCATGGGTCAACTTCTCAAGAATTGACAACACTCTTTGATCTCGAGAGAAGTGTCTGGCATCGCAGTCGCTTCATATTCGTTGCTCAACTCGAAATTATGTGCAGTGTATACACTTGAAGAACATTGCAGTATGATCTTGGGAATTGTACATACTGCTACTACAATGTTTCCATTCTTCAATAACTGGCAGAACTGTGACATCAGCAGAAATCGATGGCTTGGTTATTGATGCATAGTCTACACCTGTTGCACAACTGAAAGTTATGTGCAGTGAAATGTACTCATCAATAAAAAGTTAATGCAAATGCAGTGGGCTAAATATAGAAAGACATGGGAACATAGGTCAACTGTGAAGGTCACAAAATAAATCACTTGTCAAAGGATTTATCAAGATTCATGGTGAATTTATGAATTAATTATGCATTAAATTACAATATGTAGGTCAGATGTGAAATAGGTCAACTAATTAGGTCAAGTTCTAATAACCGTTTAAAGTGTCCATAAAGTTGCTATATTGACAGTTTTGATATTTAAATGGTAACAAGGCTCATTTCCTAAACAATTTCACCTAAAATTATACTATTAATAGGAATTAATACCATACTGTGGGTCAAATCTAGGTCAGATATAAAATCTAGGTCAACTTTGAAGGTCAACTCAAGGTCACACAAAAATTGCATTTCCTAAAGGGTTGACCCATTTTTGGTTTCACATGCGTAAGTTAAATGGTTCCAATGTTATTACTGGTTTTCAACCTATTTTATGCAGCCTGTGCACAAGAAATGGACCAAAATCCTACAGACAAAAATGCAGCAATTTTATGATTTAAAAATTGAATTTCTCCATAAATATTGAAGATTTCAAAAAAATTCAAAAAGCGTTATTAACTACATATTAGTATCTATCACATGGCACCATTTAAATGATGATATAACATATTCTATTTTATTATTGATATACCGACTCAGGCCAACTATGAAATAAAAATTAAAATAACAATATACTTTTACAAGATAATGATATCCTATGTCTATGAAAAGTATTCAACATTGAACTTACATTAACACAAAAATAAGTAAAAATTCAAATTTACAGTTGTTTATAAATTAAGAATTACGGCAGGATTAACCAGTATCCGTGAGGTGGCAGCATTGTTTAGCTCCACACGGATAACATACAAATTAAGTAAGAATACCTTTTTTATCAAATAATGCTGTATTATAAAAACTATTCAAAATAAAACTTATATTAACACAAAATAAATAGAAATACAAATTTGCAGTTGTTTATAAAAATAGAAATTACGACAGGATTATCCAGTGTCCGTGAGGTGGCAGCATTGTATAGATCACGCGGATAAATATTCAAAAGCCGGGAGAATCACCAGACTTTCTTCTCGGTGTAGTTCCGCAGCCGACCGACTGTCGGTTAGGCGAGACTAATTTGTGACCTGTTCTAACGAAATGAGTCGCATGTAAGCACACTTGATTTCGAGAAAACACCGTATAAACATTGCATGATGATATTTGACGATTTTGACTTTAGTCACAAAAGCACACTTTAATGTCTTTTCTACTAACTGGCAATGCCAATGCTAATTTCCCATTCATATTACTATTTAGTACATTTTATGACCTTTTAGAAAGGCTACGTAACATTTCATGCATGAATTTCGTAAAACAAAACTGATAAATCGCACTTGTTCAAGTCGCATTCTGCGGGGTTTCCCTCGCCGCATGGCAGACATATTTGGTACTACGGGAAAGCCCAGCATGTCCACTGTCTGAATCTGCTAGAGGAATTCCTCAATGACGTCAATTTTTATTGCCAGTCACATGGTGGACACATGGATGTTAACTGTTAAGCCAGTTTACAAACCTTTAAATGTGTCTGATGACCTGAAATGGACTACATGACTCGCTTTCAAGTCATAACTATCTATGGTTTTGGAAGACCTTTTTATTGCTCCAGTTTTTTACCAGTCCACCACCCGTCCACCCATATTTCTACCTGTCCATGTTCGTTTTTACCCGTCCAAATGATGGGTGGACGGGTCTCTACAAGAACTTAATGGCAAAGGATTAATGATCTTGAAGTTGAAATAATGTAGGTATGTGAAAAAAAAGTTAATGGATTTTAATTAGTTTGATATCACTGGAAAGCCATGAAAAAGACCTTTCCAATGACATGTCAACATTGGCATTTTTTGCCCTTTCCTTGCCCGTGCTAAACATACCCATAATTTCTTCAGCATCAATGTCATGTGACGTAGTCGAAAATCTCTTGTCTTGTCTCATCTCGTCTCGTCTTGTCGGCATACTGGCCAAGTCGGCCAACACTCCTGGTGGAGTCAAACGGTCAGGGTTGGGTGCGCGTGCTTGTTGGGTTATTAGTCATGTATTAACCCTAGAGGGGACCAAGAAAAATCCTCTGTAGCATACTGTTGCTATAAAAATCATAACTTCGTTAATATTGGTCATACAAATATGACTGATGCATAATTTTAACGCTAAAAGAATGCTTTATTATAATAAAATTATAATATCTATAGAACAAACAAAAATCATGGGGATATTTGAAATTGAACTAAACAAATTAAAAATAAACATTTCATCCTGCTGCCAGATAATTATGGTGTAGAAGAATATACTTCGCGATTTATATAAATGTAAATTCATGTATTTAAAAATGAAATGTAAAACAAAAATGAAACAAATCCGTTGAGAACTATTATATTTATAATTTTTCCTACATAAAAATATGTTGATTCAAGCTGGCCTATTGTGGCTGCGCTTATTACCGTTGCAACCCAATGTTGCGCTGCTAATTTGGTGAATTTTCACCCCAAAAACGCCTCCAAAGTCAATCTAACTACATGAACTAATATAATAACCTTGTATATGAATACTGTGAAAAAATCAACGCAGAAACTTGAGATAATCTAAAGGAAAGTTGCAAAGCGGACAAACTGTTGTTTATCGCACCGCCATTTTGTCTTCAATGACGCTACATTTGAAATCATGATTCTGATTGGCTGAATGGACTGAACCCACGTGATTTATTTTTGGCAGATTGGCCACTCATAGAGCTTTCTTTTGATACTGCATGTGTTGGGGGTGTAGACTTTATGAATGGATGCGTAAATTCATTCCTCAGGACATAGTAAAATCTCCCAAATATGGGCAGCAACGGTATCACGTGCTTTTTAAACTTGACTGTGAAGAATCTGTCACTGAATCTACACAAGGAAAAATATACACGATCTAGAAAAATCTATCAGCTATCCAGTGATACCAAATTTTTGCGTGTCAGTTTAGTGTGGTGGAAATGAAAATTGTTACAACAGAGGCAGGTGCATTTGAGCCGATTTTCAGCCCTGGTCACTTCTAGGGTTAACGCTTGTCTAAAATATTGTGGTTTATGAATGTTAACAATTGCATCTGGTAGGGAATTCCAGTCTTTTGTTGTTGGAGGGAAATATGAAAATTTATAGCAGTTCCTACTTCCTACTGGCGTGGATAGTGTTGAATGCTTTGTTGTTTAAATGTCTTGATAGGCATTGTACGGGATGGAGGAGGTTATTTACAGGCAAGGATAGAAGTCCATAGATGGCTTTGTGGAGTATGGTGAGGCATCTGTTTGTTCATCTGGTTATTAGGTGTTGTAGGTGTAACTGTTTTAGCATTTCCGACAACAACTAAATGTATAGTCATTAAAACAAGTAGAAGTGGTCGAACTAGGGTTGTGTAACCAGTTGTTTTGATGTTTATGAGGCATGAGTGGAGATTGCGTCTGATGAATCCTAGGGTGCGGTTTGCAGAGGCTGTAAACTGATGTATATGTTTGTTCCAGTTTAGGTCTTTGGTTATGCATACTCCTAGGTAGGAGTGACTGTCTGTTTCCTGTAGTGTTGTGTTTCCTAGAGTATAATTAAATTGTTTTACATTTCTTGCATGAGTTAGTCTCATCACAAAGCGTTTGTTGGGGTTAAAGTGCATTTGCCAGTCATGTTCCCATTTAGTTAATTTGTCTAGGGCACAGGATATCGTGAGAGGTAGGCAGCAGGGTTGCTGGCTCCTGGCTTGTACGTCACCTTTACTTAATATTCCTCAAGTCGGAGGGTGTATCGCTCCAGTCGTAGCGTTGGTTTTGACTTTGGGTTGTTGAAGATGAACATGAGTGGCTTGTGATCAGTGACTACAGTGAGGGGTCAGCCATAGATGTACAGATGGAAATGTACACAGGCCCACACTATAGCCAGACCATCATGGTTAGTTTGCGGGCATCTCTGTTCAACACTTGAGAGAGCGTGGCTGGAGAATGCAATAACATAGCCATCTTCGGGCGTGTCTGTGTACTGAGTGAGAATGGCAGACAAGACTTGTGTCTTATTGTGTGGGTCGAAGTATCCCATCACTGGCTGCTTAGCCAGAGCTTGTTTCAACCTGTCGAAGGCCTCTTCTTGTTCGGTGGTTCATTCCCACTTGATGGGTTCATCGCGTCTGCCTTTTCTGTTAGTTTCCTTAGAGTTGCACAGGGTCTCACACAGCCACTAGATGCCTTAGTCTAGCTTTCTTCATGAATGGGATGGTCAGCCTTAATGCCAGGATCCCTAATTGCTGGGAATTGAGAATGTATAACCTTTGCTGAGGCTTCATCGGAGCCGCCTTCAGCCGACTCTTTATACTGTGTTGTCTCTTTACGTGACGTGACTTACATATCAAAAATAGATTGTGGACTGTCGAAGCCCAGTGCTGGGCTATGAGTACTTACTGACAATCCTGGCTACACTCTCCGGGCTGTTTTGATAGTGTTTTATTGTCTTCTTTTTTTATTGTCTTTTTCATTTTTACCGCCATTCATGTACTTTAAAACAGTATTGGCCATAAACTGTTTAAACCAAGGCTTGATGCATATGCCACAGCATTATGGAGAATGACAGTTTACTGACATCATAGGACTTCATAGTAGATTATGCCTAAGACCTGTCTACTTCTAGTAACACAATCCTAGGTCATTAACTCTTTTTCCCTGGCCTAGTTGAGTCAAAGAAGGTTTGTCCACCTCGCAACCCCTTGTCAATCAATTTTAACCCAACCTTCTGCCCCACTCCCCCCACCCACACCCCCATCCCAACCTCAGGCAGCAGCCAGCATCATTTACTGATATAGTGAATAATGTTCTGTGCCTTGGTCTCTGGGATAGGAAGTCGTCAGGCCATTATTTATAAATAATTGTCTGTAGTCCATATGTTTGATCTGGGGGCCAGTTGGGCCCACAGAGTTGGACATCTGGGGACCTGACAGTAAATGTGGGGGCCAGTGGGCCCCCGCTAAATTCGCTAGATTTGGCGTCTCAACGATCACTCGAATTGGCCGCAGAGGTATTGGAGACCAACCACCGACTCAGCAATGAGGACGACATCGTCTGCAAACGCCAGATGGTTTAACCAAGGGCCCCCACCAGCCACCTTTCCCATCTCGGTATCCAGAAACACCAATGCCCAGTCAAGGACACAGTTGAATAGCAGAGGCGAGAGTGGATTGCCCTGCCTCACCCCCCGGTTCTGTATCAGGGGGCTGCTAAACCGGCCATTGACATGAAGCACTGTCAACGCCTCAGAGTAGAGGGTCCTCAGGTAGCTGATGAAGGGCCCTGGCACCGCATTCTCTCAGCAGCCAAAAGGAGCGTAGCGTGAGACACCGAGTCGAACGCTTTCGATACGTCCACGATCACTAAGGACAGAGGCCGCAACTCCTCACATGTGTCCCCTAGCTGGCACCTCAGCAGAAAAACGTTGTCTGCGATGCCATCACCCTTGACAAAGGCTCTTTGCCGGGACTGGAACTAGAGGAGCCCCGACAATCGCTCGGCCAGGAGCGGGTGAAATAGCCTGGAGATGAAAGACCCAATTGTGATCGGCCTGCATTGAAGGGTCCACAACCTTTGGGATCAACACCATTCGGCTAGGGCGTGATTTTCCACGGGTTGGTACTCGGCATACAACCAGAGGTTGAAGGGCGCTTGGAGGGCACGCGGATCCAACTTGGATATATCCTTACGCAAGATCTTGTCAAGCCCTACTGCCCCATCTTTGGTTTTACGCAGGGTAGAGAAGATCTCACCCATTGTAATGGGCTGCATAAGGCCCCACAGTACCATGCCTTGAGGGCGAACGATGCGCGTATCAGGGACGGACTCTTCCTCAAACACCCGGCTCCAGAAGATCACTTGATCCTCCAGAGGGATGCTCGGGGTCACCTCGCTGCACCACTTACCACTCAAGACCTAGCACGTGCACTCAGAATGATTGGACTGGTACAAGTTTTGTACCCAAGCATACTCGGTCCTCCTCAGCTTCCTCTTCCCCCAGCTTCTGCCGGGCCAGCAGCTTCCCTCCGACCAGCAGCCTCCAGGCATCTAGCCCGTCGGTGCGGTCCCTTCCTCCTATGAGACGAGCTCAGCTCTAGCTCGATCCAGTGTTGGTATTGTTTGTCCATCATCTCTTGTTGCTCACGGTACAACTGGCCTTGCTGAAAGTCCATGAACTCCCAACGCGTCCAGCCCAGCAAGGTACCCCTGAGTGCACACCAGCTCCTTCAACTTATCCTTCCAAATAGTACACTCATTCTCAGTTAACACCACATTCTGAGTATCTTCCAAGATCTTATTTTCATCAATTCATTCTAAGTACTCATTCATACCATAAATTACCACTGTATTCTTTGTACAAGCGGTCAAATGCGTTCATGCAGGACTTGACTGATGAACGTTCGGCTTCTGAAAAACTGCGATGTTCAGCTAACACTTGTCCCCTAAGGGAAGACATGAGATGCAACATTTGTTTCGGTTCAGTCCACCGGCATATGCCCATGAAAACTCAGAATTGGTGGGCCCAGTTCTCCCATTCTGATTTCTAGGCCCACGTTTTGATAGTTGAGGTGCCGCTCTTCCTTAGTGCTGCGCTGGTGTTGTAGTTGCAACTGGTGAGGTGGTGTGTATGTGTCGCATGCTTTACATACCTGTCGTAAGCATACAGTCGTGGTATTGAATCGTGTTTTGGCCTTGCACACGCTGTCAACTGTCGTGATCAGTACTATAACACTACATCTCCCGTTAAAGTCCATTAAGTATGTCTCCTGTTAAAGTCTTGCAAGTAAAAAATAAAGTGTACTTCAGACAATCTAGAGACAGCTGGCAGACTGACATCTGTCACGGTCACGTTCCACTGATTATTCTGCCCTTGTTCAGAGTGTCTCCCTGACTAAACTACACAAGTCTAGAGAGTTCCAAATCACAGATCCAATCTCTTTGGAGGTGCCAGCAACCATCCAGGTCTAGTGAGGGTAGTCACATGTTGCACAGATCTAGTGAGGGTAGTCACATGTTGCACAGATCTAGTGAGGGTAGTCACATGTTGCACAGATCTAGTGAGGGTAGTCACATGTTGCACAGATCTAGTGAGGGTAGTCGCATGTTGCACAGATCTAGTGAGGGTAGTCACATGTTGCACAGATCTAGTGAGGGTAGTCGCATGTTGCACAGATCTAGTGAGGGTAGTCGCATGTTGCACATATCTAGTGAGGGTAGTCGCTTGTTGCACAGGTCTAGTGAGGGTAGTCGCATGTTGCACAGATCTAGTGAGGGTAGTCGCATGTTGCACAGATCTAGTGAGGGTAGTCACATGTTGCACAGATCTAGTGAGGGTAGTCGCATGTTGCACAGATCTAGTGAGGGTAGTCGCATGTTGCACAGATCTAGTGAGGGTAGTCACATGTTGCACAGATCTAGTGAGGGTAGTCGCATGTTGCACAGATCTAGTGAGGGTAGTCACATGTTGCACAGATCTAGTGAGGGTAGTCACATGTTGCACAGATCTAGTGAGGGTAGTCGCATGTTGCACATATCTAGTGAGGGTAGTCGCTTGTTGCACAGGTCTAGTGAGGGTAGTCGCATGTTGCACAGATCTAGTGAGGGTAGTCGCATGTTGCACAGATCTAGTGAGGGTAGTCGCTTGTTGCACAGATCTAGTGAGGGTAGTCGCATGTTGCACAGATCTAGTGAGGGTAGTCGCATGTTGCACAGATCTAGTGAGGGTAGTCGCATGTTGCACAGATCTAGTGAGGGTAGTCGCATGTTGCACAGATCTAGTGAGGGTAGTCACATGTTGCACATATCTAGTGAGGGTAGTCGCTTGTTGCACAGATCTAGTGAGGGTAGTCGCATGTTGCACAGATCTAGTGAGGGTAGTCACATGTTGCACATATCTAGTGAGGGTAGTCGCATGTTGCACAGATCTAGTGAGGGTAGTCACATGTTGCACAGATCTAGTGAGGGTAGTCGCATGTTGCACAGATCTAGTGAGGGTAGTCGCATGTTGCACAGATATAGTGAGGGTAGTCGCATGTTGCACAGATCTAGTGAGGGTAGTCGCATGTTGCACAGATCTAGTGAGGGTAGTCACATGTTGCACAGATCTAGTGAGGGTAGTCGCATGTTGCACAGATCTAGTGAGGGTAGTCTCATGTTGCACAGATCTAGTGAGGGTAGTCACATGTTGCACAGGTCTAGTGAGGGTAGTCACATGTTGGGCATGTGGAAAGTGCATCACAGTTGGTGATACCTGTTTTGATTGTTTCTCTGGTGTACAAATTTGAAAAATCTATATTCTCCTGGGGTATGTTCTCGTAAAACATGACATTTCCTCGGGAGGAGTGGTACAAAGATTAAAATATGACTCACATGATACTCTTATCAAATTGTTTTGAAATGTTTTTAAATTTTAATACAGCACCAATGGCTGGTGGGTCAGCATGGTGCAATTTCCGTCATATAAACATGGTATTTTAAAATAAATATTAATGTAAGTGTAATACTTCATTAATCAGCATAGTAGTGTTAGTACTGGTTTAAAGGTATGTTAGTCAAGTGCATGTAACAATGTCATCGCTGTTTGAGTTAACACCAGCAAGACCCTATGAAAGGTTAAGTTTTGAATTATGCAGCTGACACATGATGTGACTCCCTCCAGACTTGCTCCATGCACTGACCACTTAAAGAGAGGGACTCCGGGCTGACAGCGACTGGCAGCATATGGCCGGCCCAGTGTGAGAATATCCTGTGGAAATGTTGAAGTGTCAACAAAGCTGACAGGGAAGACGGACTACGCTTCTGAGTGATGTCAGTTGCATAGATGCAACCCAAGTACCACATGCGTGCCACGGCATGGCAGGATCCACAGACCATCTTGCTGTCAACAGTGACTGGTAAGTATACATGAACACTCTATATTACCATGTTGATTTTGTGTTAAACATTTTGTGTTACGTTGGGTTGGAATTTTGATAAGTCAGAGAGCTTCCCTATCCACCTGCCATCTACAGTTAATTCTTTAGGTGGCAATTATATTGTCATTGTCTATGACGATCCATAGTCCCGCCGCTCTAATGGCTCCCTCAGTGAAGTGGCGGCCTTGGTGTTTCACCTGCTCATGGTAGTGCCGTACCAGCAGTATGGAGACGTGACTGTTCTATGGCAAGACAAATGGATTCTTCATACTGCTCTCAAGTTGTCAGCCTCCAATTATTATGAGACTTTCTTCCATGATCGGATTCAATTTTAAAAGTGGACTGCACTTGGATACAGATCTCTCATTGTCTAATGCGGCAAGTTGCATGGTCTTGCCTTGTTTCCCCAGGAAATCCAATTTCTAGACAAAATACTATCTCCATTTTGTAGGTTTTATCACTAACAAGTAACCAAGCATGTTGGTATATAGCACCCTGGTAAAACGTACATCCTTGATGCTATCTCTGGTAAAGCAATATACATCCACTATACGATGAAATAAACCGACTGAAAGTTGCAGAGTTGGCCTGGACTGTAGCATGGTATCACCAGAGAACATGTAACAGAGAATGTTCACTACGGCAGCGCCATTTTAAATTTGAGACAGTGGCGCCTCTAGTGGACGAATGTGCCATGTTAGCAGACTGCCATATGAAACTGCAGTACAAATTATGTGGTTGACTTTGGCCGGTATCATGCACCCTCCCCACAACCCCTCCATTTCCCATACCCACATCAGCACTTGTTTGGGTTTTTATATTGTTGTGTTTGTTTTTATTCATGCATGTCTTGTAATTAAATGATTCACAACCAAAATATTCACAACCAAAATGTAATTTATTCGGGGTTGCGTTTTGACGTCATGAATAAATTAAATGCACATGGCGGTTTGTTTGTAAGGCAGAAAGCTGCTGCTGCAGCAGGCGCTCACATGTAAACAGGGCGGTGTGTCGTTGTCCACAAGTTCATACCCGGTCGCCATGCCCAAGAAAATGCAATTTTTCACTTGTTATAATTCACCAGCAAATGTAGATGGCCTATTAGTATGGATATTTCCCATATGCCAGAATACTGGGGCAGATAAGGGGTCATTGTGGGAAATTGTTTGTGTCAACTAATCAGTTCAACACACCAGGATTTGTTGCGATCGTTTCTGCACGTTTTTAAATTGGTGTTATTGTGTACAGTATATTTACACCACAACATATCAACACAGTGATATTAGTTTATTGTTTTGCAGTCATAATAGTGTTTTGATAATGTAACTTGTTAGGCTTTCGTTATTCCGATAAATATTCCCCCTTGCAAAAAACTATTGATTTACTAAGAATATTTTATAGGATTTTTGCATATAGTTTTCCATAGAATTATATAGAATATTCTATAGGATTTTTCTATAGAATATTCCATAGGATTATTTCTATAGAAAACAATAGGATATAGCTTATAGAAAATATTCCATAAAATCCATGGCATATTTCGTAGTTTTTTATGGAATACTTCCTACAGGGAATTATAAGTAGTCCTGCCAAGGTTCGATAGGCTTGTCAACTTTGAAATAGTATGCCTATAGCAACTGCCCGGGCATTGACAGTCCATCTACGTCTTAAAAGCAATAAGTTACTTCACTAGTCAAACTTGCTAACTTTTTACAATCTGGTTCCATCGTCTAAGTAGGAGTCAGTCACATACAACTTAGGCACGTGCTGAATGTGCCAATGTGGTATCATACAAAGAACAAATTCATTCTCAGTTACTGTTCATCGTACGATTGCAGTTTCGTAGCTGTCCTTGGAAGAAGGCAGCAATTGTAGGTTTCATCCCGAGTTTCAATGACGCATCATGGAGGTCATCTGCTGTCAGTTCTGGCTGATTATCTGCATTGTGGCGCAAATTTTGGACCACCTTGAAGTTCTACCACTGTCTGTTATCAAAAGATAAACAAACAAAATTAAGTAAGTCATTGTAAATAAACACTGCCACAAACAAGCAAAATTAATGCCTGAGAAGACTACACAAGTATTTCTGGACCCATATCCCATGATAGTGATATGACAATTACCTAGTTAAAAAAGTGTCTGTTAGGCACATCACAATGTTTCTTTATATTGGAGTTAAATTTAATTGAACAATTATCAATGATTAATATTGCATCTCATTTGCCCTGAATCAGGATGACTGTAACCTATCATGTATACATTTGATCTTACATTTGCTATACATTTAACTCCAGCCATGTCGGGGGATTTGGTGCATTCTTGATACAGTATGTGTGGTCAACCTAAAATATAAATACCTATTACATTTAGTCACTATTGTTGTGAACAAATTTTCATTTTACATTGATAAATTATCAATAAATGTTATCAGATATCAGGGTTAGAATTTAGATTAGATTTCAACCTCCCGAGCTTGGTTTGTTTGATGAGTCATGCATTTTGTGATCATTTGGGGTGGAAGCGGTGGTCCTGTCACGAGGAGGCTTTTTAACCCTAGGATTTGGTATATCGCTAGGTTGACAAATGTCATCGTACATTTTTGGAATGGCATTCCACACAAGCCTCTCCTTTGTGTCGGAGTTCATAAACTGGCTGTCCAGGAAATGGAGGTCACACATATGACAGTTCCTGTTCAGGTATTGTGCATCTGCATTTAGAAGATCTTTCCGTCTGGAATTCAATACCCCTCTCTTCGATCTGAAATATATTAATATCGTGACATGTTAGATCTATATTCCCCAGACAGGGAAGGGAATACACACTGGGCGCTGTGACTGGCGGCTGTACACTCTTATGACAGTACAGTCAACAGTGCCAGGGGATATGGGCCGCCAGTCAACATGGCTATGCCCATGGCCCGGCATTAGTTAAATTTGAATAAATGGCTCTACATACACCAGGGGGCATGGGAAAGGGCGGGGGTCATTGAGTGTTGACAATGACTGACATTAGACTGGCCTAGAATAGTAGCCTTGACTAATTTCAACAGGTTGAACAGCTGGGCGATAATTGGAGATTTTCAATCTGAAACGATAACAATCTTGTATAATCACAACTCACCTCTCAATATTTGACGGAAATCGAAAGAAATGTCTGCTTCTTGAAATTTGTATACACTCGTTGCATCCGTAGGTCGCGCAAAATGAGCCGGTTGATCGACTTTTCCGACTTTTCGATGTACTTGGCGGTGGTGTTGCCATTGTCTAATGTCAAGCAACTGAAGTGGCACATTCGTCCGCTTGGGACGCAGCGCTCCATGCGCTAAAATGGTGGCCCATTATAAATTGCGAAGTGAACATTCTCTGTTACATGTTCTCTGGTATCACCAAGAATGTTGACGACACCATAGCAAAGTGAAATGGTGCATTACGATTACATTCAAATTGATTTTTGATGTGAAAAATTCATCTTTCATTTAAACTATCCACCAAAATGAAGAAATGAAAATGTGTCCAGGTGTAACATCTCAGTCATCAAGAGATCAGGATAATGTGTCAACTAACATGTCACCAAGTGTCCACATCTTGGTTTAAGTTACCAAAGTCTAATACTAGATTTCACATGACACAATGTTAAACAACGTAAGTATTTGGTACATGGTACAAAGCATCCTAACTTGGCATGTATCATATGGCATCCAATTTTTTAGCATTTGTTGTTGTTGATCTAATGAGAAATTTTGTGACACCAACCGGTTTCTGTGATAAGCATTCAAACTGTTTCCTTAAAGTACAAAAATAAACAGTAACACAACTTCATTTTTGAGAACTGAGGATTCATTGTGAAGAAGTTACTGTGTGGAGTTGGTGAAGAAAACCATTTGCAAAATAAACCAAAATACTCATAGGGTCAAATGATTAAATAATCAGCATCGGATGTTCATTTTAGGCACATTTCTGTCTGTCTAAGGTCTTCAGTGAATGTGTCATGACAGCACTGTAGCACTGTGCCCATGATCACACGTTACCAGAATTCTCAGACATGGAGAGGAAACATGCAGGCACTGGATTAAAATATCTCTGCATTTAAAAAACACCCAACAACTCAGACTGTCCAAGGAATTTCCACCAAAAATATTGGCTTGGAGAAAACATACATCAACGTTATTTTCTTTTACAAATAATAATCCTTGTTAAAGAATATTTATTGAGAGCGGTATACTTGGCAGTATGGTCATGTTATCCTCTCTAATATATATGACATTTGTGTCTTTGATTGGCTCCAAAGCAGCATTGACGTAATAATGGTGACATGTGATCAAGTATTAAGAACAGGATAACTAATGTTGATACGGACAAAATTGACATGTCATTGCCAACACTGAAATTAAAGGAGTTGATAATAGATATCAACATTCAGTTATGTCAACAGATAATCGGTAACATGAAATGGTTTTGTACGGTACAGACGATAGGAGATATAGCATGTTTCATCAACCATCATACCAGGTAGTCTGGAAGGCACACAAACTAAAACTGGGTGGGAACATAACAGAATGTTATTGTCTTCAAAGGAATTGATAATCAACGAGTTGATCTAAATGCACACATGTTTATGCTGCGTCTTGTGAAGCCGTACAGTTCAATGAAATAGTTCACTGTGATAAAACTGGTGTTCTTTTCAATCCAGTCTTGGTTTTAGTTTTATTCGTATAATTTGGAAACACTACCATGGAAGATAGTCAAGAAATTGATTTATCAATGCAGGCAATTATTTGTTTCTCATGGAAAGCTTCTGAAGAGTTCTCTCAGTTTATCGGGATACCTTCAAGTAGGAGAATGGGTATATCGGTGGGTATTAAGAAACAGTTGTCATGTTTTATGGACAAGTGACTTTAATATAGCTTGCTTGCTCTCATCAGAGGAATCGCTTTCATCTATAACTGTCAGAGAGTGGAATAATGACATCATGGTATCATCTTCACAGCAGATGGTTTCAAAGTCTGCCAGGGTATATTTACCTTGTTCATGTGATTTGCAAATTGTTATTACTTTAAGTTCAATTGGGTGAAATAGTTCTTTGGTGACAGGTTTCAGGAATAGCAGTGCTTGTGAGGCTGGAATCAGCACTTGCTTCCTTCTCTAACATGTCTTCAATGCACTCCAGTTTCTCCTCCTTTGCTGTGCTCTCTTTCTGGTGTGTAAGTCAGTGCTTCAATCTCTGGAGGACGCTGTCTCCAATGAAATGGACAATGTCCTTGTTTTGTTCACTTAGCTGTGGGTGGCTGCTCTGCCTCTGACTGTGCAGAAAGAGGATAGTTGACATCCAGTAATTGCTCAAATCACCTCAAACAAAGCCAAGCTGCAGAACGCACTGATTTTGTCAGGTCCATTACACGTGGCAACTGTCTGTGGTAAGCCTGGTGGTACTGCCCCATGCCTTCGCCCTAGAGACCCTGTACAAAATCATATACAAGTCCGTGATTAAATGTGTATGAAATACACAGCTAAGTAATATCATTACATGAACAGAAACCAAACTGTGGCTACAATATTATACCTGTATTGATGAAACAAACTGCAGACCACAAATAGTGTATGTCTAACCATATGACGCCTATATATATATATATATATATATATATATATATATATATATGCGATCAGGTGACCATGGGGGTTTGAAGGCCCTGCAGGTCCACCACCAGTCTTCGTCATGCTTGCCTGTTCACTTACAAACATTTTCTTAAGCCCGCCCCACTTCTCCCTCACCTCCTCCGGTGACAGTGTCCGCTGCACAATGTCAACGCCACATGAACTCACTGTGGTGGCAATAAATTGCCACACCGCGTTCTTCTTTTTATTAGTGACCTCACTGCTTAGCTTACTAAGCAGCATTCACCTGTTTCCAGCTGCCTGGGTACTCATTAGAACAATTTTAAAACTTCATCATTGCTGAAATTTGGTTTTCTGCTAATCTTCTTTTCTTTTCTAAAAATAGTATACAGGGTACAGACCTTGACACTACCCAGAGCACATGAATACCGATTTGCCGCTTGCCTTGTCTCTGGGCAGCTGTCGCCGGTTAAGTGATTTATTTACCTCAGGGTATTTTATCTGCTCGATATGAATATGGCTCCTGTATGCAAACATAATGCAGTGTACACAATAATTTGCAAATCACACACAATCTATGCCTAACTATGGTGGCTACAATATGTAGCCCTGAATCAAAGTTTGTGGTTGGATGTGATGGCATCAACAACCAGATAGTAGATGTTGACATGGAAGTAATCTGCCACATTTTTTGATCCAAACAATGCCCAACAGTATAGGGATCTCTTCGCCGGTCGGGGAGCATGAAGTCCGAAGTCAACACTTCTTGAAATTTATTCTGCGTGGATGAAGAGCTCATATTCTGAGCAGTTATTCTTCAGAACGTTGAGAAGATTTTATACATTCTTTAGTGTGCAGATAAGATCAGCATCGACTTTCTGCAGTGATTGTGAAATAGGCAGCGTCAGTCCTGAAATATATTCTGTAGCTGCTACCATTGGGGAGGGACAGTCAGCCCCCCTCTAAATATGCCACTGGTTGGCAGCAGTGCTGAGGATGATCTGGCAGTTGGCAGCAGTGCTGAGGATGATCTGGCATTTGGTGGCAGTGCTGAGGATGATCTGGCTGTTGGTAGCAGTGCTGAGGATGATCCGGCAGTTGGTAGCAGTGCTGAGGATGATCCGGCAGTTAGTAGCAGCGTTGAGGATGATCTGGCAGTTGGTGGTAGTGCCGAGGATGATCTGGCAGTTGGTGGCAGTGCTGAGGATGATCTGGCAGTTGGTGGCAGTGCTGATGATGTTCTGGCAGTTGGTGGCAGTGCTGAGGATGATCTGGCAGTTGGCGGTAGTGCTGAGGATGATCTGGCAGTTGGCGGTAGTGCTGAGGATGATCTGGCAGTTGGTGGTAGTGCTGAGGATGATCCAGCAGTTGGAGCAGTGCTGAGGATGATCCAGCAGTTGGTGGCAGTGCTGAGGATGATCTGGCAGTTGGTGGTAGTGCTGAGGATGATCTGGCAGTTGGTGGCAGTGCTGAGGATGATCTGGCAGTTGGTGGCAGTGCTGAGGATGATCTGGCAGCAGTTGGCGGTAGTGCTGAGGATGATCTGGCAGTTGGTGGCACTGCTGAGGATGATCTGGCAGTTGGAAGCAGTGCTGAGGATGATCTAGCAGTTGGTGGCAGTGCTGAGGATGATCTGGCAGTTGGTGGCAGTGCTGAGGATGATCTGGCAGTTGGTGGCAGTGCTGAGGATGATCTGGCAGTTGGTGGCAGTGCTGAGGATGATCTGGCACTGCGATACTGCGAGTGTGACCAAAGGATAACAATCTCACAGTATACGAGTATTGTGAATCACGCACACCTGTACATCTGCCGAGTGATCTGGCAGTTCCCGACAGCAGTACATAAGCCACTGATCTACACAGTGTCAGTGTCCTCGAGATGATCTTTCATCGCTGCAAGATCTCAGGTGATCTGGACATTCCCGACGTCCACTCCCACTAAATTTTCGCTCGTTCTTGACGAACTCATGCGATCTGTGACTTCCCACAGCCACACACAATCATCACAGACACACGATGATCTGTGACTTCCCACAGCCACACACAATGCACAGATCTACACGAGGATCTGTGACTTCAGCACAATGCCAGATCACACGAGTATCTGTGCTTCACAGCATCGCACAGTCGAGTGATCTGTGACTTCCACAGCACACACAACGTCGATCACACAGTGATCTTACTTACAGAAACGCCAGTTCGAGATCTGTGACTTCCCACAGCCACACTACAATCGCCACAGATCTCAGTGATCTGTGACTTCCCACAGCCACATCACAATCGCTCACAGATCTTACAATGATCTGTGACTTCCAGCCACAACAATGCACGATCACACGGTGATCTGTGACTTCCCACAGCCACACACAATCGCACAGATCTACACGAGTGATCTGTGACTTCCCACAGCCACACACAATCGCCACAGATCTACACGAGTGATCTGTGACTTCCCACAGCCACACACAATCGCCACAGATCTACACGAGTGATCTGTGACTTCCCACAGCCACACACAATCGCCACAGATCTACACGAGTGATCTGTGACTTCCCACAGCCACACACAATCGCCACAGATCTACACGAGTGATCTGTGACTTCCCACAGCCACACACAATCGCCACAGATCTACACGAGTGATCTGTGACTTCCCACAGCCACACACAATCGCCACAGACCTACACGAGTGATCTGTGACTTCCCACAGCCACACACAATCGCCACAGACCTACACGAGTGATCTGTGACTTCCCACAGCCACACACAATCGCCACAGACCTACACGAGTGATCTGTGACTTCCCACAGCCACACACAATCGCCACAGACCTACACGAGTGATCTGTGACTTCCCACAGCCACACACAATCGCCACAGACCTACACGAGTGATCTGTGACTTCCCACAGCCACACACAATCGCCACAGACCTACACGAGTGATCTGTGACTTCCAACAGCCACACACAATCGCCACAGACCTACACGAGTGATCTGTGACTTCCAACAGCCACACACAATCGCCACAGATCTACACGAGTGATCTGTGACTTCCCACAGCCACACACAATCGCCACAGACCTACACGAGTGATCTGTGACTTCCCACAGCCACACACAATCGCCACAGACCTACACGAGTGATCTGTGACTTCCCACAGCCACACACAATCGCCACAGACCTACACGAGTGATCTGTGACTTCCCACAGCCACACACAATCGCCACAGACCTACACGAGTGATCTGTGACTTCCCACAGCCACACACAATCGCCACAGACCTACACGAGTGATCTGTGACTTCCCACAGCCACACACAATCGCCACAGACCTACACGAGTGATCTGTGACTTCCCACAGCCACACACAATCGCCACAGACCTACACGAGTGATCTGTGACTTCCCACAGCCACACACAATCGCCACAGACCTACACGAGTGATCTGTGACTTCCCACAGCCACACACAATCGCCACAGATCTACACGAGTGATCTGTGACTTCCCACAGCCACACACAATCGCCACAGATCTACACGAGTGATCTGTGACTTCCAACAGCCACACACAATCGCCACAGACCTACACGAGTGATCTGTGACTTCCCACAGCCACACACAATCGCCACAGACCTACACGACTGACAATTCTCCAACCTCTTCAAAACATCCGTGCATTGCTCTAAACAAAATCTTTCACTTCGGACTCACCATGATAAAATTTCTAACCACAACTGCACAGTTTAAAAACCAACATGGCTTTATATACACATGAGCTCTCGCTCGGCCATAAAATTGAATGGTATTCTTGCGTGACTTAACATTTTTGTTTTCTCCCAATACACAATGCGCGGTTTCCTGTCAGCTGCCATCTTGTAAATAAAATATTTTGACGAAGTGTTGTGAAATTAAAGCTTGTTCGCCTGGAGCGTTTGTTAGCAGGGAATGAAATCAAAAATATATTGTCCACTGTCCGCGTCCCCCAGGTGTCCCCTCATCAGAGGGACATTAACATGGTATAACAGTCCGTACATCAAGATAGTGTCCCGACATACCAGGTGTCCGTCAACTCGTCACAACGGGGGTACTACTGTACGCACTCTTGAGAGATTTGAAATATGCTCCTCGCATACCCAACCACAGCCAAAATCTTGTGATTGTGGTGGCCATTAAGGATTATGATCTGGGGCACACCAAATGATACATTCGTGAAATTAGCAAGATGTTCCAACCACCTGAGAAATAGATCAGAATCTGTCCAGCCACTGGAACTACAGGAGCCAACGGATTGTCATCACCAATTCGGCCATTCTTTTTCTGGGAAGATGAACATTGGTGACAGATATATGGCGACCGGGTGCATTCCGCAAATGACATTGGCAGCATGCTTTCTGCTTGTCACAATCCCCACCTGGCAACAACCTCGCCTTACTTGTGCACATTTGTAATCCTGGTGTCATCCATGTTCCATATCCATGCTGACATGTACATAGACACCTCCAATTGTGATAAAGTTCAAAGAATTGGCGAATCTTCGGTCGATTGAATGTTATGTAAATACTACAATACAATCCATTTATGCCTCAGGTGTAAAATATATCATTAATGCTTTTAAAAAAGAAAGTTATCTTGAAAAATATATATTATCTGGATACGTACACAGTGGGCAAAATGATGTAATGGGGTTGATACCGACGTCGAAATAATGTCAAAAATACTTTGGATTTGAAAGTTGTACCAACAGTGGGTATCAATGTTGTCCTAATCTCAGGTAACAATGCCAAATGAGATTGGGCATTCAAGTACGTTCTGTATTTGATACAGTGCTGCCCCAATGGTTGTGTCAGAGGCTTTGTCATCTAAATGGATCTACATTATTGGGAAATGCCAGTACCGGTGTGTGGTAGTCATCTCGTTTTAGTTTCTGGAACACTGCTTCACATGACTTGGTCCACTCGAACAGTTCCTTAGGCTTCATTAAAGCATGCAGTGATTTCATGGTCTCGACCAGCCCTCAGATGAAATCCCTGTAATAGTTCACAAAACCAATGAACTTATGCATCTCAAGGACATTCTTGGGCCAGGGCCAGGGCCAGGGCCAGGTCAGTACACATTGTGTGTGACCGTCTCGAAACTATTGTCTGTCACTATGACCAGACAGCCCGATTTAGGTGAACTGTCCGACACGGTGTTGCTGGGAGACATCTCCATGTTTTTTCTCTTTTATTTGTTTGCTCTTCACCAACTTCCACTGGGTAGAGGTTCCTCATCAGACGATATATCGTCCGATGAGGGAGCAGCCCCAGTGGCTCTGCTACGACTGCATGCGGTACCAAATGGTTGAGCAGGCCTCACCGAGAGTGTCCCACTGCTACAGCTATGGTCCAGGGTGGGAGCGGCGTGGCGGGAACACTTTCAGCGACTACCTCCGTAGCGGGAGGTGTCAAGATGACACCGACCACGCTTGGCAGAGCGGAGACTGAGAGCGTTTCCTCGCTGGCTACCCCTGTCCCTGGTGTAGCTGCCGTCGCCACAGCAACTCTGGCCAGGCGAGGAGCGATAATACCAGAGCCGTCCGTCTCGGTCACATGCGGTGCCTCCAGCTCCTCCGCCTGGACCGAGACAGTGGCCACCGTCCTGGACGCCATGTCGCTAACCCCCACCATGGCCAAGGGTGGTGGCCTGTAAACATATTTGGTTTTCACAAACTTTTCCATATCTTTATATGCCTTTCTAAATGCAAGTCGTTCCTCGTCCGTCATTGCCCAGACCCCTTTCTTTACCTGATCATTCAGGTCACTAGCGTTGTTAATAAGGACGTTGTCCTGAACCACTGTGTGGCAAGCCGCAGACAAAGCCACACTTACCAGGTCACGCATGGCTGGCTATGTCGCATTTCCCTCCTCGTGGTCGCGGGGTGTCACTTCACCATCATCACTGTCCATGTCGTCCTTGTTCTGTCTCATGGCTGTGGCAAACGTAGCCTTATCCAAGGCGCAACTCTGTTGTGTGGCCGTAGACGCTGTGGTGCCTACAAAATGGTGTTTTGCAGGCGCGCCGGTAGTGATCGGTTTGCCTGCATTTCAGACAAAGGGGGTCTCCCCGCGATGGTTACCAACAATTCATATTTATCAGAGGTAACGGGGTTGGTGACATTAATTAGGTGTAAACCTTCCGTCTGTCGCCAGTCATCACAATGGAACGGATCCCGGTGCACACGGACTCGAAACCTGGATATTTTTACCTCTCCATATGGCTCAAGAGCCTTTACGGCGCTGGGCGCAAAGGGTGGAGCCCAGTGGACTCGGGCGGTAAAATGTTGGTTGTCCGAAGACTGGATTCTGAATTGTTTGCCTTTGGCAGTGACAAACCCTGCAAGGAGCAGTTTGTCCTTGGATTGTATGTTGTTAAGAGTTAAATGCCACTCCTGGTTCTTATTCAGGGGCCAAAAGCTAACACGTAATCCCCTACTTTGCCTTCGAGGACATCCATCCTGAACAGTGACTGTGCCAATTAAGCTTGAATCACAGGGCTGCATGAACAATGGCTGAGCATTTTCATAGACTCTGCATAAGTATAGCTGGTCTCTGTTGTAATTTTCTCACACAAAGCACCAGTGATCTTGCAACTTGAAGTGTCATTCAACAGATATGCGTTGTTCGGTCTTTCCAGTGATGCTTTGCCATCTAAAACAAAATGAAGCTGTGACTCCAGGTGTCTCTTCACAATTTGTGCCACTGGGTTCCTAGCTGAATGCATCTTTTTCAATAATTGTGGAAGATAGCTCTCGAAAGGAAATGCAGAACATGGGTCCAGGTTACCAAATTCCTCTGCATCTTTGGCCAAGTGTAATTAACTATGCATATTGTAGACAAGACATTATCTGCTGTACAAGTCACAACTGTTGTTAACAAAACTGTTGGGGGGTTCACATGCATGTTGACTGTGCTACTGAGTCATGTTGTCTGTGCTACTGAGTCATGTTGACTGTGCCACTGAGCTATGTTGACTGCTACTGAGTCATGTTGACTGTGCAACTGAGTCATGTTGACTGTGCTACTGAGTCATGTTGACTGCAACTGAGTCATGTTGACTGTGCTACTGAGTCATGTTGACTGCAACTGAGTCATGTTGACTGTGCAACTGAGTCATGTTGACTATGCTACTGAGTCATGTTGACTGCAACTGAGTCATGTTGACTGTGCTACTGAGTCATGTTGACTGCAACTGAGTCATGTTGACTGTGCAACTGAGTCATGTTGACTGTGCTACTGAGTCATGTTGACTGTGCAACTGAGTCATGTTGACTGTGCTATTGAGTCATGTTGACTGTGCTACTGAGTCATGTTGACTGTGCTACTGAGTCATGTTGACTGTGCTACTGAGTCATGTTGACTGTGCTACTGAGTCATGTTGACTGTGCTACTGAGTCATGTTGACTGCCACTGAGTGATGTTGATAATGTTACTGAGTCATGTTAACTGCAACTGAGTCATGTTGACTGCAACTGAGTCATGTTGACTTTGCTACTGAGTCATGTTGACTATGCTACTGAGTCATGTTGACTGTGCTACTGAGTCATGTTGACTGTGCTACTGAGTTATGTTGATTATGCTACGGAGTCTACTTTGGTGATACAAGAATATAGCTGGCCACACTCACTACTAAGAAGTGATTATATACCGTTTGTGGCAAAATGCTTTTCAAAACTATTTTTCCAGTGTATAAAAGGAACTGACTGTACTCCGTTGCTTTCCACCTAGCTACTTTATATGGATTGCGAGGTTTTCTTGCAAACAATTTTGGCACAAAATGCTGCAAATTAAATAACCATTTGATGCTTTCCTGAACCGGATGGGCCGAAATTTGGATTTCCATCTTTCCCTTATCCATGCAAGAATGTAGAGTTTCTGAACTCCAAAGCAGACTTGCTGCATGTAATCTGCAACGATGGGAAGGTACAAAATGGTGACCCAGGGTGGTGATGCTCAGGAGTTAACTGGTTTCTGAATGACTGATCTGTTCTCCACTGAAGATTGACTATCTCTTGATAAGTCATTTGGCCAATGTAGACACCTTTTTGACCTCACTTATCACATCCATAATAGCCGGAATATAACTTGATTGCTTTAAAGCAGTTATGACCCAGGAATGGCAAAGCAGCGGCAGGTCTCCCAGAACCGACTGCTAACTGCAATAATAATATGTATTGGTATGTGTAGGCTACAGACACGGGCAGTACTTAGTAAAACTTACAAGAAACACCAGAGAACACAAATCAACAGTTTCAAGATTTCATAAATAAACTTTAGAAAATACAGTGGCCTAGAATCATAGTTCTCATTTGTTTCTCCTTGACAGTCAAAGCAATATCAGCCAACGGATCATTTTCTAAATCTTCTGACTCAGAGCTTCCTTCAAGCATCTCATCATCTGTGTCTTTGGAAGAAGAAGATGAAGCAATACACAATTTCTTCATGTCTCTAGATCCAATCGCTGTAGCGAACAATTTCTTCAGTGCTGGTTGCGGTTTCAGGGAAATTTTCTTTCCTGCGTCTTCGAGCATGGCTTTGTATGGACTAGCCATCAAGATACTGTACTGCGGCATTGTCTAGATCGTTTCTTTGCGTGCATTTGAAAGCCTGCCACATGTGGGATTAGCATTATATTTGACGGACTGACAGTGTCGAACGATAGGATCTGGATGTCCACTTGTTGCTGCTGTAAACGATGTTGTCACTCCACGTGCTCCTTGCACTCCACTTGTCCCCTGGTTGACCGGTCTATCTGTCACATTCACGTCGCAATCGATGTCAGTCGGATGCGATCCAGCAAAGTCAGCATCGGCTGTATGCGACAATGCCTGTCTTCCTGAACCCTTTTGATGGCTGTGATTGCAGTCGCTGGCTTGGGTATGCCCCACCAAACAATATGGCGATCTGATGGATGGTGACAACTCTCCCTGGATGTTGCCTTGAGATACGCCCCACCAAACAATATGGCGATCTGATGGATGGTGACAACTCTCCCTGGATGTTGCCTTGAGATACGCCCCACCAAACAATATGGCCATCTCATGGATGGTGACAACTCTCCCTGGATGTTGCCTTGAGATACATCCCACCAAACAATATGGCGATCTGATGGATGGTGACAACCCTCTCTGGAGGTTGCCTTGAGATACGCCCCACCAAACAATATGGCCATCTCATGGATGGTGACAACTCTCCCTGGATGTTGCCTTGAGATACGTCCCACCAAACAATATGGCCATCTGGTGGATGGTGACAACTCTCCCTGGATGTTGCCTTGAGATACGCCCCACCAAACAATATGGCGATCTGGTGGATGGTGACAACTCTCCCTGGATGTTGCCTTGAGATACATCCCACCAAACAGTATGGCGATCTGATGGATGGTGACAACTCTCCCTGGATGTTGCCTTGAGATACGTCCCACCAAACAATATGGCCATCTGATGGATGGTGACAACTCTCCCTGGATGTTGCCTTGAGATACGTCCCACCAAACAATATGGCAATCTGATGGATGGTGACAACTCTCCCTGGATGTTGCCTTGAGATACGTCCCACCAAACAATATGGCGATCTGGTGGATGGTGACAACTCTCCCTGGATGTTGCCTTGAGATACGTCCCACCAAACAATATGGCGATCTGGTGGATGGTGACAACTCTCCCTGGATGTTGCCTTGAGATACGTCCCACCAAACAATATGGCCATCTGATGGATGGTGACAACTCTCCCTGGATGTTGCCTTGAGATACGTCCCACCAAACAATATGGCCATCTGATGGATGGTGACAACTCTCCCTGGATGTTGCCTTGAGATACGTCCCACCAAACAATATGGCCATCTGGTGGATGGTGACAACTCTTCCTGGATGTTGCCTTGAGATACGTCCCACCAAACAATATGGCCATCTGATGGATGGTGACAACTCTCCCTGGATGTTGCCTTGAGATACGTCCCACCAAACAATATGACGATCTGGAGGATCTCTCCCAGGATGGACTTTTTTTCGATAGCTTTATTATTAACAAAGTTGTTTGACTTTTTAGAGTAAGAAAAATGTTGTGTTTACTACTAATGCAGTTATACAGCATCAGAGCTGTGATGGCCTAGGTAGATGCATTTACTGTTCGATTTCTCATTAATTGTTTACACACATGTTATTTAATCTAGATTAATGAATATGGCATTGATATAATTAACTCAATTCCAAAGTAAGGAAATTCTGCAATGTCTTAGTTTACATAATGTATGAAAGTAGAAATAGAAATATAATAATAGAAAAATTGCTTAATGTTGGATGCTTGAAAGTACCCGCCTTCTGTCACCCGGTGAGATCACTCGGCTTGTTGTCGCCACGGTCGCTGTCAGCAATAAATAAATACAATGAGTAAAATAAATAACAAATAAAATGAGCAAAACAAATAAAATAAGCAGAAAATAATAAAAAGTTAAACAAAGTAAAATAGGAATAATACATCAAATCTGCAAAATTAATTAAATCACAATAAAATATATGTATCCTACTTATCGCCATCTCTACTTAACCTAATTTAAGCAGATGCGAATGAGTTGCGAAAAGTAGCATGCATTAGTTACATACAAATTGTTGCATTTATAGTGCTACAAAACATTTTGTTTGGCTATGAATGAATATGTGCACAGCTTCACCAGATACATACATACACACGTATATATATATATATATATATATATATATATATATATATATATATATAATTATAAATTTAAATGACATGTTAAACTAATGAATGATAAATATAGATTTACTCTTATGCTACACTGGGAAGAATGCAGCTTTAAATATATTGTTATGGTTTGCTTCCTTAGTTTTGTCTCATTTACTTACTCGTCTAACACTTGATTTGGGAGTTTTCATCAGTGACAATCTCGACCAATGGCTTTGGACTTTTTGCCACCAAGTCATGGACCACTCGTGTGAACCCAAGTTTCACCACGTTGACACTCTTGTCATTTGCCTCAAGTGAATCAATAATTTCCAATGCGAAGATCTTGTTTCGTACTGAACGTTCTGGAACGAATATCCAGTCTAGGATGTTGTTCCATGTGTGTGCATGACTGCATGCGCATGTGACAGGCGTGACCTCATAGTGTAAACTGCGATGTACTTTCCATAGGAATCGGATGCCCAAAGTGAGATAGTCATTGTTTTGAGTTCATTTTGGAATGAACTAAACAAAACTCTTAGGTAACAAATTTTTAGACACCTGTAAGGCCACAAAAATCCAAGATGGCCGCCATCACTCATGGAAAATACAGAAAATGGCATATAATTCTGGAACTACTGACCATCTTCAATGATGTTAGACTCTATAGTAGGATTTTCAAACATGTCTGATAATCTGGACTATGTTTCAGGTCGATAGTAGGTCAAGGTCATGTAAGAAGGTCAAGGTAAAGGTCATTTACGGAAACTAGCCATTTGCATATACAATCAAATTTTTCACATCAATGATTTACACAGGAAGTGGTCTTAAAGTGGAAAGAATGTAGCAAAACCACTGAACAGGACCATACGGTTGCAACAATAGTACAGAGAAAGACATTATCAGTAAGCTGTCTTTTTTATTACACTTTGAATCGACCAGAACTGAAACAGTGGTCCAGTGAATTCGTTGGGACAGTCACAGACACAGTGCGGATGCCAGAGGACCAGGTTGGACTGACGTAACCATAAAAATGACCACCAACAGCCGCCAAACTTCTGACATATCTTATATACATACACTACGTTATAAAAAATCATTTGCATTCCTGCAACGAAGAAAATTCACAAAACAAAACTGCAGATCTCGATGTCAACTTCTTCGCGGTACTGTAAAATTGCATTCCCACGCGTGAAATAGTTTAATAAATTATAAATGATATAGTAAAAATTAATTATTATCATCACGAGATCTGCAGGAAATCATAAGTTTTATATGGTGTATCTGCGAGTATGGTAAAAAGAGGATCTTCTGGTTGTCACAGCCAACTGTGTCTGCACAAGTAGGCACATTGTGAGCTATAGTGAATATATTGTTCATGGCTCCAACAATGGTTTATTGTAGTATAATTTAACTTACTTTGGAGCTTAATGTCGAAGATGAGTACTTTGTGAACTATCGCACAATTGAGGTAGTCTAGGTCTATGTCATGCAGGATCTTATACATGTAAGTACACATCTTGAATGTGACTCTCATCTTAATCGGCAGCCAATGCAGCGATTGCAGAATCGGCATGACACGTCTGACATGGTTGATAAGGCGAGCGGCAGAGTTTTGTGCTCATTGGAGTCGATTGGTCAGTCCATTGTTCAGTCCACGGAGTAGACCATTGCAGTAGTCGAGGCGACTCACACAAGACAACGTACTGCGGCATGACACGCGTCTCGTGTCAGCAGGTGTCGGATTCTTCTGATCAGACGTAAATGATATGCCAAAGAGCAGTAGCTGGACACGAGGCAGTCCAGTTGCATATGAGTGATCCTACAAAAACTTTCACTTTTCAAAAGACCAATTCAACAATTTGTTCGTCAAAAATTTTAGTTTATTTTCATCATAATATCAAATTTATATCAATACTGAATTATAAAACACAAATGGCCAAGCTGAATACTCACGGCTAATAAAATATTTTTTGCCACATGAAATTTGGTTGTTTCTGGTCTCATGTCATTGGTGTTACCAGGCAAGGAGAGGTATATTCCTATATTAGTGGTTCATGTTTAATTGCTCTCAACCACCTTATATTAAAGGATATCTGTCCCTCACATTATTTCATGATGCTTGAGATACTCCAAAATGAGTTCTGGGACATGATTGACGTTTCTTTCCTGAAATCATTTTCTGAACCAATTTCAGGATAAATAAATAAAGTGATGTCAGCCATCCTAGGAGCCTTCAGAATTCTTTCGTCCCTTTGGGGTGAACACATTGCCATTACTTTTTTAATTCCTAGAAAAAATTTCAAATATGGTGACTTGCATTGGTAAGATTGTGTAAAGTAACACCAATGACATCGAGTAACACCAATGACACAGGGTAACTCCAATGACACAGTGTAACACCAATGACACAGTGTAACACCAATGACACAGTGTAACACCAATTACACAGTGTAACACCAATGACACAGTGTAATACCAATGACACAGAGTAACAACAATGACACAGTGTAACACCAATGACACAGTGTAACACCAATGACACAGTGTAACACCAATGACACAGTGTAACACCAATGACACAGTGTAACACCAATGACACAGTGTAACACCAATGACACAGTGTAACACCAATGACACAGTGTAACACCAATGACACAGTGTAACAACAATGACACAGTGTAACACCAATGACACTTAGTGAAACAATGGCATGGAACGTAGCTAAAATCAAAAGGAAATCTTGATTTCTAGGATTATACCAGTACACAGAGGTTTAATCACAATTCTGTAGGTGACAGAGTGCCGGTAACAAGTGGATGTGGCAATATGGCAGTAGGCCTACAGATGTACAACATACAATGTCCAGGTACCTTATCACATGTATGGCCCTGGCCTTGGAATATTTCAGAAAACTCACAAACAAACTACTCACAAACTCCACATTGTTTCAATATACCATTCAAGTACTTTTTCAGCAGTTGGCTGTACACTGAGTATCTATCATAGGGTGACTATTCAGCAGCTTTCCATATCATGATCGAAAAAGATCCGATTCTATTTCAAAAAATGAGCATAAAATGATCAATTCTAAAAGCATGCAGTATGAATAACATAAAAACACAGTAGGTCTACCTGTAGAATTTTCCTATTTCCAGGTGATAACCTTAAAATACATATAATTATATACACGAGGTACCAGGTACATTAAAAAGTTAGAGTTAATAAAATAAAGACTCAATCCAAATGATCTGATGTAGCTTCATTGTGCCTTCTTACCATATTTAGTTGTAGCCGTAGGTATAATAGGCATGTTGGATAGATACTATGACCACTACAATTGCCGGTTTTCTTACACAAAATTCTCTGATTATTGACTGAATGCGGTTCCAAACAGATGTGTCTGACATTGACACAAAGACTATTGCCATCTAGGTTTGTTCTCATCAATGTTCGATTCGATATAGCATGTAGCTCAATCTGTGTGCTGTTAAATTTCATCTTTTCCCATATCTAAACTTGACTTTCACTACTTTCACTTTTCACCTGTTGTACCTTTAGTCCACATCACACATTCATTGTTGGTTGATATGCACACCTTGTTATTAATTATACGGGAATACTTTTCATAGAATGCCATGCCAACCAAAAGTGTTTCTGTTACTAGGGACTAATAGGGGTCAAGACACCGTTAATATTCCCATTGTAGCCATATTAGCGTTTTGTAAGGATTATAAGAAAACCGGACGCAGAACAATTCCAAAACTTATTGCCTGTTGTTATCATCATCTCAGTGAAAAAATGCTGGTCGAGTTTAGTCAAATTCCAATATTTTGTTCTCTCGTAAAATGCTGCTATAATAATAATGTATTTCTTATATAGCGCCCCATACAAATAATTGTTCTGGGGCGCTTTACAATGATTCTTCTTAATTTAGTAAAATAAAAATAAAATGCTAATATAACACTACTTTTATAAGATATGCATATGCTATTAAAGACAATCATGTTCCCTTAAAATGCCAACATAAATTAGCACACAACTGTACAGTGTTTTTAAAAAGATAAAAATAAATAAAATAATAAAGATGTGTAATAATAAAAGTTATAAATAAATTAATATAAATGGATGAATAGCTGACTTAATTACGATCGGCGATTGTCAAAATAATAATCTGATGGCCTTCTGCCACTGTTCACAAAGTGTATACAAAGACACTAAATACAAGCAACTGCTGTACACATGACAAAGAAGTGATGACATACCGGTCAGTATCTGTGGACTGATACACGTGCAGCTGTTCTTGCATTGCCTCTAAACAATCATGGTTGTGTATGTCAACCTCCAAATTTGTTGCGTACAGATGCACGGCTCCGTCGGATGGTATGGGCCGTGCTAATGTTGACAGTGTTAATTCTGTTTCCTCGTTGACCTGTTTTACAAACATGGAATACACTATAACAAAACTACCGTTGGAAGGATGGATATATATTAAGGGTGCAGCCATTACATGGAAAGAAACATACCGGGTAATACAATAGTATGAGTTGTTACTGAAAGAAAGACTGTCTGCTGTTTCATAATTAAATTAAATAAATGCTAGTATGGAGAAGCACTCCAACGTTACACAAATAGAACAGAGCACTGACATTACTGGTCGCTACTTCGCCTATTGCACATATGAACTGTTCACATTTCTGTCTCTTCACAGTTCTCAAATTGACATGATAAAGAGTCTTGAAAATGTTGAAGTGAACAGATATTCACCAGAATCACCATGTCCCACCCATATCGTGAACCAGTGGGAGTTGATAGAAATCTCCTGACAGTATTACTTGGATTCCAACATAAGCAGCAGTGGTTTGGCGCATGATTCAGCATATCTCTTCAATATGATTGAAGGTACTGAGACTTATCTGTGCACAAAACATTATAATAATAAATTTACAAACGTTCATTTAATGCGCTTGTACACCTACAGTGTATACTTACTTTGTAACTTATGAATGAATATATATATGTATATGTATGTATATTATAATAATAATAATAACAGTAATAATAAAAAAATAATAACGACTTGTCATGCACCAATATCCAGAAGATCAAGCTCAGTGGCGCGACAAAGACCAAGGGATTAAGCAATATCGTAATCGTATAACAATGCGCAAGTCGTCACCGGATGTATGAAGGTGCTAGGAAACTAATGAAGACAGGCAACACTAAGGAGATAGGTTTTTATGCGCCGGCGGAATGAAACTGGAGTGAGCATAGAATTCAGACATGCTTGTTGTGTTGATGAGAGGGCTTGATAGGCTATTTCACAAAGCTGTTTCAATGGTTTCGACAATGAAGGTAAACTACACTGGTGAACATCACGGATGTGGTATACATATTCACATACCATGGATACTTAGTCGATGACAAGAACGTCCGAACTGCATATCCTCATCCGGACGTTGATATATGCCTTGTCATGCATAATCAGTTGTTTTAATTTGATTACTGTGAACTGGCCATCCTGATGAATGAAACGTTTTAATATTGCATTGTTTATATAACATCATGTCACATAGCCTATAGCTTCCTAGTGTAAATGTGTGAATCCATGTGCACGTGATTGCGGATAAAACATAAATAACAGAGAATTGCACAGTAATACAAATTTACCTTTTTAAAATATATAAATAATAAAAAACATTACACCTGTACACCTGAGCATCTGTGTACGGTCATGGTGTCATCAGAAAACTGGGTGGCCGCTATTGATGTCGAGGCGGTGACAGCCACATCCCTTCCTGCCCTAACTAATTGTGCTATAATTGTTTTAATCACTGGCCTTGCCACAACCGGCTTGTCGGCTGATCACCACATTGTGTCCAGTGGCACATAGCAACAATGCTACATCTTCTTGAGAACTCATTTTGGACTGCAGTTAACGTAGAAATGTATGTGAATGGGTTCTGAATAATCATATTCTCTTTGTGTTAACAGGTAAGCTGCCCACCATTGCAAACAGTATCATTATTATATGGAGAAAAGTTACAGAAACTATTTGAATGATATTTCAGTTATGATAGCAAACCGATGTCTGATGACAACATCTGCATGAGATTAAGCAAATACACCCTCTTCTTACATTAGACCATACCTTTACCTTATTACTTATTCAAAACGTTATCATCTGTGAAAAGATGTGTCTTGAGTGCAACCTTAAACCGATTTTAGTTCGGGAAGTGGGCTGTTTAAGAAGTAGAGTAGCGAGGGGCAAAGTGCACCCCTTTTTGGGGCAAACTTGTTTTGACCTCTTTATTTTCATCTTAGATTGAAATGGTTAATACAGTTACAAATAGTATGTTATTTAAATATCGTCATAATTGCATAAATGTAACAGCGACACATCAGTGAAACAAATAACTTAATGTACGTCCGTCCAACACATCTCTCAAATTTCATCATGTGGGGCAATAAGCCGGTAATAACAAAACTTAAATATCGTGTAAGAATTTGGGTTTTCGTTCCAATTTAATAATCCTATGGCCCGTTTTGCGCCACTCTAGGGGCTGTTTTGCATTTAGACTCTATCGTTGGAGACAACGACCCATGCTGACAACAATGTTGATTTTGTGATAACTACACAATTAAATCTTCAAGAAAATTATCCACAATGATCAAGTCTTTAACATATAACATTATTTGGTTAATTATACACGGTAATTGCATTGTTCTGTGAGTCGTCAACTCCCCTACTCGGAATCGCAATTGTGGCAGGTGTAGTGCAGCAATGGCCACCAGTGGCGCAGTCCTCGTACGCCCATTTTCCGTGTAATCTTGGCTCGCTGCCCACTTCTCCCTGCTCCTGCTGAACGCCTCGCAGCACACGACACACGGCCACTGCTCGTCATCTTCGTCATCCCACTAGTCTACCTTCGGTTTTCAATTGTTACACTCATCTTTCAAATGGTCTCCATGTATCCCAACCGTTCGTGCGTTGGTCAGTGTTCGAGGGTTTAGTAGAATTGCAGTTATCGGTCGGTTGATTAACCGCAGTTTGAAATTCGATCATTTAGGAAGCGACACACCACTTCCGGTACTTTCGTTGTTCCCAGTTTCGACGCAGCGCAAGTCCGAGAGCAAGTAACATGGCACTCGTCCCGTACGACCGAAACATTTCGTCACTTCCGTCGGTTGTGACACTCTTCATTCGTATGTTCTCCAGATGTCGTAGCCGTTCGTAAGTTGGTTGGTTGATCAGTGTGTGGAGGTTGTGGTAGAATTGCAATTGAATAACTGGCAGGACCCGCGACGTGCACGCTTCTACCATGGGTCCCTTGACATCACGGCGACGACGTTGTCGAGACTACTGCGGATGAGCGGCGGACCTCCGTTTCCCGCTCACTGTCAATCCGCAGCAGCCCGACGACACAATGGACAAAACGATGGACGTTTCCGCTCACTCTGACTCCCACTCAAGATTAGGCTCCGGGGTCTTCACGCAAACGATGCCATAGAAACTATAGCCAAATATACACGAAGCACACGTGAGCGGGACCCCTCCGACGTGTACAAGGCGCCTCTCCTTCGAAGAGTCCTCCGAAGAATCCTCGACGGACACGAAAGTCGCCGCGGATACGAAGTCCGACTCCGAATCCACGATGTCCTCGTGCGTAGCGGTGTCTGCTATGTCGACGTAGATCCATCGCACGATCACCGCTCAGCAACAGGCAGCGACGCCAACAACGCCGCCTACCGTCACCAAAATGGCCAACTCGGTCAAATTCGAAATTAGACCAACATTTCACTGGGCAGTGAAACTGTTCTTTTATCTAGCCGAATAGTTGTGTTAGATCTGTTTGTTCTCTTGTTCTGTGGCGTTTTCAGTTTCACAAGTGCAATGTAACAGATCTCTGTTGTTTATCTTTTGTCCGCGGCAAACACGCCCATCGCCAGGAATGCAAGTGAAGCGATGGCACAGCCGTCTTTAAACAACCCAAAACATTAACCGCTTGACCCCAGTATTACAATTATGATTATTACAAAACACAATATTTTAATAAAACATAATTCAAATATATTTTCACTAAAATACAATTTATCAAATTATTTGATCCTACTCTATGGCATTAATAAAATAAACTCTATCCCCTTGTCGGGGATTCACACTTGCGAAGTCTCGCCAGCAGAGAGCGCGCCACCACTGTGACGTCAATGTATCCGGACCCACCGAGATGGAATCCAATGACATCACGCTGGTCATCTTCGACCGGGATATACGAACGTCATCAGTTACCGCAAGACTATATCGGTTTAAGAAGTTATATTATAGAGTTATGAATACAGTAATTGTCACTCAAGCCAGGGGTAATGGCACAATTTTATCCACAAACTCGACATCATAAATTGACACCATTGTTCATGTAAAATTGTGACACGGTAAACAATAATGAAACTTGTCAAATGTGGTAAGTTCTTGTGTCGCCTTTGTATAATACGCCATTGAGCAAGAGGTTGAGACTTTGCTTTGCCTACAGGCTTATTTACCCTGGACTTGGTCTAAAAATCTATATTATTATTACGGGTTTCATTGCAACGACATCAGTACATTTTATTTTTCTTCGCGAAGACAAATCGGTCGTACTATTATTAAACAACAATACATTTTTTCGTTTTGCCGCAGAGAAACTGTTTTTGTCAGTCGTCAACTAATACAAATATCGTGAATAGTTATTACTAATATTAGCCACATTTTTAACGTCAGCTAGACACGGGGATCTAATTTCAACATTCTGTTTCATGTAATTAGCAACATCGCTTTGTAATATCACAATTAAGTAGCGAATATAAATACCTCCAATCGGGGCACCGAGAGTTGTTGACAACAAAACGGATGTCACAAAAATGAACATATTGCGTGAAGCGAAGAAGATATCAACTTCGGAATGTCTGTAAGAAACAGCGAATGAACGGTGACGTCACTACCGCGTGCTGCGTAATTATTTCACCGAGAAAAGTCATTTTACTGGAAGGAAGATGCGCCGAAGGAACTATATGCTCTCTGCGCACATAAACTAGCACGGCCTGGGTTAGAATTAGGGCTACAGTTAGGTCAGAGGTTTACGGTTACGACCCAGATTATGGTTAAGTCACAGGATTATGGTGCAGAGTGCAGACGTTGTCCATGGGCGTCGATCGGTGGGGGACGGGGGGTAGGGGAACATGGGGCAAGTTGAAGATTTTAAGAATAAATCACTTATTTTTGTTATTTTATTAAAATCAGCAATCTGGAAACTATATAACTCATACAGGCATATATGTTTCGTCTTTTAAGATAATAAATGTAAATGAGAAATTATTTTTTGAAATTAATGACCCAACTTTCGCCATCTTACCCCATGTATGGGGCAAGATGATTTTCATGGTGGGGCAAGTTGGCGACAGAAAACAGCAACCCTTGATCGGTTAGTCAACTATTAGTATGTGCTTCAGCAAAGAGCTCATGTAAACTGTCTGTGTCCCTCGTAACTGGAGCATCCCTATGTCACCATTCGTTGCACTGGTGGCACTGAACAGTCCTCGGTTGGCGGTTCTTCAAACTTATCATCGCCACCGGGCAGATCGCGTCTTCTCTGTTTTCTTCTGTTTGAAGTGTTGACGCTTGGAGGGATGTTGTGGAGATTGGTGGACACTTCTTATTCAGTTTAAGTTGCTGTTTGTCTTTCCTTCATCGTTCCCTCTCGTCCATCCTACGTCTCTTGCGGTCTTCATTCTCTTTCTTCTCTAGTTCTTTTCTTCCAGCGCGTTCTTCATGGGAGATCCGGTTATTATGGATGATGACCTCTTAGTTGTTTTTCGTTTTGATAATGGCCTCTTTGCATTTGGCAAGGGCATTATATCCCATGGCGATAGCGGCTCACTTGATGTGGACGTTTCGGTTTGACAATGGCGTCACCGTCATCAAGTGCCGACTGGCCTCGGCTGACCTGCAGAGTGTCGGTATTCACCTGTGGCCCTTGTCTTGGTGGAATGTGGATGTCTGCATGGACAACTATCCTCGTCGATGCTTGATATGCGTCTGTCAGAAGCAGCATCGGAGTGATCGCAGTTACTGACGAGAACAGCGCCTTCATTGTTGGCATCTTCGCTGAATCTGACTAGACCTGCGATTTCTTCATTGTGTCTGACAGGAGTGGCTGGTTCAACTACTAGAGGTTGGCCGTGTTCCGTTGTGATACACGCAGCAAAGTCACTGTCGTCGAAGACGTCATCATTGAATGGTTCTATGCCACAAGCAGAACACCCATTGATGGCATTTCCAGCCGTGGCTGCCTTCTTGTAGGCTCCGCCAAGTAGTTGTGCAACCTGTCGGTCTGTTATGACATTGCGGGGATGCGACACCATCCAGCTATCACACTGTTGGCTGTAGAATTTCTTCAGCGAGCCAAAGAAAGAAACATCCAGTGGTTGCAGTTTGTGCGTCATGTGTGGAGGAAATCCTAACATGACGATGCCATGGGAACGACATAAGTTGATGGCTTCTGACGAAATGTGCGACACGTGGTTGTCAACAAGCAGCAACACCTTCGATTCATCGGAGCATCTCACAAACTTAACGAAATGTGCGAGATAAATGATGAATGTTTCAGTTATCATCCATCCATTCTTCCGTGCAACGGCGTCTGTGCCTGGTGGACACCCATGCAGCAGCTCTGACAGCATCCTCTGGCTTGGAAAGATGATGAATGGAGGCACGTAGTCGCCGCCTGCATTGCAACTACAAACCACGGTCACAGTTTTCCCTCTCTCGCTTGACACAATGTTTGCCACGCGTCTGGTGCCACAATACCTTTGGTAATTTTGTTGGGACAGTTGACAGTCCGGATTCGTCTACATTGTAGATACCTTTGGTAATTTTGTTGGGACAGTTGACAGTCCGGATTCGTCTACATTGTAGGTACGATGTGGTGGAAAATTGTTCTCCGCCCGCACCTGCTTCAGATTTTGAAAGAACACCCTTGCACTTTGTTGAAGCCCATTGCCCTTGCTATCGACGTGGCTTCCGGTGTTCGCAGGCTAATTTTGCATTCACTCAAGAAAGATTGCAACCAGTCGTATCCAGCCACCTTTGTTTCCCTTTTGAAGGGATGGGGAATGTTGTTCTTCTCCGCAAACTCAAATGCCAGGTGCCTGCATTTATTGCTTGTCAGCCCGAAAAATCTTTTGTCGATTTCTGTGACGTAGCGCTTGAGGTCATTCACCTGGACATCATCGAACGTTTTCTTGAACCGACCTCCATGTTTCGGCAATCCTGAAACATAACATCATAACATTGTTATGGTAGAATTTAGCAAATATTCCTCATAATGTTTAACAGACCAAATTCCCTTCATTGCATATACTATTATTAATAATTAGCAGTCATGAAGTTACAATGTATACCTAAAAGTTGATAATTTTGTTCACTGAAATTATATTGTTCGTTTGGGCAAATGCACATTGATTGTTACCATACCAACCTCATTGTCTGTCTTCAAGTAGCGCCGTAATGTTGCCTCTGGTATTTCCCACATTGCTGCTGCTTTGTTGCAGGACATGTCACCTTCTCTGACCGCGTGTATTGCCGCACTCATTTCGTGCTCGCTCCATGACCTTCGAGTCGTATTACGTTTATAGTTTCGGACCATCTGAGTAAAATAAGAGTTCGCACAATGGCATACCAATATCACTAACTATTTCATTGTGTAATGTGTGCCGAGTTAATACTATCCAACAACAAAGTTGCTATTAATTATGATTTGTCTATGGTTATTACTTCTATTGCAGTGCGGGTAGTTGTATGTGAAATGAGGTACACCAGTATCATTATGTAAGACATATTACCGCCGGTCAACGACTACACATAGCTGGGGCCTGTTGACGAGTTCGTCAACTTCCCCCAGTCAACTTACCCCCACAGGTCATTTGTGAAAACAACACGTCAAACTCAACACTATGCAGATGGAATTTGTTGCAAACATGCCATTTTGTAGCTTATATGTGTGCACTTAATTTGCTAATGTGGCTGCCATTTCAAAGTTATTTGACTACTACCAGGTCTTATTTCTTTTAATGAAAAATTATACCAATTTCAAGGAAAAACAACTCACATTTTTGCTGCTGCGACTTTCCACTAAATTTCAAATGTCTGCCGTTTATCCACTGCGCACGTGCGTATACGTCACTGGAAAAATGTTCGGCGTTACCATGTGTTCCCTGTTTTAACACTATGGGATTCGTCAACTTGCCCAATTCGTCAACTTGCCCCATGTTCCCTTACGCGTCCCCCCCCACTTTTCAGCGTGGTCGGACAGCATACAAATTGACTCCCCCCACTTTTCAGTTCAGAAAAATTGCGGGGCATATAGCCTGACTCACCACTCCTCTCTTAAAAGCCGCTACAAAGGCCTAGTAGCTAGACAATAAACTCGCAATATGAAGTTCCGACCATCCATTAGAACAATCGACTAGACAAATTGCTTGGCTGGGCCTGGCCACAGCGCGCAACTTTATCTTACTTTAGTAAATAATCATCATGCCGGTGTGGCAGTCCAGAACGTCGAGCGGTCCAGAACGTCGAAGGTTAGCGGTTCATGTCATAAGGTTAGCGGTTCATGGCGAAGGTTAGCGCGACATTACGGCCCGCCGCTAGCCAGTCTGGAATGTATATCCGGTTCAGGATGTCGTTGCACCTCGTTTTGACTGTTGTTTATGGACTTCTTACATGCGTGACAAAGGTTAACGTCTACTGTGACCAGCGTAAACATGGTGACTGCCGAATTAACATATGAGTGAACCATGCATATTATAGTTTATGTTAATCCTTTCTTGCAATTATTATTAATAAACATAACAAAACCTCATAATCATCGTTACTTGTAATTATTTATAAACAGTTTTTTCTTAACGTCCTTGTCTCAGAGCGTTGTGCATGTTATGGCTTCGTTACAGCCATTGTTTTCAATGTAGTCTATAGTACGTGCAGCATTAAATACAAATCCCCCCAAATTTAAGATATATGTAACTGTCTACTAGCTGAATGTATTGGATGTAACGTGCCCGAATTGGCATAGTTTGTAGGCAGGCGTTTTATTTTGAAAACTAATTAAAATAAAGCTGTACATGACAAGAACACGTGCGCGCTGGAGTGTGCAACGTAGGGGTCGAAAAGTAGGTCGTCGCTGCAGCGCGCAAAAATGATTTATTATGTAACACTGTCGCCGCGGGGGTCATGAACTCAGTCTCGACATTCTGGCACGGGGTCAAAGTTGATCGGCCACCTGAGGTTACGCCAGTTCGGCGCGCATGTGCATACGTGGAACGACGTTCTGGACTGCTCGACGTTGCATACCGTCGCGCTAACCTTAGCCATGAACCGCTAACCTTTTGACATGAACCGCTAACCTTCGACGATCTGGACCGCTCGACGTTCTGGACCGCCACACCGGAGCTGGTCAAATGTTTTAGATGGTGTCTTACGTCCACACGCGAACGAGGTATTCCTCTACCTTCCCCGCTAATTCATCATTGGAATCATGGGACTCTGCGAAATATGTCAGGTATTTCTCCGGCTCACAGGCAAGTGCGGCATGTTTTGTCCAGATTGTGCTTAGAGTATCATCTCCTGTGAGAACATGTACCTTCACTAGGACCCTACACAAACTAGGGCCAAGTCTTGCAGCAAGAATGTGCAGTGGCAGGTGTCTTCTGTGCTCGCCAGAGCCAAACTCAACCCACAGCTCAAGCAGCCCACGTTCTCTCCAGTCAGTGATAAAACGCAGAAGCCTTACCACCGTATCTGTGTCATTGGTTTCACCAGGAGCCGCTTACGGCCTCGGGCCACCTCCCATGCACAATGAAGCACCAGCCTATCATCTGCCTCTTCTACACGGCCCGTCAGCCCATCAATATTGATACCGGGAACCATTTGGGTGTCCTCTGACCTCTTTGGATGAATCAGCTCAGCTGGGATAACTTCATCAGCAGCAATGCATCCACTGATAATGAAGGGAAGTTGCGAGTGTTGTTCAGTGGCAAGCACCTTAATGAGACGTTGTAATTTAGTCGTGTTACTTGGTGATGCCCAGATCTTTTATGTGTTGGGGTATGGGGACTTCTGGACCTATCAATGCCATATCAACAGCTCCAGTACCCGCTGTGCGCCGAATTCTCTCACCCTCTTTGACTGAAGTTTCCAGGTAACTGTCAAAGATAACACGAAGGCTGCTTCTGAAACACAGATTGACCTGCAGATAGCACACATGTTGTAGCCTTTGGAAATGTCCCAAAAGAAGACAGATTAGGGAATGAACGGATTTTAGACATGAAGTCTTTAAGATGACAGCTGCATCAGCACATGGGAAGGCCATATCTTCATGAGCTAGATGCTTCTCAATTTCCGCTAGCAACTTGCTTTTGTTCGGTTTTGACGCTAGATCACCTTCAAAGATGACGGAAGATGGAAGGATGTCATGAGAGTAGATTGATTCCAGCGACACGCTCCGCTCTTTTAAAATGTCGATATCACGCTGAGCAGCAGCTAGCATCTTCTGGGAAACAACAGCGGAACGAATTGGCCGACCGGAGGTAGGTTTCGTGTTGTGATGGTGACGGAGAGTTTGCACTTGTTCTCGACAAATCGCTCGTTGCGAAACTCCTTGTAGTAACAATCACCATTCGCAAGAGCCTGAACCAGACGCACAGACACTTCGTCACCTGCAAGCTGCTTATTAACGAAGTTAGGTAGCTTGATCAGTGGTGCCTGAACGATAATGGGATTGCCTTTGTTGCATACGAATTCCAGAAGCCGTGCTACATTTTTGTTCAGATGCTCTGCTTTTCGACCGATGAGATCATGATGGACCTTTGCAGATTCACTGTGGTCCAGGGAACAGTAATTTGTCATTTCTCTCAAGTCGTTCGAAATGAGAAGAATCTCATGAAAGATTAGCTGCCATTCAACAACAACATGTGTGTTTCTAGTCTGGCCCACGATTCCGCCTTTGCTCTTTGAGGACCTGGATAGACTGCTCAAGCTTCATGTCCGGTGCCACGGCATTGAAGTAACCAGGGCGGTCTTTCACGACAAACTGGCCACACATCAATCACCGGAACACTTCCGGATGAAAACTTTGCAGGAGCTTTGTAGTTTCAAGGTAGAAAGTGCAATATCGGAGATAGTTTAGGGAGTCGCTCTCTCTCTCTCTCTGAAAATGGGAAGAGACCTCTACAAACGCCATGTGCAGTGCGAAGTTGCCATCACGGTCAGAAGATACGATATGCTTGATAATGAGGGCCATCTGCTGAAAGACCTCCCCAGTACTGGCATACCTCAGATTTTGATTCACTCTCCTCCTGGAAAGACTGAAACATCTCTTGAATATTATCCGACTCTGCAAGCAGCTCAGTAAACTTCGCTGGCGACTTGTTCTTGCTCTTCTCGTACAGAGCCGCTCTTAGTTCTGTTGCACACGCCATTGCGTTCTCATATATTTCAAGACTATGTTGCTTGAGCCACAACCAGAAGCCCTCCCACATCAAAGAACTGATGACATCTGAGATAATTGATAAGCCTTGGAAATATCTAACATAACGGGTGCCTTCCAGCAGAGAATTTAGAGTCAACTTGCCAAACACCTCAGTCTCAATAAGAGCGTCTTCAATGCCAGACCCTCGCATATACCGTACAGCGCATTTGAGCAGTACCTTCACCCAGTGGAACATCCCCATCATGCCATGTATGTCCGCAAATGAAACCGGCTCTGCCATCAATATATCAGCGAAAGACGCCCTCATCACAGAATACTGGAATTACATACTGGGATGGGTTAAGTTGCCGACGGACACTCTGGAAATGTTGAAGTGCCTTGCGGGCAGTTGCATAGTCGGATACAGGAGAGGGAATCACTGGCAGACACCCGACACGCATCAACGGCACTGTAGCAGTAGATATGACAGCATGAGAACCGCTCCATGTAGGCAGTGTACCAGACTCACTGTCGTCTTTAGGTAGACCACACCTGACGAAGGAAATGAGGAACTCGTGTTTGTTAGCTGTGTTGAGAGTAGAATCCGGTTCAATTACATCATTGACATTTAGTTCTTCTAAAACTGTGAAATTCTGTGGAAGAACTGGTCTTATTGTTGGTTTGGGACGAAGAGGCACATCTTGACATGGGAGTTTGTCTGGAATGTACACTTTACCTTTGTGCAAGTTCGTTTCAGATACTCGAGGTTTTGACCTGGAGGAGAAATTGTCTCCTGGTACAACACTTGCATGGTAGCATGATCAGACTCCATCCCAGAGATCGATGATTTGTCGCTGCAATCGGTTTTTTGTCCATAGCACCAATTGTGAATGAATCTCGAGTAAAGGTACTATGAATGGGTATTTCCTGATCTGCTGACTGTTCTACAGCGTAAGCAGAAGGCGTCTACAACGTTTTAAATCATTATAGCTAGTTGACACACCAATACGGTTTGCGACCGTAAGAACCTCACGACTGCGACATTTACCATACTGATAGTGACCAAACGAGACATGGAGAGGCGTCTTTCTTGCACCGTTGAACAATTGGTAGTACATGATTTGGAAGAGGCAATTGAGTTGCGTTTGCTGGTTAACAACGGCCCACTCTATTTCTGTAATACCATCTTCGGAACTAACGTCATCATCATGTTCATCATTTCAATTTTTAACATACGGGATCTCTTAATGCCAAACAGCGAGGCAAAGAAAGTGAGCAATTGGTCTGGCATTTGTGTAGTCTCCCATGATTCTTTCATATCATGACCATCGCAAACATTTGTCACCGATCTTGAAATCAACTTTCACTAAAGCCTCTCTGAGAATCTCTGCAAACGACTTAACGACATTCATGTCTCTAATCTTTGCAGCAATATTTTTTATGCTAATCTCTGATGAAAAACACATTTCAGGCTCATTGAGTCGATGACTAGGGCAGAACTGAATCTTATCACCATAGTGGACCAATAAACCTTTCTTAACATCTTTGTATAACTCAGCATCCTCATTCTTGGTTAAACTGGACATAAAATCCTTAATTTCAGTAACTGTTAACCCATACCCATTTTTGATCAGTGGATCTAAATAAGGCACAGCTTCCATGAACAAATCGTGTTTGGGTTTAGTTTGAGAAGGACCAGGTTTTGTTTCGGATTGTTTTGGCAAATGAACATATTGCGTGAAACAAGTTTTGTGACAATAGATATCAGCAGCGAATATACTTTCAGGCGTATTCAAGTCTGCGCATCTAACAAATACATCATCCTTTCTGGATGTCATTGCATCAAGACATTTCTTTGCACTTTCATGACTACAAATTCGGAAGTTTTCCCTCACCCTTTTCCATTCCCTATCAAACCCACATATGGCATATTTAATATAGTCCGGGTGGACATTGGTACTGGATCTTCATCGAGGAGAGCCTGTGCTGCCAGTGGGAAGACTGGTGGGTGCTTCTAGTAGTTCGTTTGTCTCAAAAGGTACCTCGGGTTCCTCCAATATGGGCGGGAGATTGCGTATGTCAGTGTATCGTTTGTAGCATGTGTATGTATTGTGATATTTGAATGTAGAGTTAGGTCCGAGGATCTTTAGTCGTTTGTTAACAATGTCATCCTTCAACACAGCGACGTCACAGACACGTTTCCTCCCATTTCCCCCACTATGAAGTGACTCGAATTTCTTGCCCTTCTTTTGGCAAATAATGCATTGTTCAAGGTCAGGAGAGGCAGGAGACTTCGAAATCAAAACGTGAATTCCTCCTAGTTGTAGCGCATCTGTGTCCTTTCGCTTGGCCATGATTATTTTCAATAATCTGAAATACGGCATTACAACAAACATACTTTTGTGTGGCATCATGGTAGGATATGAACATGTGATATTGGTGTATAATATAAATGCCTTCAATCAATGAGGCAACCTTGGCTTATTGTGAAAAGACGCCTAATTTATACTTCTAGGTCAGATAGCGTTTAAGATATGACAGTGGTGATACATCGCCTGGTTGTTACGGGCAGTTATCACCTAACTGATAATCTATTTTAAAACATAATAGGAGTGATACAGGCTATAAAGTGTAAAAAGGTTTTCCACATGCACCTTTCCATCTGTGCTGTGTTTCGGTGTTGACACTTTTCAAACATACATTAATTAAATCAAACGTCTATTGGCATTTGGTTAAATACAGATGGCACATCGATTAATGATCTTGCCTATGATTTAACTGCACTGATAAGCGAACTGAGCGATAATTGGGAACATATGTATGGCGTAGAACTCGTCTCAGACTTATAACTAGTGTCAACAGTGGGTCAAATGGGTCTCCATTGTACATGCAACACAATATTTGATTTTATGAATCCCAACTGTTGCCTGTGAGCGTTGCTAAAGAGTGGGATTAGCGGCGTCTTTCTTACCATGCTTGACGCAGGTTCCGATGTTTCGGCTCATGGCGCATTTGGCCCTCACAGACGTCTAAATTTAAAGGTCTACATATAGACATGACGCCGGAATTAAGTGCATATATTTTGAAATCAACTTCAAGCTTTGGCGATATGAAGCACTTAAGAAGCGGTGATACAAGGAATTAAATAAAATTTCTTGAGATACGGAAATAATGGGATTTGACAGCCGCCATTTTTAAAATGGCGATAATTTAGAGGTTGATGAAGGTCAATAATAGAACCGTTGACATCGCTATCCACCACGCTATCCAGCAACGTTAACAGAATTGCTCTATGTGACAATGTTTTTGAGATATGGTGACATTTGCCTTGACGACCGCCATCTTTAAAAATGGAGGGAGTGTATATCGGAGGAGTCCAAAAATACAATACTTGAAATCCTTGTCCCCTAGAACATAGATATACATACCACAATTATTGTTATATATGACGTTGTTGTTAAGGTACGGGGAAATAGAATTTGGCGTCCATCTTTTAAAATGGCCGTCCCCGCGTTATGCCCAGTTTTTGAAATTTCCACCTAGTAGAATGTTAAAGCCATATGTATATATTACTCAAATCAACAGTCAAACTTTATCAAGTACGAAATGTCTACGGGCCTATAGGGCAGGTCATGGACTAAGTTCCCGCAGCATTCATGCAGCACAGAGCGGTTATGTTGGCACCGCGTTCTGCACTGGACACCTTGCGAACCTGTCGCGCTCCCTTTGTCGACACGACCTTGCAAACTCTGGCTACTGTTAAAAAGCCAGTTTCGTCGCATTTCCAAATGTTGACATGAATTCCATTGTGACGGAATTACAGAATTCCAAAAATAGGCATAATCCAACTAAAAATATTTGCTCATTATATTGATGAATGTGAAGAACTATTGTCCAAGCCCATGTATATAGCTTCATTTTCATGTTTTAAAGCTTATATACATAATATTACGTGGCCTGCAGGGATGAATTGGGGGGAAGGTTACAGTGACGGAATTACACTCTGTGACATAGCTTTTGGAGATAAAGTACACTTTATTAAATTCCTGCTCCGTATTATATTTAAAACATACCAAACCCACATGAATATTTTAAGTAGGCATTGAGATAGTTGTAAATGTCTCTGTTGTACTTGGATATCAAAATATCTTTACCTTTCATAGATTATTAAATCCCTTACCCAATGTAATTCCGTCACGTGACGGAATTACAGATGCTGTAATTCCGTCATATCAATACATTTACCATTAAGACAAACTTTGATTCTCAATCTTTTATTCAAAATAAAAACCAAGTTAACAGCTTAAACATGAAAACAGCTCAGACAAACGCAGCAAAGAACTTTTGAACTATAAACAGATCATCAGACAAATTCAACCAAGAAATATTCAACTTATCCTCTCCTTCAACATGAAAGTGGTCGTCACCAATAGTATATTGTAGAATCGGTCAGAAGCCGTTGCAACCATCTGGAAAGTCACAATGGCTTCTGGCCGATTCTACAGTACTAACGGATACTAGTTCTCAACTATAGGCATTGTTGTGAATGTTCCACAACCCACTGAAGTTTGGATGCTGGTCATAGGGATAACGCACACACAGAACTGACAAACATTACGAGTCCACCAACACCCTTTACAGACAGGGTAAGCAGGTATAGCGTTCATCATCATATATTACCCCCCAGTCTTTGCCACAAGATTCGTGTACCCAAATCGCATTCGATCCATTCGTCCATTGATTTTGGGTCAGATACAGATACATAGTAATGGCCGCAGTACCCGCATAAATCATCGTTATCGGTATCATCAGGCTCCTTTCAGATTTTAGGATGTTTAGGTGCTGGCGTGGGATTTAATAACTTCGTTTTTTTAAGAATTTGTTATGGAACTTGGACCTGCGATGGGTTGATGTCTCACTTGGTTAGCAGCGGTGACACTGGGTGTGGCACTTGGACCTGTGAAGGAATTCTGCAGATTGTGACGGACAGGAAGATTGCGGTATTCGTCAGCACTTGTGTAAAATTTCAATTGGATTGTGTCCTTGTCAAGAGGTTTCAAGGAATGTGTTGTAATTGTTCCTTGGAATGTTTGTAGACCATTCCAGAGGACTTCGGTGCCAACATCTTGACACTTCTGCTGGATTGCTGCTTCATCCATGACGTGTACATATTAGCAGAGAACATGTAACAGAAAATGTTCAGTACGGCAGCGCCATTTTAAAATTTGAGACAGTGGCGCCTCTAGCGGACGAATGTGCCGTGTTAGCAGACTGCCATATGAAACTGCAGTACAAATTATATGGCTGACGTTGGCCGGTATCATGCACCCTCCCCACAACCCCCCCCTATTTCCTATACCCACATCAGCACTTGTTTGGGTTTTTATATTGTTTGTGTTTGTTTTTATTCATGCATGTCTTGTAATTAAATGATTCACAACAAAATATTCACAACCAAAATGTTATTTATTCGGGGTTGCGTTTTGACGTCATGAATAAATTAAACGCACATGGCGGTTTGTTTGTAGGGCAGAAAGCTGCTGCTGCAGCAGGCGCTCACATGTAAACAGGGCGGTGTGTCGTTGTCCACAAGTTCATACGCCCAAGAAAATGCAATTTTTCACTTGTTATAATTTACCAGCAAATGTAGATGGCCTATTAGTATGGATGAATGACATGATTATTATTATAATGTAGAGCAATGACAATAAACTTGTACTATGACATGTACATGTATAAGGCAGCACACAATGGGCACTGACATAAAACAACGGCTGGTCAACTGTGTTGCCCATTACTCTGTAAAGTGGTCGATTCGTGCTGCCCTGGTCACAAACTATTGCTGTTGGTTTCAGTTTGATGCTGGTCAGAGCCTCTAGCGCATTCATGAGGATGAAGTGGAGATCACATGCTGATGCAACATTGTCGTTGAAGAAAAACATCAGTGGCTGCTTCCATTTTCCTGCAAATATAGTCACTGCATTTGTATTTGTATGATAAATTAAATTAAAGTATGAATGCTTTCTCTGAAACTTTCCAATAACAGATTGATGACAAATATGTTGTGATTCTGAAGTAGGTTACAAAATGAACAGTTCAATAACACTCCTGGCACTTTGGTAATGTCACTTGTAATCAAAGTAAGACGATTAATAACTCATTTCCACACGCGCACATGTTGAAATGGCATTAGAACTAACGTGCCAGCCCTCGAGCCATGTAGACCAGTGCTTGGTTCGCTGCCTTGGGTTGTCGTTCCCTGAGGTGCACAAGTCCGTCGACCTCGTCCCATTGAGTGTTGTAACGCAGCTCTTTCTTGACAGACATCTCGTCAAACGTAAGTATGCAATACCGGGACATGGCATCCATCTGGTCGACCTTGATGTGAAGCAGGCGCATGACATTGGAACTTATTCCCGGAGTGGTGGGAATAATGTTGTGAAGATGCATATATGCAGTTCGGCAAATGGTACTGATGTGACTAGTCATGCTGAGGGAGGAATCAAATACAACGCCAAGGTTGCGAACACTCGATGAAGGGATTCTTGTCGTGTCACCAACAGTGATGCGAAAGTCCTTTAGCGTCGGCAACTTTTTCTTTGTTCCAAACACAATGACATCCGTCTTGTGGTCATTTAGCTTGAGTAAATTGGTTCGAGACCATACACCAATTTCCTGGAGGCAGCTATACAAACGATCCATTGTGTTTAGTTGACTATTTCCCCCAGGAGCGAAGGAAACATACAACTGTGTATCGTCGGCGTAGAGATGGTAATCCAGGCTGAATTTCTTGATAATGTCGCCTACTGGTGTAATACGCTGTACACAGCAATGGCCTTAGTACGGAACCCTGTGGGACACCAAACGTCACATCCTTTAGGGGTGATTTTTCATTTCCGATCCGAACGACTTGGTGGCGACCGGACAAATACGATCGGAACCTCTCGAGCGCAGCGCCCGTGACCCCGAATCTGTGAGAGTCGGCTCAGAAGAATGGCATGGTCGATGGTCTCGAAAGCGGCTGTCAAGTCAAGCATGACCAACACAACGACACAACCACGATCGACAGCACATAGAATGTCATTGTGGACCTCACCGTCTCGGTAGAGTGATTTTGCCGGTATGCGGATTGAAACTGGTCGTGTAAGTCGTTTTCTTGCAAGTAGACAGTCAGCTGTTTTGCAACGACGCGCTCGATTACTTTAGAAATAAATGGCAGATTTGATATAGGCCTATAGTTTAGTAGTGACTCCGGATTTAGTCCAGTCTTCTTGAGTAGCTGGTCTTGTATTTTTCCGGCATGACGGACGACTGCAGTGATGTCACAACGATGTGCGAAACAATAGGAAGAAGTTGATGGATCGCGTCTTTAACCAACCATGTAGGAGCTGGGTCAAGGTTGCATGATTTAGGTGGAGCATCATAGTTGGTTACTTCGCGTGTTTAGTCGCTGAGTACGCCTAAAGCTGTTAATTTATTTAACAATAATATGGACGAAAAATGTTGATGTGTGTAACTTACTTCGATTTCAGTGTTATTTGAAATAATTACCGCCAAGATATTTTTAGCATAGTGCGTCCACTGATCGGTAGATGACACCACGAAAAACATATATCTTACGATATATCTTACGATTTAGGGGGGTACGCTTTGCCTCGAGGGGGTGGGCTTTGCCCCTGTCTACTTTACGGTCATGGCGTCATCAGAAAACTGGGTGGCTGCAATTTATGTCGAGGCGGTGACAACCACATCTCTTCCTGCCCTAACTAATTGTGCTATAATTATTTGTTATCACAGTGGCCTTGTCACAGCCGGCTTGTCCGCTGATGATGACATTGTGCCCAGTGACACAGCAACAATGCTACATCTTCTTCAGAACTCATGTTGCACTGCAGTTAACGTAGAAATGTATGTGAATGCGTTCTGAATAGTCATATTCTCATTATGTTAACAGGTAAGCTGCCCACCATGGCAACCAGTATAATTATTATATGAAGAAAAGTTACAGAAACTATTCGAATGATATTTCAGTTATGATAGCAAACCGACGTCTGATGACAACATCTGCATGAGATTAAGCAAATACACCCTCTTCTTACATTAGACCATACCTTTACCTTATTACTTATCTGTGAAAAGATGTGTCTTGAGTGCAACCTTAAACTGGTTATCACTCGTACATTGGCGCACTGTAAGCGGTGGTTGGTTCCATGCCCTTGGAGCTGCACAAGGGAAGAATCGTTCGCCGATTTTAGTTCGGGAAGTGGGCTGTTTAAGAAGTATCTGATCAGAAGAGAAGAGCATAGACTGCGTGTCGGGCAATAGAGAAGAGCAGTGCTTTTAAATATGGAAGTACAAGACCATGGAGGCATTTAAAGGTGAGAAATAGGATCTTGAATGTGATGCTAGGCACATACCTACCGACTAACGCCGACGGCAGTTGGCGTCCATCGGAAACGGGAAAGAAAGGCAAAATTACATTTATTTGTTGCTCCGGCATAACTAAAATACGGTAATGGGTCAACGGGAGAGGGATAAAAATAATATACCTCTTTCTAGAAATCGGTCACCCGCCAGGATAGTAAAATATGAAAGTAAAAATGTAAACCTTATCGTCAGAGTAGGCTTGAAAACTAAAAAATACGCCGGGCTTATGTATGACGAGGTTTATCACTTGAAGGCCCTATGATTTCTTATTGGCAAACTTACCGCCGACCGTCGTTTTTTAAGCGTGCACACACCAGCCGACTCGTCGGATATACGCCTGCGGCGCTAAGTTGTCACCGGATACCTCGTTAAATAATGCCGACTGCGGATTCAACATTTTAATCGGCGCAATAAAGCCGCCCGTCGGCGTAAAGTTGCGCACACACGAACCGACTGCAGTCGGCCGACTGCTTTTAAGGCAACTAGTCGGTACGTATGTGCGCCCAAATTTGCTGGCATGTGCGTAGTAGATTTCTGTTAAGGACACACCTACTGACTAACGCCGACTTCAGTTGGTAGTCGGCATAAAAGCAGTTGGTGCTAAACGCTAATTAGTTCCGCCGACTGCTGAAGTCGAATCAGTCGCACCCAATGAATTCTTCAAAAATAGATTTACCGCTGGCGACGCTATGCGGATTTTAAGGTTATATGTGTGCCCGGTAGCGGCGCTACGAGCAGTAGCGTTTTTCATTAGACAAAAATTAATGGTGATTCCAATCGGAAGCGGGAAATCAAGTCAGAAATTACGTTTACTTATGGCGCCGTCTTTATAAATAAGACATAAAACGTTGATAAACAATGACTAAGTACATATAGGATAGAAAAAATTTACCTCTTTCTAAAATGTTAGTTATATATATATATATATATATATATATATATATATATATAACACTAACATTTTAGAAAGAGGTAAATTTGCATGACAACGGACTGGGGGAATTTAAGAAGTGTGTCTTTTTAAATGAAAACAATTAGTTACACTCTACACATCTGGAATTTAAGACATGTACTTGGTTAATATAGTTAGATAAATATTGTTTAGATAGTAGAGATTTGAACTTATGTCTGGGTTTGAGATTTTGAATGTTATAATTAAGGTTATTCCATAGTTCTATAAAATGATGTTTAGGTAATTTAGAGGAAAAGTGAGTTCTTGGCTTTTCTGTGCCTAGTAGGTTATGTTGTCTCACAATTGTGGTGTTAGTCGCTAGAATATTGTTTGATATATACTGTTCGAAGGATTTAGGCAGAGTATTATGGTGATAATCATACATAAATAATGAGATATGGAACTTGTGTATATCAGCCATTTTAAGTATATTTTCAGATTTAAAAATAGGATCCGTGTGACTTCTATATCTTTTATTGTTAATTATTCGTACAGCGCGTTTTTGTAAAGTTTTTAACTTTTTTACTGTATTTCCATTTCCCCGTGCTTGTATACCGTCAGTTAGGTGACTTTGAATTAAAGTATAATAGAGAGTTGTTAAAGCATTACGTGGCAAAAATGTTTCATTCTGTTAATTGCAAAAAAAATGCTCTAGATATCTTACAACTGATTATATTTATGTTTTTTTATGTTAAGTGTTTATCAATATGTATTCCTAAAAACTTGACTCATTCTTCTTTGTTATATCCTTTCCAATATAATTAATATTTTCATTAATTTTGATACATTTATTTACCTGATATTTGTTATTCGGTGGGCTAAATAAAATAAAAAAATATATTCAATGACAATTTATTAGCACACAACCAGTCGTACAAATGTTTTAATTCTTGGTTTATGTTGTAAAATAAAATATCAACACCTGATTTGTATACAGTTGTGTCGTCAGCAAAAGATAATATGTTTTTTTTGAAGACGTAGAGTTAATTATATCATTGATATAAATAAGATTGGTCCAAGTATGGATCCTTGGGGCTCCACTTTTTATGTTTTTTTGAGAAGATTTACATTTGTGTATTTTGGTGTACACCATCATTTGAGAATCCTGGTTGTGATACAAATTCATATCTGTCAACACTGTCACACTCTGTCTACTGTGACACAACAGACTGTGACAGTTCTTCATCAAGTTGCATAATGATCATTGTCAGTTTGCAAGAGTTAATGAGATCAAAAATGTGTTAATATACAATGCACACGGGTGCGCACACGCACGCGCACACACACACCACACACACACACACACACACACACACACACACACACACACACACACACACACACACACACACATTGTCAGTTTACAAGTTTCTGAGATACAGATTGTGTTAATATACAATGCACATGTATGCAAACGACACACAAGTATTCAGTGCGATACTATTACGCAGTGAAACCATTTCGGGTTATATAACAGCCAAAGTCATTTTATAAATGTCATGTTTTGTAGGGATTTGTAACTAACGTAACGTTGAACAACTATGACTCAGCCTCGTGGCTTAACTGGAAACGTTTTATTCTCCCTCGTGCAAAAACACGCACAGTCACAGAAATGGTGTCATGCGTGAAACATGTCGTCTGGGCGTGCCTTGTGGGTACTAAGATTCTTCGACTCAACTCGCATCCATACATCGGTATCTGATTCGACACCCAGAGGTATGGAACTAATCAATTTATTCTGATCACACGCGAGAGAGGAATACAGCGATTGACACTCTAGTCTCGTCATCTCCCAAGCCTCGATCTCTCAACTGCGTATATAGTTCTATGCATTTACATGTATTGGCAAAATGATGTAAGACCAAAATAAGATGCTCATCCGCCATTCCCCGAGCGACCAGGGTACCTTTTAAAAGCAGCATTATGCAGGTTGTATGAATTTCTGTGAGCACATGTGTAGTGTGGAGTAATTAGAAATGATGTTTTTGTTCTATGTGGCATCAGAGCTGTCAAATTATGACAGCCGTCAGTCGGTGCATTTCTGCGTATTACTACAGTTGTCATTTTGCTTGGTGATGTAATCAGGGGCAATATGTGGGTGGTTCAAGCAGAAATGGAGGGATGTGGGAGGTATTAAAAGTTCACGAATCTTTCACAGAACTTCTGTCTATGGAGGGTAAATATGTTGTGAAATTGTCAATAACAGAGCTCATCAAGATTAGTAGGAAATGAAGGAAACGTTATAATGGTCGCCTATGGAAAATGCAAATGTGGTCTGACTCCTAATACCACATTGCGAAGCCGTTACAACGAAATCGAGCTATACGAAATCGAGCGTTATACTTATGTATAACGCTCGATTTCGTATAGCTCGATTCCCCAACCTTAAGAGAAGAACTTAACCAAGTTAATCACCACTGCAGTCATGAAGCATAATAATGTGGTATCTTGCCGAATACCATTAAGTCCCAAAATAGATTCAGCACTAATCTCTAGTGTGAAAACTATATAAAGTCCAAGACTATTTACTAAGAACACTAATACCAGGTAATGTTCGAGCACTGCAACAATTACAGGTCCAGTTTTATGACAGGAGTACGGCCTTTGATGCTGTGTGGTGTGTTTCTGTATTGAAACAGAATGTCAGAAACCCAATGCTGCAGGAGAATTCGAGGGTCTGCCTTTGCCAGCATGTTTTTGAATGTCTGCACATTCCTCTCTGCAAAACCATTTGATGCCGGATGGTAGGGCGGACACAACACATTTCACACCGTTTAACTTCAAGATTGTCTCAAACTCATCATATCAAATGTTATTTCGCAACAACAAAATTACATTCTACATAAGCAAACAAAAAGAAAAGTATTGTTACGTTGTGGTCACATGACACTATTTATTGCCTAACATAGACGTAGCCTGGCTCGGTCGCTTCACAAGGTGCAATAGACTTGGCCGCGCCCAAGTTGCTCGCCACAATTAATAAAATGAAAAAAAATGACCTATCCCCACAGCTCTCACCACCCCATCCAGTCACTGAGGCTCTTCTCTTCTTACTTGGCGCCGTCATCGTTTAAGTCTTGCCTTCGCGTAGCTCCGTATTTATCAGTTTTGTGAGCTGATATCATATTTTGTTTAAACGAAGTTACGGTTTATTGTTTTTCTTTTCACCTCTGCAATATAATGGGCTTTTTCAGACCACTTTTCAGTTGTATTTTTCCATTATTGGCCGTTTTTCGACTTCGCCATTTCTTGCAATGGCGGACGACTAGCGAACAAGACACAGTCTGCATCTCATGCCGGCGGCGATAATTATCCGAACAAGTGTCTCTTGTCAGGGTATTACAGTAGACAACAAGTACGACACTTGTTCACATTGGACTGATTAAGTAACATGACATGACAAATGTAAACATCGCTACTACCCGCGCTATTAGATGCGCAGCCACAAGCGGGCTAGCCTACAGACATCTAGCACATATCACGGCAGCTGTCTTGGGTTTCCTCCGGTGCCATTCCCGGAGATGGTCCAAGACCGTGACCGTTAGTCCATGTTGGAAGATATTCTCAATCTTTTTAGCGAATAGCCTATATTACCAATGCGCGATTGGCGATGGTTCAACCGTCGTTGGGGGCGCGAATAATCTGCCCTGTTGTGCTCCCGGAGGCCCAGTATCGACCTGGACCGTTAGACGGAACTGCCCGGATACAATAGTCCTGCCAGTTGGATTCCAAAGAGAATCCGAGCACATCAGGCAGTCCATGTCAATGGACTTACGCCGACGGGCCCGGCCCGGGCGGAAAACCGGTGACATTCCTCCGGATAGAACGGAGACGAGGCCCGGGGCCAGAGCCGGAGCCCGGAGGTCCAGCCGAACCTCGGAGACCGTTCGGTCGTATGTATACCCGAGGCCACCGAACGTTCTGGAAATACCGTAGCCGGACAAATACCCGAGACGTCACACAGTTAGGCTGGTTTCGCTCAGCGCCCGAAGAAATCCTCGGCCGAACTTCGGACTCGAGTAGATGGGACGAAACACACACATTTTAAATACGTAAGACTCGTACTGTTCCCTGTAGAATGTGAGAAATCTCGCAAATATAGGCATTATGATCGCCAATTTCGCTCACCGAATTAGGGCTAGATTTACCAACTTGATTCAGACAGATGTTTATCACTAGCGCAAACATTCATGCCGCTGTCACTCGGTGCTTCTTTCGCGCGATTTGTTCCTCTCAGCCAAGCAGAGAGCTTTTCATTTACTGAGGCATTGATCAATCACTTCAGAAAATTCAGCAGGAATTAAAAAAACCTCAGGTGCGCAATTCACACCAATATACTTCGGTACTTCGCTCCAGAGAGGCCCTGCACTCTCCATTAGAGCTTTCCTCTACAGGTTGTCTGTTTTCACGAGACTCCCCTGTCGGAGATAAGAGCTTCACCGAGATTTCTCAGGTGGGGGAGCACGACTCGGCACGGAGCAGAAGTATTTCCGTGACCTCGCAGCCATGAGGGCCGACGGCTGTGTATCTCCTTCCAGGATTGGACGGGAGCTGCCCTCAATCAGTCCATACAAGGACTGATTGACCACGTGGACATTGGAAGCGTATCCACAGAACAGCTGTTAAAACAGCTTCAACTTTATAGTTTCTCACCTCTGTTGGGCTTTTTAACACTTTCAGTTGTACCTTTATTGGCCGTTTTCACTTCGCCATTTCTTGCAATCGGCGACTAGCAACAAGCCAGTCTGCATCTCAGCCGGCGCATATTACCGAACAAGTGCTTTTTCACGGTATTACAGTAGCAACTAGACGACACTTGTTACATGGCTTTAGTAACTGCTGAAAAATTAACTGGGTTTCCCCCGCGCTATTCGACGAGCCGCAACCAAAGCCTACAGCATTGCCAATACGCACTGTCGGGTTTCCGCCCGAGTCCTTTCCCTTCCAAGACCGTGACCGTTAGTCCAGGAAGTTTCTCAACTTTTTCGCGAAAGAGGATTACCAATGCGCAGGCATGGTTCAACCGTTTTGGGGCGCGAATAATCTCCCGTGTGCTCCCGGAGGCCCATATCGACCTGGACCTTACGAAACCCCGGGAAAAACCTGCCAGTTGGATTCCAAAGGTGGTCGGTTAGCTCCTTTGGGCTTACGGAAGGGCCGGCTCGGGTCCCTGTTTCCCTCGGGATGCCGAGACGAGGAGGGCACCCCGGGGGTGGAATGGAACCGTTGGGGGTCGTTTTCCCTCTGCGGTTCAGAGAATGTCCCCCATGACGGGTGCCCTATCTGCGTTTTTAGGCAAGGGCTATATCGTGAAGCGCACAGCCCTCCGGGCACTGATACAGTCCATGCAACAACGTTGTAGAGGTAGTCTGCGACACTACATTTCCAGGGTGTTACAGTACCTCTTCCTAGAGATTCCCCACTTCACGATGGAGAGTGCGGAAAGATTCGGTGATTTCTCCCTCGAGACGCTTGGGTCAGTTACATCGATCTTGTGTATACCTATTTCCACATACCCATCCACAGAGGTTACCGAGAATGTCTTCGATTTCAGACTCGGGACACCATATACCAATTCCGGTCACTGCCGTTTGGCCTTTCTCCAGCACCTCGGGTATTCACCAAGATTATGACAGAGATCAAATGCTGGTACATGTGATGGGCATCAATCTCTGTCAGTACCTGGACGACTGGTTCATCTATTCACCATCTCACGACCAGTACGACACGACAATGTACGAGTGCTCAATCTCTACCACACGATGGGCCTCCTCATTCACGATAAGAAGTCGGAACTAATCCCAAAACAGAAATTCCTTTTTCTGTGATACCAGTTCGACCTGGTTTCCTTCCAGGTCACTCCAACTCTGGATCGATATCACAAATCAAACACTGATTTGCTCATTCCTGCTAAGCCAAGAAGGATGTGCTCATACGTGGCGGATCCTGCTCGGTCTCTTGCGTCCATAGAGAAAATGATTCCTCTAGGACGGCTGCACACCCGCGAAGCCCAACATTGCATCTCTCAACATTGGGATTTCAATGTTTTAACCAGCAACTTGTGGATACCTCTTTCCCCCATTGGCGGAGGAAAATTTCCAATGGTGGAATTCAGCACAATGTTCTGATGGGAGCCCCAGTTACCCCGACATTGGAATGCATTGACGGTGTCTGGTGTATGGACAACAACCGAGAAAACACTTCACATCAACGTACTCGAGTTAGAAGCCATACACAGAGCCATGCTCCACTGGCTGCGGAAGTTTATGGGTCTGACAGTCCAGGTTGCGTCAGACAACTCCATTGTAGTGTCCTACATCAACAAGCAGGGCGGAACACGGTCAATACAGCTGTACAGACGGATCAAGAAGCTACTCCTCATGTGTCAGGCCAACCAAATAGTACCACGGGTACGACACATCCCCGGGTGATTGAACTTCTGTCACGCCCTTCCCAGATGTCAGGTACAATATAGTCTCTACATCCACCTGTCTTCCGAGCACGGGATTGTGGAATCCCATTATTTGATGTTTGCAACGAGGTGGAATCACAAACTTCCACTATTTGTGTCCCCTGTTTCAGATCCATCATCCATGGCAGTAGATGCTCTATCAATGAGCTGGAAGACACTGTGGGCATACGCATACCCACCACCAGCTCTGTTACCACGGGTGCTCGAGAAGGCCCAACAGGACCAGTGCGAACTGATCCTCATTGCCCCACACTGGCCCCATGCGATCTGGTTCCCACTACTCTTAGGGATGTTGGTACAATCTCCACCCCGGATACCCAATATTTCTCGGTTACTATCCCAGCCTTGAGGTCAGATCCATCGAGATACGTCCAATCTCCAGCTACACACGTGTAGAGTACCCGGGATACCCTCTGCAGCAGAGACCGTTCGGTAGACGTTGCCTCCCGTGTCAGTAGACCCTAGCGACAGGCACCATCAATGTCAAATTCCAGAGTAGAATCTTACCTTAGTTTTGTCAGCTTTGACAAAACCACCTTTCGAACCGCTAGACCGAACATCGGATCAGTTTTCCTCATCGCGCTTACTTCCTGCAAACGTCGGGGCGAAAGCCATGCCTTTGAACATGCCCGAATACAACGGACCTGCCATTCATATCATAGACGCAAGTATTGGGCAAGGGCCCGAAATGCGTGCTTTCAGGCACAATTCCAACACTTGACCGTCAGTTGAGCTATGGCATAGCTGAAGACCGACTCCTGTTCCCCAATATGGGCACTAATATTCTACCTAGAAAGGTCCATGCCTTGGAGGGAGCACAAGCGCCTCCTCTTTCTGTCGTTCAAATCAGGGCATAAACGAGACATTGTACCATCCACAATCTCCGGGTGGATCCGGAAAACGATTATGGAGTGCTACACAAATTCCCCTACACCTCTCCTTGAATCCCACAAGGTAAATACGCGCACCAGGTACGATCCATGGCTGCATCGGTCGCATTCCATAGACAGGCCTCCATGGAACAGTTTCTGCAAGCTGATACCTGGCGTTGCCATAACACCTTCACCGACGTTTATCTAAGGACCTCTCTCTCTCTCTCTCTCTCTCTCTCTCTCTCTCTCTCTCTCTCTCTCTCTCTCTCTCTCTCTCTCTCTCTCTCTCTCTCTCTCTCTCTCTCTCTCTCTCTCTCTCTCTCTCTCTCTCTCTCTCTCTCTCTCTCTCTCTCTCTCTCTCTCTCTCTCTCTCTCTCTCTCTCTCTCTCTCTCTCTCCTCTCTCTCTCTCTCTCCCTCTCTCTCCCTCCCTCCCCTCTCTCTCCTCCCTCCTCCTCCTCCTCCCTCCTCCTCCCTCCTCCTCCTCCCTCTCCCTCCTCCTCCTCCCTCCTCCTCCTCCTCCCTCTCCTCCTCCCTCCCTCCCTCTCCCTCCTCCCTCCTCCTCCCTCCCTCCTCCCTCCTCCCTCCTCCTCTCCCTCCTCCTCCTCCCCCCTCCTCCTCCCTCCCCTCTCTCTCTCTCTCTCTCTCTCTCTCTCTCTCTCTCTCTCTCTCGCTCTCTCTCTCCTCAACATTGTCTATATCCCACCATCCATTCACCTAGATTCTGCACCTTGTGAAGTGACGGAGTATGTTAGGGAATAAATTCTATATTTTTAGATTTACAATATGTGTAAATTATAATTTTTTTGAATTAATATATGTATTTATAAGTAACATACTTACCTGGCTTCGTCGCTTCACCATATCACCCTCCCTCCTTCCCCGCTATAGGGAGATTACCTATTACAGTATGAGACTTTTTGCAAGTGCGAAGAGAAGAGACTCGGTCATTGGATGGTGTGGTGAGAGCTGTGGGGATAGGTCATTTTTTCATTTTAGTAATTGTGGCGAGCAACTTGTTCGCGGCCAAGTCTATTGCAACTTGTGAAGCGACGGAGCTAGGTAAGTATGTTACTTATAAATACATATTTTAATAAAAAAAATATAGATTTTGTGCCATCTTCTTGTGACCCCAGTTACCTCCGATGTGAACTGGAGTTCGTTGTCTGAAACCACCGATTCAGGTTGTCCGTATGTAGCAAAGTTTTCGCAGCTCAGTCACCGTGCCACAACCAAGAACATCTTTCCGTTCTTTTCGGCAAAGTCAACATGTATGGCCATGGCCGGATGGGGCCATGGACTGAGAGGTGCGGCGGGTGAGGCATTTCTCTGCCATGAAAATTCGGAACAGCTTCGTACCATTTCTTCAATGTCACTATCTATCCCCGGCCACCATATGAAACTTCGGGCAATGGACTACATCCTCACAATTCCCGCATGCATTGTGTGCAACTCAAGAAGCAGATTTTCAGTGTATGTCGATGGAATGACAACTCTCCTGTCCCAAACGATGCATTCATCTTCAAAGGATAGTTCCTCCTTTCGAACGAAGAATGGACACAGTTCGTCTTCACTGGCACACGACCTAGGCCATCCATGTAGAGTGTGATCAGACTTTGGCCAAGGTAGTATCTTTGCGCGTAGCTTCCGCTATCTGCTGTGAGGTTATCGGCAATTCGTTGACGGTGAACATGCACACAGATGCGATCTCGTCTGGACTCGCAGAATCGGGTTTGTCTACCGGCAGTCTGCTCAGCATATCCCCTTTAGCGTTTTCCTTTGAAGGAATGTACTCGATGTTGTACTGGTACGCAGATAGTACCAATGCCCGGCGTTGCATTCGTGCTGCCGCCATAGATGGTATACCCGTTTTAGGTCCAACTATCTTCGTCAGTGCACGATGATCTGTCCTCATGGTGAATGGTCGCCCTATGAGGTATTGATGGAACTTCTTCACACCATAGATGATTCCCAGGTCCTCACGTTCGATCTGGGAGTAGTTTCGCTCTGCGGCACTCAATGTTCGTAATGCAAATGCAACGGGTTTTTCCGCCGAATGAATGAATGAATATTTATTTTTGGAATCGTACAAAGCACATATGCAAACATTATGTTTAAACTAAAAAATTAACAATCAATTATATCATGTACGATCCCGGGCAGACAGCGGAGCCAATTAAGACTGTTACCAGTTAGTATAGATAATAATTATTATTATGAAACAATTTCTCATAAATTAAACTGGTCGCTGCCAACCCTATCATAGCTGTATAAACAATAATGTTATAATAGTAGTTTCAAGTGTAACACATACTTATAGTTTTTATAACTGCACAGGTATGTAAAACGTAACAATAATATTCAATAATAAATGTTCAATTAGCATGTATAACAAACGTGTGGTAATACCAACTACCGACAATGACAAGGATATAATTACATACGTATATGAACAGGTATTTTATATTGAATAAGCTTCAGCTAGCACTTCATATCCTTTTACAACAATTGCTTTTAGTGATACTGCAACACTTTTTATGTTTTTTAAACGGAATTCTGTTCCATATCAATGGACCTTTACATTAAAAAAACTTAGAAGATTTTACTGTTAGAGAAGTAAAAGGACGTATGTGTGAGGTTTGTCTAGTTTTGTGAATGTGTATGTCATGGGTAAATGTTAAGATATGGATAAATAATGAGGTAGACTCCTGTGAACATAATTATACATGAATTTTCTAATTTCCAATTCGTATACATCATTCGATTTAATACATTTTAAGCACATAAAGAAGGGGTGAGAATGTTCCCAATAATTTCGTTTGAGTATGGAAAGAACTTTTTTTTTTATAATAAATAATTTTGTCAAGTACGTTTTATATGTATACTAAAGTGTAATAAAGTGCGGACACAGGAAGGTATTGCCTAACACAGACTTAGCCTGGCTCCATCGCTTCACAAGGTGCAATAGACTTGGCCGCGCCCAAGTTGCTCGCCACAATTAATAAAATGAAACAATGACCTATCCCCACAGCTCCCACCACCCCATCCAATCACTGAGTCTCTTCTCTTCTTACTTGGCGCCGCCATTGTTTAAGTTTTGCCTTCGCGTAGCTCCGTATTTATCAGTTTTGTGAGCTGATATCATATTTTGTTTAAACGAAGTTACGGTTTATTGTTTTTCTTTTCACCTCTGCAGTATAATGGGCTGTTTTCAGACCACTTTTCAGTTGTATTTTTCTATTATTAGCCGTTTTTCGACTTCGCCCTTTAAATGTTAACGTAAATGGCGGACCACTCGCGAACACGCCACCGTCTGTACTAGACTCATGCCCGGCGGCGATAATCACCCGAACAAGTGTCTCTTGTCACAGTATTACAGTCGACAACAAGTACGACACTTGTTCACAGTAGACTGATTAAGTATGGAATAGTATAAACGCCGCTCCGTTTCAGAAACGCAGTCGCCTGACAAATGTAAACATCGCTGCAACCCGCGCTGATAGTAGGTATGTGACAAAAATTAATAACATTGTCACACTTCAATAATTCCTATTCCAGTTAGAAAGAGCATTAAACAAGGAACAAAATGACACAAAGATTATCAAAATATGTTAATAAATAAGAAAGGTACGAATATTTGAAATATGTAAAATGTCACCCATTTTCTCTATTATTTTAGCCTTTAATGTGCCTAATTACTGTGATCGCGAGCAGTGGTGGAATGTCAAAAAACACCTGTATCTCCTCTGATTTTCAAGATAACCAAGTGAAAATTTCAGGAGAATTAGACAATGGTATGAGCTATATAGAGCTCTGTCATCCCTTTGGATTCATCGATGTGTTAACAATTCATTAATCACACCAACAAATCGGGAAAAAGGTAGCCGCCAGTAATCCATAGTGTACTAGACCACATAAAACATTATTCTAAGCAGAGCTATATTTGAAAAGGAGACATGTTTGATGAACCCTGGACTATAATTACTTAATTAAATGGTTAAATTAATTAAATGGTTAAATTAATTAACCGCACTTGGGAATGAATGGGTTAGTGAGTAAATGAGCATCATATCCACGGGGCCAAATGCATGGAATGCTGTAAAAGGTTTGACTCGAAAAATCATATCTACACATATCTAGGATCATCACCTAGGTGGACAACCTCGAGGAAAAGTGACTGGAAACATGGAATCGACCCTCACACAACACGCCCCTAAGAGCAAAAGGTGGTTTTCGCGCTCGTCATCAAGTGTGATATCCACACATCCCTTTATTACTATGGTGCCATTCCTATTATCTAATTTTACACCAGGTACGTTAGTGTCACATATGAAGTCAAACTTCACCTAAATTAAATTAAATTGACATGACCAGATATTAAATGTTGGTTCAAAACTTTCTGGTGTATAATTTTTATATTTTCGAATGTAATTAACATATTTCTTTGTTAAAACGATTAGCATGTGTTCCATGTATACATTAGTTTATTCAGTATATTTGTTATTTATGATACAAAATATATTAGAATACACAACTGATTCCCTTCCCATACCCCCAACATAGAACCGTCAAGCAAAAACATGAAATTCGTTGTGTATACATTTAATAACTGTTTTAGCTAAACTCTGATATATGAAATACATTGTTTTGATAAAGCACTCGTGTATGAGGAACTTGTATAAATGTATCTCCAGATTAACAGCCCATAATGACAATAGTTTCATCATTAGGCCTAGGCTAGCTAGTGCGTAAATAATAATGTCTCGCTCGTAAAAATAACAAGGAATAAGGAGTTTAGCATGAATTTCTTTGACGATCCCTGGCAGCAACAACTAATGTAACAGGGAATGTAATTCTTGGCGCATGAACAGTTCCTGTTACATCCTTTGGTGCAGCCGCAGGATACAGTCTTTGTCATCTGCTGTGGGCAGGCAGGTTGTGTTGGTGCCACTGGAACAGGCGTGCCGTTATCGAGAACCCACCCATACCCTTCATATGGAGGGATGGCTGGCTTGGACACATGAGCTGTCTTGTCTATCAATGTAGCCAAAGCGGCACGTCTCATGTGCAGAAGAAATGCGTCTTCTGTTGGTGATAGCAATGTCAAGAGTGTAGTCTTATTATTGAGGAACTTGTAGACGCGCAGCTTCCCGACATCGGATCCTTCGAACGCGTCGTCTTTCTTGGTGTACACTGCAGTCATTGGGTTTCTTGCCTGGTTGATTACGTCTGCTGTTAGATGAGTGGTCTTGTTCGGCAAAGTTCCCAAGTGCAGATACGTCAGTTGTTTTACTGCGATTCACCCATATTTTTTACCAGTGAAATATGGATAGCTGGTTGTGTCTCGTCCACTAAGGCTGTGCAGAAAGGGAAGTGCACGACACCGTGCTGGTCCATTTCATGAATGGGTAGATTTACCAGTAGGGATTCGGGTAGCTTTAAAAGCGTTCATGCATGGGGCGTGATAAGATATATCATTTGCTACCATGTCATGTCCCTGCCCTACCAATCTCAGCTAAATGTCTTCCCTGTTCAATTTGTTGGCCATAGCTACGATCGCTTGCTGACTGCTATCTGTGGAAACGTTGCAGGTTGGTTCCTTACCTTTCATCCACCTTTTGTTGCATATAACACAGGCACCATTCGCGTGAAATGTTTGGGTGCGATTCCTAATAGAAATGGGTGGTGACGTTGATGGTGATGTGCTGCACTTCTGACCTGCTAAAGCTGAACTACTACTTTGGAGATGTTTCTTTTCTGCGAGTTTATAACTCTTTTAATTTAGGTACATATTCCTACATTTTGCCTGCCATTTGGGTGACTTGTTTTCCACCCACGTTTCCACAGCTGAGTCATTACGTGGCCTACGAAAAGTGTCACCCTGCCTAGCTGTCATTGCTACGGTAAGTTTAGGTGTCGTTGTAATCTGTACATTAAACAGTCCTTTGTTCGTTCTTCCTTGGCATATGATACACATTGTATAGTCAATTCTAGTTTTATCTTCTCGTCTTTTCTTTGCATGTTGCAATGACACATTTTCACCAAATACACGCTTCCTAGAGAGGTTATTCATTTTGTCTCACCTGTCTGCATCACAATCTCTGTAGGTTAAAAAACATACAAATATGACAATCTATGTCGTCATGTTTAATGCGCTGTGTGTATGTATATATTTGTATATATGTATTATACTTCATAGTTTTTCTGTGCAGTGGCATGTTCACATTGTATGTATATTAAACCTGAGGCTTTTTCTGTGCAATATCATATTCACATTGTATCTATATTAACTCCAAACACTACTTTAAAATCTGTATTGGTCTCTAATGATGATAAAATTGCAAGTTATTTGGAATGTTTATTTCTTAAACAAAGTTCATGCGAACCTTCGTGTTTTCTTTATAATTTTTGTATTGTATTGCAAAACTGGCCAGAATCACATAATCAACATTACTTATAATATAGTATTCCAAGTTAATGCGTCAAATATTCTATAGCATTGCATCGGTTTTTATTTGTTTGTTTACAATAAATGCATACTTCCATCATTCCACATAATCCCAGACGTATATACATTATAAAATATTCCGGAATAGCTAACATTTGAAACCTATAAGGCTAATAGTAACCGACTTTCACACGACAAATATGCTCTGTTAAGATTATCGTTATTGGTATAGGCAGTTATATGTTCTGAAGGATAATTACAAGCAGAAGCTTTGTGGCAGTTTGCCGGTAAGAATAATTACGGAAATCATGCATTTTAATATATATTATTATCGTGATTGTTATGGCATCGGTGGCTAGTAATTGTGTTTGGCGATCTTGAGAAGTAATGAAGAATGCCATCTTTCGCGCAGTACAACCTGTTTTGAGGCAAATGTATATATGTGTTATGATTGTGTTCATTTAGACAACTTGGTATATATAAGTGCTTATCTACCTGTTACGAAACTACAACGTATAGAAACGAAAATCGTGTAAAAGACAGACGGCCAAAATTCGTTACTGCCATCTGCGCTACGTAAATCGCTATTATATTTGTCCAGTGTGGTAAACCCAATATTAAATTGAACAGTTAAGATAAGAAAGGCATAACACAAGGTATTTATCACCTGATATTCATGATGGAACAGAATCCGAGCTATGGACTAATCTGTAATCCATATTATTTTATCAGCGTTTGCTTTTACGTAAATCTGCCATCCGAGCGGTATTACTGACATCCAGCCACATAACGATACTGCTAAAACGATTACCATAATATATAATTAGTAACAAAACCTCCCCAATCACTTTAGTTTATTTTCATCAGTCAGAAACTACAACTGTCATCCATCGTTAAAATATCATTCTTGTGTCCTTTCCCCAATCAGTTCAAGTCGCGCGTAGTCTCAGCATGTATCGTGACACACTTAGTTACAATTTAAGGTTACACGGCTACAACGGCGCACACACAAACCGTTTAGGTCACAAATATGCCATAGTATACAACATTTTAAACACTGTACTGTATGCCTGGAATTATGTTAAATTGCTGCGTGAACATGTAGGTGTATTACATTTAAACAAAACATAAATGTAACAGGGTGAAGTCGATTCGAGGTGGGCCCGAAAATTGGCGAAACGTGCGAACTTGCAACACATAATTATACATTTACTGGCCATAACATCGGTCTTATACGCCAAGTTTTCATAGTTAAGGTTACTTTAAACATCTACATACTGCTGAAATAACGTTTGGGAATGTTTTTGTGGTACGAACCTGTTCATTAATTAGCCTTGATGAATCGGTGCAAACTGGTGTTCTCGCTCAAAAAATGGCAAAATATCTATAGGAAGGCTTGTTCGATTTTGAGTTTGGGTGGCTGTCTTTAGGGGCTAATCACATGTTTCCAGTAACTTATTTTTAAGGTTGTCCACCTAGGTTGTGATCATAAATATATGTATATATGATTTTTGGAGGCAACCCTTTTACAGCATTCCATGTCCCTTCAACCCACTTGGCCCCCTGGGTATCAGGATTATATGAAAAAACCAAGAAATTGGTGATCCTCTAAAATAAAATAATTAATCAATTGATTGAATTGAACATAAAATAATGCAACACAACACGATAGTCTCCTCAATGAGTCAATTATGCAGTCTAACGGCCAGTTCGATTTTATTCAGATAAGATCAGGTCCCCTAGCAACAAGTCCACAGCCAGTTCGTACATGGACACGTCATAATCCACTGCATCGTCATACGTTTCATTGGCACCCCAGTAGGCTATCTTGTACTTCTTATTCGCTTTCAGCTTTGTCATCCTGCCATTGTAAGTCCTTAAAGTGCACTCGTCATTCCACACATGCACAACATTCCTCCCCGTGGCTCTCCCTTCCACAATATCCTGCGCCATCACTTTGTCATTGTCACTCACTGATAGATCTTGTACAACTGACTCGATTCCAGATTTCTTCAAATTCCGCTCAATCTCCTTTCTTTGAGCGAACTCCCTGACCTGCTTCTTCTCCTCCTGTCTTCTGATCACCTCAACTCTTTCTGCCCTTTTCGTTTCCTGTCACGTTGCTTCCGCCCGTACACTACAGCCTTCCTCAGGATAGATTCCCTTCTCTCGTCGTCTTGACTGTCCAAGTATTGCACAGTTCTGTTCTTAATTGCTCGCATGCTGCAAGAAAGGAAGCATAAAGTGGCTTTTGGTGCCCGTTTCTGTGCTGCTGAAAACATTCCCATAATTTCTTCAGCGTCGATATTATGGGCTCGGGCTGATTCAGTCTCCTTCGTCAACTTGTCATTGATGTCCAGAGAGAAGTACATGGAGTACTGGCGTTGAAGGACGTCGATGACTGCAGCTAGCACAGTTCTGAGCATGACAGCAAGTTGTTCCCTATCCGTTACAGGGAACTGGCGAAGTTTCATCATTGCATTGTCTTCAATCATGTTCTCCCCAAAAAGGTAAAGATCACTGGTAAGTAGAACAAGGGGGTTTTCAAGTTCAATTATCCCTTTCAACTTTTCAATAACCTGTTTCACAACTGCAATGCCGTTTACATGGTTCATTTGGTTTTCAGAGGAGACATCGAATTTCTTCATCCATGGGCCTGTGAGTAGCTTGCCTAAAAGCCCAACACCAAAAATTGCAATTTTGCAGTATCACTACGGAAATCTTCGAGGATACTACTCCGGGGTGCGCTGCATGACGTTCAAGAAGCAAACAATTCCTCAAGGACATCGTGGTACTCAACGAAGATGGCACAGAATTTGAATAGCATGTGAAGACGATTTCCTCGATAGCGTGGTAGGAGAGTGCGAGGAAGATTCATGTTATCAAGAGATGCTGCAAAGCCGCGTGGGTCACACTTTCCGTCTTCCTCGGTTACTATCCCAGCCTTTAGGTCAGATACATCGAGATACGTCCAATCTCCAGCTACACGCGTGGAGAGTATCCGGGATACCCTCTGCAACAGAGACCTTTCGGTCGACGTTGCCTCCCATGTCAGTAGACCCCAGCGAGAGTCTACTCTGGCGATCTATGAGTCCAAGTGGAGGATCTTCACTTCTTGGTGTAACATACAACACATTAATCCACTCTCGGGTAGTGAGAGTGTAGTGTCGGATTTTCTTCTCCACCTTCACACGGAGAAACATTTGGCCATCTCGACCATTGCAGGCTATCAGATGGCAATCGCCAACACACTTCGTGCCACTTCCGGTGCGGAAGTAGGACGAAATCCTGCACTGAAGTCACTACTTCGAAATATCGAAATGGAACGGGCACCATCAACGTCATTTTCCAGAGTAGAATCTCACCTTAGTTTTGTCAGCACTGACAAAGCCACCTTTCGAACTGCTAGACCAAACATCGGATCAGCTGCTTACATGGAAGACAGTTTTCCTCATCGCGCTTACTTCCGGCAAACATCGGGGCGAAATCCATGCCTTTGAACATGCCCAATTCGAACACTTGCCCGTAATTTGAGCAATGGCATGGCTGAAAACCGACTCCTGTTCCCAATATGGGCACTAAGATTCTACCTAGAAAGGTCCATGCCTTGGAGGGAGCACAACCGCCTCCTCTTTGTGTCGTTCAAACCATGGCATAAACGAGACAATCTCCGGGTGGTTCCGGAAACGATTCTGGAGTGCTACACAAATTCCCCTACACCTCCTTGAGTCCCACAAGGTTAAGGCACAACAGGTACGATCCATGGCTGCATCACTCGTATTCTGATACCTGGCGTTGTCATAACACCTTCACCGACTTTTATCTCAAGGACCTATCTCTCTATTCTGCCGATCTCATTCAACTAGGACCGGTAGTGGCTGCAGAATCAATTCTGCACCCAACATTAGAGATCATTAGAGGCAACATTGTCTATATCCCACCATCCATTCACCTAGATTCTGCACCTTGTGAAGCGACGGAGCCAGGTTAAGTTAAATTATATATTTTGTTTTGGAAATATTTAGAGATAATTTATTTGCACGAAACCAGTCAGCTAATACTTGAAGTTCCTTGTTCATATCTTCGTATATATTATTAACTTGTTTTCCAGTCTTGTATATAGTAGTATCCTCAGCAAATAGTATAGTTTTACAATGTTTTACACAAAACGGGATATAATTTATGTATATTATAAACAGGAGCGGACCAAGTATAGACCCCTGCGGGACGCCGTATGTGATGTCCCGTTGAAGCGAATCACTGTTATTAACATATTGTTTCCGATTTGACAGATAACTTTTAAACCATTTGAGAGGAGTACCCATTATTCCATAAAATTCAAGTTTATATAACAAGATTTTTTTGTAGATGTACATTTAAATGCGAGAGGGCCCTGTTGTACTGGAAAAACTTGAGATATGCAGTGAGAAAATAATGGTCTGAAATGAAAATAAAAACTTAAGCAGGGCATTGCGAAACTGTGGTACAGCCCGCAATGCCGCTACTGCTGACCACCTCACAATCCTCGTGACGTTGTTTATTAATAATTAATACATAGAACTATCCCCTGGTTGGTAAACATGTAGAATAACAATACTAGTTTATTACTGTAATCCTAAACTTATGTCATAGCACCGTAGCACAAGGGACAGACACCTACGAACACCGTCCGGACCAGCACCGCTGCGGCCCGACGAACCCCACACGTACTCTAAACTCCATAACAACTAAATAATGTACACCTGCAAAGAATCAGAATACATTAAGTAATGTCTAGAATAATAACTATCATAATGCAGTGTGCCGTAGAAGTCCATTGTTCATTGTAATTTGGTGGATACCAGCATATCTTTAAGGTTCTTGTTCTTGGAAAAGACTGTTATAAACCGAGGTGTGTACATTTCTGGATTAGCGGATTGAAGCAGTTTATAGGTAGCTTTAGCCAGTTTAGCAATTGCCTTTCCTTGGTGGGAGAAACGAATCACAAAAGGTATAATATCAAAAGAGTCCTCTCTAATATGTAAACCTCCTGGCTGCCTAGTTGTAAGTCTTGTAATCCATTTGGATTCACAGTTCCGTCGGTAGATGGTTTCTAATGAGGTGTCGTCAGAAAATGGCCCTGATTCCAAGATTGTGATTCGCAAATCGGCATATGAGTGACCGGCTCCGTTAAAATGTCTGGCCACTTGTGTGTCGTTGTAATGTCTTATGTCCGGCCTATGGTTATTCAGGCGTGTCCTGAGTTGATTGCCCGTCTCACCCACGTAACTAACTGAACAAGCGTTGCAGGTAATTAGGTACACCACATTGGATGTACCACAATTGTTGATTTAGCCCCGTTGTGTAACCTTTGTGTTATTAATAGGGGTGAAGTCGACAAATACCGTACAGGCTTGACATCTTTTAACCTGGCATTTCGCGGGTTGTTCTTTCTTATTCCTATTTTTAATGTCCGCTAGGGTTGTGTTTTTAATATGCCTTAAAAAGCGTGGTGTGTAATTCCTTTGCCTCAAACTATGGAAAAGTATTTGAACGGCTTCCTCAAAGTCTGATTTATTGTTGCATATCCTGTGCAATCGTAGTAGTTGCGATTTGAGTATACCAGAGAAGGTATGTTTGGGATGTAACGAGTCTTTGTACAGTAGTTGATGTGTATCTGTTGGTTTAAAGTAAACCTTGCTGTCAAGGTGTCCATTCGAATTAAAGCGTTTCCCTTTAAAGATCGTAGTGTCCAGGAAATCAATGGATTGTTTACTCGTTACTGACGTTAATTGAACACCATTTTGATGGCTATTTAGAATGTCCAGGAAGACCCGATATTCATCATCACCGTGGGTCCAGATACCAAATATCGTCCAAATATCGTAGATAAATCAAAGGTAATTTGTTGCATTTCCTTAGTGCTTGTTTTTCCCATTCGGCCATGAAAACTTTGGCATAGTTGGGGGCAAATCGTTTTCCCATTGCAGTGCCAAAGATCTGAAGGTATCAGTTGGATGCGAATACAAAATCGTTATGTTCCAATGAGATTTTAAGTAGTTCTAAAATGTCTACGTCTAGGCGGTCAAAGTCCGGGTTCCGTAGAAAAGCTTGTTTTACTGCTTCAATCCCCGAATTATTGTCAATATTGGTATACAGGCTTTCTACATCCATGGAGAACAGTAGGGCATCCCTAGGTATTTCGATTCCAGTCACTCTATCAATGAAGTCTGTAGTGTTTTTAACATAAGAATCATGTGTGACTGCCAATGGGGCTAAAAATAAATGGTCGATGTACTCGGCTATTTTATATGATTCACTGTTCAATCGGATATGATCGGTCGTCCTTGAGGCGTTTGATGTTGAGGCCACTTGTCTTTAGCTTTATGAATCTTGGGTAATAGGTAAAGTAAACGTGGTCGAGGGGTGTCAGGTGGTTCTAAGTATTCGCGTTGCTTCTTGGATATGTGGTGTGTCTAATTTAGCGTAATGTTTTTTGGTTAGAGAGTTGTCGTTCCGCTTCTGCTATATAGTTCTTTTTAGACATGATCACTGTCGCCGAACCTTTATCAGCAGGTTTAATAATGATAGACGGGTTTCTCTTGAGCGTCGAAATCGTCATCAATTGCGATTCCGACAAATTACCCATACTGTCACGGTGCTTATTAGTTATCGAGCTAAAGTCTTCCAATTGTTCCAATATTTTATGTATATCCTAATTTTGGCACGGTGGATTCCAGGCAGATTTGGCCGTAAAGTTTTCTTTTGGTTTGGTTGATCTGATGCTGTAAAATATCGTAGATGCATATGTCTAGCAAAACGCTTGATGGATGCATGCATGTCTTCTAAATCATTGGTTTGTGGTGTTGGTATAAATTGTAGTCCAAATTCCAAGATTTCCGCTTCGGTTTTACATAATAATAGCTGACTAAAGTTAACAATCGTAGGGTTGCGAAGCCCATTTGTCTCGTTTTGTGGGGTATGATTGCCCTCTATGTCACTTAGTTTAAATGGTCAAGCCAATGTGTTAGCATTTTGTTTGCCGTTTCCGGCGTCCAATGGATATTGTCCGATACGTTTGTCTCGAACGACGACTCGTCTAATTTAGGTATTACCACAATGCCCCTGATGTCTAGTAGGCTTTTCGAAGTACTCATAATGTGATCTCGTTCTACCATAGGTAATCTATCCGAACAGTTTATTTCTGGTATGGCGATAACGGAGTGAGGAAAGCACTTGCCTGCTCGTACCGCCATCCTTTGCAAATTAGTGATGGTCGTCACACCTGGCTTGTTCGCTCTGTCGTTGATTCCCACCGATAAAATCACGATTTCTGGATGCGTGCCGTCGGTCTCTGCGGGGTGTATCATCTGTTCGAGGTTCCTTATCTTAGCTCCGGGGTAGCTCTCCACTTGGATATCTCGTTCCTTCGATTCTTTAATCTTGGAAACATTTGAGTCACCCAGAATGACCACACGTTTAGAGATTTTTTGTAATCTCCAGACGGATTTCTTGCAATTTGTGCTTTTATGCACGGAGGGTACAGTGGAGAATCGACGTGCTGTATTAGGCGTAGGCGTTAGTCTGTGAATCATGGTGTGGTCCAACCGTTGTCTGGAGACAGGTTGGGAAGAATGAGATTGGGAGAGAGACATGATCTCCGGGGAACACGACTGTCCCCGTAGTGGCGGGAAGGCGTTGGGAGAAAAATATGGAGAAGATGTTGCAGAGACGCTGGAAAGTTCACGTGTAATCTGATCACGGCAAGGTGTGGTTGTTGTAGCAGCTGAAGATGGAGTGGTGATAGTAGTTGATGATAAGGGTGGTGATCCCGGTGATAAAGATGCAGTCTGTCGCTTACGAACTCTAGTCGAGGTACGTGCAGCCCTGGTCGCTGGTGTGTTGTCGGCGGACACGGAGAGATGTGAAGTTGGTGGAGTAGATAGGACGGTTGAGTAGAGCGGTGCTTGCGTGAAACACATGGGCGTGCATGCCGATATGAGAGGGGTTGTTGACATACATGAGCTTGGTCTAGTTGGCAGTGTAGTCGACGAGCTGATAATTACCCTCTTCCTTGGTTGTTTGCGTGGTGGCTTTGTTGACATAGACGTAGCACTGCTTGGCGAGGGTTTCACACCCTGAGTACTCACCGTCCGTAACTACGTTGTTCTCGTTAGGTGTGTCTCTCATAGACGGCTGTGTTGACAGGGTCGTAAAGTTTTTCCCGGGAGGGTAGCCAAGTCGTCCTTCGCCATGGACACAGTCGCGGAATTGCGTCAATAGTTTCCCGTACATGTTCCTGTCGTGTTCGTTGTGTCCGGTGCCCCAGTAGTTATCATAGGTATGACTTATGAAGTTCACTCCTTTCGATTTGTCAAATCTTCTCGCGAAGGAAGGGACGTGGTCGAGTTTCCAATGGAAGATCTCCCACTGCAAATCTTCAGCTCTATCATTCCACTTCTTTTCATAGGCAGGGAAATTCCTCGCTATCTTGTTGATCTCGGCCGTTGTACCAGCAGCGAAAATGGCGTCGGCGGCTGTTGGCATGTCGTAATATACAGCCGTCGCGTACATCAGTGCGTGTGTCCCGGACGGGAAGCAGGCGCCGCCGAAGGCGTCCCGGAAGCAGACCGGACATGGAAAACTATTGCTAACCGGGTTGTTCCATCGTCTGATATCCCCTATCACGTCGACAGAGGAAGGAAGGAATTCTTTTTCATAATATTGGGGGGCCGCCCGATGTTTCTGAAACACCACTTTAGATGGTCCTGCCTTGGTTGTGCTAACCCTAGTGGTTGGGTTGTTTTGTTCAAACGCGGCGACCCTACCCGAATTTGGAGGCCGTGACCTAAGTGGGGGTGCTGGCGGGATACCAACCCCTCTGACAGTTTGGGATCGAACATTCCTACCAATTGAGTTTGTGAAAACAAGGGGTTTACCACTGAACTTTGCCCCATTGCCAGAGTGGCTATTTGCACCGTGTGCCGAATGTTGTCTAAGCTGGGCGTCAGTTTTCGATAGGGTCTGGGTGTGACCCTCGAATGTCGGCTGGACCGGGACGGCTGATGTGGTATGGACCGGCTGGTTTCTATGCAACGGAGCGGCTGACGTCTCAGAGAAAGGCCGTGTTGGTTCCCTCCCCCTCCTGCCTAGCAATAAATTCCTCAAAATCGTTCCGAATTCCGAAACGGTAGAATTTTGCAATTTCCGACCAAAATGTTCTCGAACCCAACTGAGCGCCGTATAACGGGCCTTGGAGGCCCGAGTAGTTTTTAATGTCGAAATGATGGAATTTAGATTGGTTAGGTAGTGATTGTGGACAATCACTCCTACCTGTTTAGCCCAAGATCGATTTAGGGTTTGAATACGTTTGATGACATCCGAATTCGGTCTAGCTGGCCTGATGAAACGGTCTAAACTCAGTTATTTTATGCAGGAAGGCATTTGCAGGAGATCCTTCTGCTTGTTTTCTCATGATTGAAATATGATGGATCATTTGGAGCAACTGGAATAATAGTTTAGTCAAATTCGCACTAATACCAATCTGGCCGTCTATCATTTTCCTAGTGCCCTTATATTGGCGCTTAGGCGCCATGCTAACAATTTGAATTTCTCTCCCAAATTTACCGACCGGTTTCGACTGAATAGTCTTTTTCAAGGTAATTTGAATTTTGTTTTTGCAATTTGTTTTAACTTATTAGATATATTTCTATATTTAGCAGGATGTGTCTTAGGTTTGCTAATACATTTCGAATACAGTTTATTTGAGGTTAAAGATGATTGCATTAGTCCTGTAGTCATCCAAACATTCCAAATAAAATATTTCGATTTAATTTTGAAAGTTTTTTTCTGGTGTGTATGATGCAATGATATAATTTAAATGTTCATTAAAGTTTTTAAACGCATTATTTATGTCTAATTGATGAAGACATGTCCAATTAATTGGCTGGAGTGCAGATTTAATTTTTAGATAGTCGAAATTTTGATCAGTGCCTATTATAACTTGACTGTTTGAGCTTTCAGTTTTATGTAATATTGCCTCATACCGTTGAATAGACAAATTAACATTTGTATTAGGAATCCGGTATATTTCACCTAGGTTGGTTGGCCATTATTAATAGATTCAATTAATATGGATTCAAATTCACCTTCTATGAAAATACTAAGGTCTTCTCGAAGATTATACTGAATAATATCACGGATATACATCGCGACACCACCTTTAGTTTTAATCTTTCAATTTTTATAAATAAAGTTATAAATGGGCAGCTTGAAAAGATGCGCATTATCATCATTTAAAACATGTTGTGTGAAATAATATTCGACATCAGGGCTGTTCGTTGTCGTTATAATGATGCATCTATCACGTGACATAAATTATTTATGGTACACATAGCACATAACATTGCCTATGTGACAACCTACATATGTGTGAAACCCACATCAGCGTGTGTATTCCGGTTAAACAGTGTGTAACCAGTTAATACATTTTAAGTTCCTGATGTGAATTGATTCGTTTGATTGATTTGTTGTTGACTTTAATGACAACATGGCCGTTGTATGTCCAGCAGTCCGCTATCTTTTTGAAGCTCGAAGTGTTCTTGTTTCGTAAGCCATCAACGATCGTCGCTTGGTGAGGTATTCGTTGATGTAGACGCGTCGTGCCGGCTCTTTCGTCTTATTGAAGGTCTTTAGTTGTTCCCGAGCATTGTATACAGAGTCGCTTAGGTTTTCCGACTTGAAACGTACGATCATTGTCCTGGGACGTGTGAGATTTGTCTGGCGCCCCAGTCGATGGCGGCGCTCGATGTCTACGTCGTTGAGCGGTGGGCGCAGTAGCATCGTGCTGTTGATGACTTCCAGCACTTTGGCGCAAGCGTCTTCGCCTGTGCCCGACTCTACAACCCCGTGAACTGCTCGGTAGCATCTACGCTTGCCTCAATCATATTGACCCTATCGGGCAGTTCACCAATCACTCACTTTTTCATCAACTACACTGCGCAATTGAGTGATCTCCGCTCTAAGTTCCTTTATTTCTGTCATTAGGTCGTCAGGATAAAGGGCACTTTTTATTTTCGACAACACTTCCGTGTCCCCGAGCAACTCTAGTAATCGCAGGGTGAAGGTGGCCTGCGAGTCCTCTTCAGCGTTGCTGTTGCCCTTCCTTTGCTTGGCATTAGGCATGGTGTTGCGTTACGCAATACAACTGACAGTCAGCTCGTCACGGTTGGCTGGTCACTTGTTCGGTCTGGCTCAGATGTATTCAATTATCGCCCAGTGGTTAGCCAGGATCAGTTGATTAGAATCACTCAAACAATAGAGCAGATAACATAACTCACCAGAAGCTCGCACTGTCTGGCTGGGGACCGCCTCAGCATCAGTTCACCGCAACAACCCTATTAAACTCATTAACGCATTGAAACCTCTGCTAGCCTCTGCCCGACCCGCGATACACGTCAGTCCAGCTCGGCAGTCATGGCTGATCACAGCTCCAACTCCATATGAGCTTGCATCGTGGCAAGAGCGAGTGGCTGGCTTTCGTCGTAGTGAGTGAGTGCCGTCTCGCTAGACAACAACCTTTTGCATTGGTTAAATGCTTCATCGCAAGCACTGTCCCACGACCACTCAACGCCAGCCTTCAGCCGGTCGAATAGAGGATGCAAGACTGTGGACAGGTTTGGGAGAAACTTGACGTAGTATTGCACGGGAACCCAGGAAACATTGAAGTTGTGTTAGATTAGCTGGAGGCGGTGCCTTCCTGGTGACTTCTACCTTGTTCTGGATAGGTTGGATTCCATTCGCACTGACTGTGTGTCCCAGTTAGGTCACTTCTGACTTCAAGAACTGGCATTTTGTCTTGTTCAATCTCACGTTGTGCTTATCCAACCTCTGCAACACTTCTTCCAGTGTCTTCAAATGATCCCGTTCAGTGTTTCCGTCACCAGAATGTGGACTTTCCCAGCAATTGGAATCGCATCGCCTGTATACGACTTCAGAGTGATGTTTGACGCTTGTAGGGGTTATTTAGACCTGACGCTTCTGTATGTGCCTTCAGCGTTAATGGAGTCCGCAGCCCCTGTGTCCAACTGCATAGGGCCAATCTCACTGCCCAAGGTAACTTTCACATTGATGCCCTTGCACCCGGATACATCGTTTATATCAATGTCGGCCGAGTAAACACCATGCAACGTGAACGTCTCGTCATCGTCCGGCTCGTCACCATCACTCACTGTTGTGCCTTGAGTTCTGGTTTTGCTCGGCACATCCGAGCAATGTGTCCGGTCTTGTTACACCAGTGACACCTTTCATTGGTGTATTTGCATTTTTTTTCATGGTGATTTCCACCACAGCGGTAGCAGGACTTCTTGCTGTTGTTGGCATTGTGTTTCTTCCTACCCAAGGTCTGCACCCGGTTGTACTGGCAGTACTGTTTCCTCCGACGGTGAGGCATTAAATTCGATTGAACATTTGGCTGCGAGTTCTTCAGCCACTGCCTCTTTGTAGGCAGTGTCAAATGTTAGTGCGCTGTCTTTCAATATGAGTTTGGTCTGAACTGATGGTTGGTTTGTCCTTTCACAAACACATCGCGCAATATTTCTGACTGAATTGCCGCTGAGTATTCACAGTCGTCACACAGCTCTCGTCAGGCCAAGGCGTACTGGGATACAGATTCCGACGGTTTTCTGTTTCTGTTCATGAACTGGTTTCGACGACCTATCACTGTCAGTTACTGTTTGTACACAGCATGGGCCGCCGCCACCACCTCATCGTAGCGTTTGTCGGTCAGGTATTCCGGTTTGAGATGGCTCTTGATTTTCATGAAGGCCTGTGCACCGACACTGCTTAGCAACAAACCTTTTATCGTACCGGCTGGCACTGTTGGTTGTTACAACAACAACAAATCTTTCCAGGTAATTTTCGAATAATTCACTTTCCTCATTGTACTCTTCGTACCCGAGAGTTCGTCCAGCAATTATTGGACCATCCTCGTCGCCATTGTCATGTTTTATAGGGATTTGTAACAAGCGTAACGTTGAGCAACTAGGGGAAGGTCTGGTAATATGAGCCACTTTTTCACATTGATATTCTGGAGCCGTGTGACTAGGTAGAGCTCTGTGAAAATTGTGGCATGAAAGGTACCGTGATAGACTGTTGTTGTGTGCATTATTGCTTGCATATGTTGTTTACATTTTTAATGAGAACGAGGATAATTGTTTCCTCAAATGGCTCATATTAAAACAGGTGTGGATACTATGAGCATGCCCCATTGGCAATATGAGCATACGTGACCATATTACCCAAGATGGATACAGGGTATTAGACGCACACACCCACCTACGCACAACTAAAAAATACATCGCAAACCGCACGCACGCACGCACGCACGCACGCACGCACGCACACGCACACATATAGTACATAAAACATACACACCCACCCACGCATAACTAAAAATACATCGCAAACCAAACGCACACACGCACGCACACGCACACATATAGTACATAAAACATACACCTGCGCGTGCACGCACGCCAAACATTACCAAACGATTTTTTGAACAACCATAGCATATTTATTTAAAGCTTCAGTTACCATCTCATACAAACAAACATAGACACGAACAATTATAACTGTGTCAAATATAAACATAATGGTCAATTGGAAAGTGAAAACATAGCCGTAATTACACTATTAGGCTCTAGCTTGTCACTGTGATATAACTCGTGGATGAATACTACTAGCCCTACTTGATTCTAAATATAAAACACGACAAACTCTTAACCTGACTGTGTTGAAACCATAATATGATACTACGGGAACTTCAACTTACAGTTGCTTAAATGCATATAAACACCTTAATTACGGGTAAAAAAAGACTTAGAATAATTATAATTTTCAATACGTCTTTAGCATACTGGAAAGAGTGTACTAATGTTTCTACAAACAGACAATTATTATGAGAATCATGGGTGCATATCCACACTGGTACTGTCAGAGCAACACAAAGATGTTGATCGTTTGGAGACAATCACACATATCTATTTGTCACTATGCACAGTTCACCTGTCCTTACTGTAGCGTTGACAATGACACTTATGTAGTGCATGTTTAATCAACAACACTACAATAAACTTTGATCGCAGATGTGCTGGCTGATAACAACAGTAGCCAGAACAGCCTCACTGAGAGCTCAACACAAATCACACTTGAATATCCTCACCATTTTACCAGCTCCAGAGCATGCATTGTGCATCCATGTATCGCAAGTGTTACACCTGATCCATTCCCTCAACAAGAATGACAAGTACCACTCGTTGCGAAATGGACACATTGGATTTTCGTCGGCACCATTCACATCATCACTGTCATTGTGTTTTGGTTATTTCACAGTCTTTGTGCCCTGGGTTTTTGAAAAACTATTTGTACACAACTGTTTACGTTTGGGTTTCTTCGGTTTAGCTTTATAAGCTTCTGGGTCTGATTTGGCATTTTTTGGATGTTGACGCTATACGTGCTTTAATGTGTGATTTATAACCTTCCTTTTCTTAGTTCCCTGTTTCCTTTGAGCTTTTGGGTATGGCATGATTTCTGCGAATGTACTCGACTGGGTGTCACAGGAGGTGGCACTCGACTGGGTATCACAGGAGGTGGCACTCGACTGGGTGTCACAGGAGGTGGCACTCGACTGGGTGTCACAGGAGGTGGCACTCGACTGGGTTCACAGGAGGTGGCACTCGACTGGGTGTCACAGGAGGTGGCACTCGACTGGGTGTCACAGGAGGTGGCACTCGACTGGGTGTCACAGGAGGTGGCACTCAACTGGGTGTCACAGGAGGTGGCACTCAACTGGGTGTCACAGGAGGTGGCACTCAACTGGGTGTCACAGGAGGTGGCACTCGACTGGGTGTCACAGGAGGTGGCACTCGACTGGGTGTCACAGGAGGTGGCACTCGACTGGGTGTCACAGGAAGTGGCACTCGACTGGGTGTCACAGGAGGTGGCACTCGACTGGGTGTCACAGGAGGTGGCACTCGACTGGTTGTCACAGGAGGTGGCACTCGACTGGGTTCACAGGAGGTGGCACTCGCTGGGTGTCACAGGAGGTGGCACTCGACTGGGTGTCACAGGAGGTGGCACTCGACTGGTTCACAGGAGGTGGCACTCGACTGGGTGTCACAGGAGGTGGCACTCGACTGGGTGTCACAGGAGGTGGCACTCGACTGGGTGTCACAGGAGGTGGCACTCGACTGGGTGTCACAGGAGGTGGCACTCGACTGGGTGTCACAGGAGGTGGCACTCGACTGGGTGTCACAGGAGGTGGCACTCGACTGGGTGTCACAGGAGGTGGCACTCGACTGGGTGTCACAGGAGGTGGCACTCGACTGGGTGTCACAGGAGGTGGCACTCGACTGGATGTCACAGGAGGTGGCACTCGACTGGGTGTCACAGGAGGTGGCACTCGACTGGGTGTCACAGGAGGTGGCACTCGACTGGGTGTCACAGGAGGTGGCACTCGACTGGGTGTCACAGGAGGTGGCACTCGACTGGATGTCACAGGAGGTGGCACTCGACTGGATGTCACAGGAGGTGGCACTCGACTGGATGTCACAGGAGGTGGCACTCGACTGGGTGTCACAGGAGGTGGCACTCGACTGGTGTCACAGGAGGTGGCACTCGACTGGGTGTCACAGGAGGTGGCACTCGACTGGGTGTCACAGGAGGTGGCACTCGACTGGATGTCACAGGAAGTGGCACTCGACTGGGTGTCACAGGAGGTGGCACTCGACTGGATGTCACAGGAGGTGGCACTCGACTGGGTGTCACAGGAGGTGGCACTCGACCTGGTGTCACAGGAGGTGGCACTCTGACTGGTGTCACAGGAGGTGGCACTCGACTGGGTGTCACAGGAGGTGGCACTCGACTGGGTGTCACAGGAGGTGGCACTCGACTGGATGTCACAGGAGGTGGCACTCGACTGGATGTCACAGGAGGTGGCACTCGACTGGATGTCACAGGAGGTGGCACTCGACTGGATGTCACAGGAGGTGGCACTCGACTGGATGTCACAGGAAGTGGCACTCAACTGGTTGGCACTGCACGTGGCACCGGACTGGGTGGCATTGGAAGTGGCACCGGACTGAATGGCATTGGAAGTGGCACCGGACTGGGTGGCATTGGAAGTGGCACCGGACTGGATGGGACTGGAGGAGGCTGCCTGGGTGACATCAGGATTGGTGGTTGTGGGTGCACTGTCCATGGTCATCCTTGGGTTATTTTCCGTCACATCTGTTGCCATGAAATCCTCGTCTGTGTGGATGTTTCGATTGAACGGATGTATTCCACTCCGCCTGAATCCGCTAACCGCATCCTTTACTGGCAACTCCGAAAAGCTCAGCCACATTCCATTCCGATACAGATCGACCAGGGTGATTACGGAGCCACGTCTGCACTTCCAGGTTGTAGTAGTTGTTGAGACTTGAAGACGGCTACATCGAGAGGCTGCAGTGTGTGGGTACAGTGTGACGGCAGCGAAAGGATGATCACGTTGTAGTCTCTTGCTTTCTCCATCAACAACAAGTTCCTCGTATGGCTTGTGTGGCCGTCGAGGATTAGCAGGACAGGCTCATCGCGATGTTTTGGCTGTGTTTCATTTAGAAAATAATCAAGCCACTCATTGAAAAGATCTTGATCGATCCATCCTGATTTGCTAGCCTTTCAAATTGTTGCAGCAGGAGCTCTGTCAATTAATTCTTCACGGAAACGCACCCTGGGGTAGATGAGCATTGGCGACACAAAACTGCCAGTGGCAGAGGCGCACGGTACCGCCGTTATGGTTTTGCCTCTTTCGGCACCAGTGAGCGCGCTGACAGTTTTCTTTCCTTTCCTTGCCAATACCTTGGATGGCTGGTGGCATATGGTGTATCCCGACTCATCGACGTTGTATATTTGCGATGGAGGGATGCGACGCGTGTTGTTCTCTGTGAACAGCACGTCAGAAAGACGATCATAACACCTAGCTACTTTCACACGGTTGCTCCGCTAACATCCTTAACTCTACAAATAAACGCTAGATGGCGACGCTTGTACCATTTCTGAGTTTGAGAATATTTTATGGTGGCTCATAATACCAGACCTTCCCCTACGACTCAGCCTCGTGGCTTAACCGGAAACATTTTATCTCCCTCGTGCCAAACCACGCACAGTCACGAAGTGGTGTCTTGCGAAGCCGTTACAACGAAATTGAGCTACACGAAATCGAGTGTGATACATAACACTGGCGACACAGAATTCCATTTTCCTAATGGCAATCTCGGGTGAGTTGCTATCGCACAGGCTAAATTCTTGGAAATGTTGGGTGTCATCGGCATATAGATGGTAAGCCATGCCATGATGTTTAAGTAGTGACGCAAGAGGGGTCATGTAAATACGGGTGTCATACTATGTATGACACCCGTCAATATTTACAAATGAATGCAGGCAGTAATACAACAGAGGTGTCAACAAGCAAAATCACTGCCAGGTACCCATCCGCTTTGTAAAATCCGCTAAAAATGGACCATTTCACTGTCAACAGCTTCCACAATCAAACCTGGAAATCTGACTGCTCATGTGCACTTATGTCACAGCAGGTGAATGTTGAAAATCAAAATCAAAAAAAAATATTGTACTATGTTTCTTAACCAAACAGTAAGTCTAACTGTGTCACGACCCCTTATGTGTTGGTGGCCTGCTCCAAAGCTCTCTAAACATTATGGGGGAAGGTCACATAATAGTAGTTGTTGCATTGATTGTGGATAGGTGTCACTACTGTTTTGCAGTCATGAGTTGTATGGGGGGGGGCTTAAAGGTCCCCATAGCTCACCGGTCCCCAGTTTCCCCTGTCAAGTTTGATTCTCAGTCTCCTACCACCAATCTATAACACTGCGTGCCACTCTTTACATGGATTATCAGTCTCCTACCACCAATCTATAACACTGCGTGCCACTCTTTACATGGATTATCAGTCTCCTACCACCAATCTATAACACTGCGTACCACTCTTTACATGGATTCTCAGTCTCCTACCACCAATCTATAAAACTGCGTGCCACTCTTTACATTGATTATCAGTCTCCTACCACCAATCTATAACACTGCGTGCCACTCTTTACATTGGTTCTCAGTCTCCTACCACCAATCTATAAAACTGCGTGCCACTCTTTACATGGATTATCAGTCTCCTACCACCAATCTATAACACTGCGTGCCACTCTTTACATGGATTATCAGTCTCCTACCACCAATCTATAACACTGCGTGCCACTCTTTACATGGATTATCAGTCTCCTACCACCAATCTATAACACTGCGTGCCACTCTTTGCATGGATTATCAGTCTCCTACCACCAATCTATAACACTGCGTGCCACTCTTTACATGGATTATCAGTCTCCTACCACCAATCTATAACACTGCGTGCCACTCTTTACATGGATTCTCAGTCTCCTACCACCAATCTATAAAACTGCGTGCCACTCTTTACATGGATTATCAGTCTCCTACCACCAATCTATAACACTGCGTGCCACTCTTTACACTGATTCTCAGTCTCCTACCACCAATCTATAAAACTGCGTGCCACTCTTTACATGGATTATCAGTCTCCTACCACCAATCTATAACACTGCGTGCCACTCTTTACATTGATTATCAGTCTCCTACCACCAATCTATAACACTGCGTGCCACTCTTTACACTGATTCTCAGTCTCCTACCACCAATCTATAAAACTGCGTGCCACTCTTTACATGGATTATCAGTCTCCTACCACCAATCTATAACACTGCGTGCCACTCTTTACACTGATTCTCAGTCTCCTACCACCAATCTATAAAACTGCGTGCCACTCTTTACATGGATTATCAGTCTCCTACCACCAATCTATAACACTGCGTGCCACTCTTTACACTGATTCTCAGTCTCCTACCACCAATCTATAAAACTGCGTGCCACTCTTTACATGGATTCTCAGTCTCCTACCACCAATCTATAAAACTGCGTGCCACTCTTTACATGGATTCTCAGTCTCCTACCACCAATCTATAAAACTGCGTGCCACTCTTTACATTGATTATCAGTCTCCTACCACCAATCTATAACACTGCGTGCCACTCTTTACACTGATTCTCAGTCTCCTACCACCAATCTATAAAACTGCGTGCCACTCTTTACATGGATTATCAGTCTCCTACCACCAATCTATAACACTGCGTGCCACTCTTTTCATGGATTATCAGTCTCCTACCACCAATCTATAATACTGCGTGCCACTCTTTACATGGATTCTCAGTCTCCTACCACCAATCTATAAAACTGCGTGCCACTCTTTACATGGATTATCAGTCTCCTACCACCAATCTATAACACTGCGTGCCACTCTTTACATTGGTTCTCAGTCTCCTACCACCAATCTATAAAACTGCGTGCCACTCTTTACATGGATTCTCAGTCTCCTACCACCAATCTATAAAACTGCGTGCCACTCTTTACATGGATTATCAGTCTCCTACCACCAATCTATAACACTGCGTGCCACTCGTTACATTGGTTCTCAGTCTCCTACCACCAATCTATAAAACTGCGTGCCACTCTTTACATTGATTATCAGTCTCCTACCACCAATCTATAAAACTGCGTGCCACTCTTTACATTGATTATCAGTCTCCTACCACCAATCTATAAAACTGCGTGCCACTCTTTACATGGATTATCAGTCTCCTACCACCAATCTATAACACTGCGTGCCACTCTTTACACTGATTCTCAGTCTCCTACCACCAATCTATAAAACTGCGTGCCACTCTTTACATGGATTATCAGTCTCCTACCACCAATCTATAACACTGCGTGCCACTCTTTACACTGATTCTCAGTCTCCTACCACCAATCTATAAAACTGCGTGCCACTCTTTACATGGATTCTCAGTCTCCTACCACCAATCTATAAAACTGCGTGCCACTCTTTACATGGATTCTCAGTCTCCTACCACCAATCTATAAAACTGCGTGCCACTCTTTACATTGATTATCAGTCTCCTACCACCAATCTATAACACTGCGTGCCACTCTTTACACTGATTCTCAGTCTCCTACCACCAATCTATAAAACTGCGTGCCACTCTTTACATGGATTATCAGTCTCCTACCACCAATCTATAACACTGCGTGCCACTCTTTTCATGGATTATCAGTCTCCTACCACCAATCTATAATACTGCGTGCCACTCTTTACATGGATTCTCAGTCTCCTACCACCAATCTATAAAACTGCGTGCCACTCTTTACATGGATTATCAGTCTCCTACCACCAATCTATAACACTGCGTGCCACTCTTTACATGGATTATCAGTCTCCTACCACCAATCTATAACACTGCGTGCCACTCGTTACATTGGTTCTCAGTCTCCTACCACCAATCTATAAAACTGCGTGCCACTCTTTACATTGATTATCAGTCTCCTACCACCAATCTATAACACTGCGTGCCACTCTTTACACTGATTCTCAGTCTCCTACCACCAATCTATAAAACTGCGTGCCACTCTTTACATGGATTATCAGTCTCCTACCACCAATCTATAACACTGCGTGCCACTCTTTACATGGATTATCAGTCTCCTACCACCAATCTATAATACTGCGTGCCACTCTTTACATGGATTCTCAGTCTCCTACCACCAATCTATAAAACTGCGTGCCACTCTTTACATGGATTATCAGTCTCCTACCACCAATCTATAACACTGCGTGCCACTCTTTACATTGGTTCTCAGTCTCCTACCACCAATCTATAAAACTGCGTGCCACTCTTTACATGGATTATCAGTCTCCTACCACCAATCTATAACACTGCGTGCCACTCTTTACATTGGTTCTCAGTCTCCTACCACCAATCTATAAAACTGCGTGCCACTCTTTACATTGATTATCAGTCTCCTACCACCAATCTATAACACTGCGTGCCACTCTTTACACGGATATTTTTCCACTCACTCAATACAATATATTGTTGTCTTCAACCATGCATCTAGCACACTAGCGCTTCAATTTATTTACTGAAATTGTCTCAGCAATGATGATTTTTCTTGCCACCCCTATACCTGTTTCTACCTTATGCTGAACACTTTCTCACACATTTGCACGTTTTGCAACCTTTGCGTCTCTGGTTGAACTGATTACGGTTTTTATTCACACGAGTGAATTCGTGTACTGGGACCCACTCGCATTCATGCCCTTAAGCCACTGCCCGTGACTTCACTACTACGGCAGAGATCGATCGCTATATTCATTGTAGGTTTTTCCTGTCCCAACAGTTTCTCAAACCGCGTTTGAATTCACCCTATCACTATCTGGTGTCGGATCACGTTACACATTTCATCAACATGATAACCACACGAACTAACCAGATTCTTTAAGTGTGTTACACTCATCGTCTGTTTCAAACGACTCACTCTGTTCCTGACTTCTTCAGAAACTTATACTGTTCGTAGGTCTCACTCACACGTCGCGTGATATATACCTTGAATTTGTCCTTGACCTTCCCGGCGTCATTTTTGCAGCGTCTGCTGCTCATTCAAATGGCTGATATATGTCCATGGCCTCTGGCCCTAATACTGTCAGTAGTACGGCCACATGGGTATCACCAGCCTTCTTATCTTTTTCGGTGGCATCCATGTAGAAATCGTACTATTCTACCCACTTTGCCAACTACATACCACGTCCGAGCCAATCGGTTTGAAATTTCCCGCCGGTTTCATTCCTCCCATTTCGCTTGCCATTTTCCTTTCAAATAACCGTCTTGCCGCACTTCACAACAATCCCCGATATGACGTCATGTTTTGTTCTTTGTGATGACCCACGAATGCATGTTTAGTGCGTTACTGTTGTGATTATTGTGCTATAGACATCGCCAGGTAGGCAGGCTGACGGTACACGGCACACCATGCTGACGGTACACGGCACACCATGCTGACGGTATACGGCACACCATGCTGACGGTACACGGTACACCATGCTGATGGTACACGGCACACCATGCTGACGGTTCACGGCACACCATGCTGACGGTTCACGGCACACCATGCTGACGGTACACGGCACACCGTCCTGACGGTGCACGGCACACCATGCTGACGGTACACGGCACACCGTCCTGACGGTACACGGCACACCGTCCTGACGGTACACGGCACACCGTCCTGACGGTACACGGCACACCGTCCTGACGGAACGCGGCACACCGTCCCGACGGAACGCGGCACACCGTCCTGACGGTACGCGGCACACCGTCCCGGCGGTACGCTGCACACCGTCCCGACGGTGCACGGCACACCGTCCCGACGGTACGCGGCACACCGTCCCGACGGTACGCGGCACACCGTCCCGACGGTGCACGGCACACCGTCCCGACGGTACGCGGCACACCGTCCCGACGGTGCACGGCACACCGTCTCGACGGTACGCGGCACACCGTCCCGACGGTGCACGGCACACCGTCCCGACGGTACGCGGCACACCGTCCCGACGGTGCACGGCACACCGTCCCGACGGTACGCGGCACACCGTCCCGACGGTACGCGGCACACCGTCCCGACGGTGCACGGCACACCGTCCCGACGGTGCACGGCACACCAGACTAGACGGAATCGTCCATAAATAGACACAATACCACATGTTGTTAGCAATTCTTTCATATGTAATGAAATCAATTGTACTATTTAGATATCTTTTTTACGAATACCTCGTTAAGAGGTAAATTTATAATAATTATAGCATTCCGTTTTTTTCTTTTTATATAGCGCACCCAGAGGCGAAGGAGTGTCCGGCCGCCTCGGACAGGACAGGACGACTAGATAGCGCACCCAGGGGCGAAGGAGTGTCCGGCATCCTTGGACAGGACAGGACGACTAGATAGCGCAACCAGGGGCCAAGGGATGTCCGGTATCCTTGGACAGGACAGGACGACTAGATAGCGCAAACAGGGGCCAAGGGATGTCCGGTATCCTCGGACAGGACAGGACGATTAGATAGCGCAAACAGGGGCCAAGGGATGTCCGGTATCCTCGGACAGGACAGGACGATTAGATAGCGCAAACAGGGGCCAAGGGATGTCCGACATCCTCGGACATGACAGGACGACTAGATAGCGCAACCAGGGGCCAAGGGATGTCCGGTATCCTCGGACAGGACAGGACGACTAGATAGCGCAAACAGGGGCCAAGGGATGTCCGGTATCCTCGGACAGGACAGGACGACTAGATAGCGCAACCAGGGGTCAAGGGATGTCCGGTATCCTCGGACAGGACAGGACGACTAGATAGCGCAAACAGGGGCCAAGGGATGTCCGGTATCCTCGGACAGGACAGGACGATTAGATAGCGCAAACAGGGGCCAAGGGATGTCCGGTATCCTCGGACAGGACAGGACGATTAGATAGCGCAAACAGGGGCCAAGGGATGTCCGGTATCCTCGGACAGGACAGGACGACTAGATAGCGCAACCAGGGGCCAAGGGATGTCCGGTATCCTTGGACAGGACAGGACGACTAGATAGCGCAAACAGGGGCCAAGGGATGTCCGGTATCCTCGGACAGGACAGGACGATTAGATAGCGCAAACAGGGGCCAAGGGATGTCCGACATCCTCGGACATGACAGGACGACTAGATAGCGCAACCAGGGGCCAAGGGATGTCCGACATCCTCGGACAGGACAGGACGACTAGATAGCGCAAACAGGGGCCAAGGGATGTCCGACATCCTCGGACATGACAGGACGACTAGATAGCGCAACCAGGGGCCAAGGGATGTCCGACATCCTCGGACAGGACAGGACGACTAGATAGCGCAAACAGGGGCCAAGGGATGTCCGACATCCTCGGACATGACAGGACGACTAGATAGCGCAAACAGGGGCCAAGGGATGTCCGACATCCTCGGACTGGACAGGACGACTAGATAGCGCAAACAGGGGCCAAGGGATGTCCGACATCCTCGGACAGGACAGGACGACTAGATAGCGGAAACAGGGGCCAAGGGATGTCCGACATCCTCGGACATGACAGGACGACTAGATAGCGCAAACAGGGTCCAAGGGATGTCCGACATCCTCGGACATGACAGGACGACTAGATAGCGCAAACAGGGGCCAAGGGATGTCCGACATCCTCGGACATGACAGGACGACTAGATAGCGCAAACAGGGGCCAAGGGATGTCCGACATCCTCGGACATGACAGGACGACTAGATAGCGCAAACAGGGGCCAAGGGATGTCCGACATCCTCGGACATGACAGGACGACTAGATAGCGCAAACAGGGGCCAAGGGATGTCCGACATCCTCGGACATGACAGGACGATTAGATAGCGCAAACAGGGGCCAAGGGATGTCCGACATCCTCGGACATGACAGGACGACTAGATAGCGCAAACAGGGGCCAAGGGATGTCCGACATCCTCGGACATGACAGGACGACTAGATAGCGCACCCAGGGGCCAAGGGATGTCCGACATCCTCGGACATGACAGGACGACTAGATAGCGCAAACAGGGGCCAAGGTATGTCCGACATCCTCGGACATGACAGGACGACTAGATAGCGCACCCAGGGGCCAAGGGATGTCCGACATCCTCGGACATGTCAGGACGACTAGATAGCGCAAACAGGGGCCAAGGGATGTCCGACATCCTCGGACATGACAGGACGATTAGATAGCGCAAACAGGGGCCAAGGGATGTCCGACATCCTCGGACATGACAGGACGATTAGATAGCGCACCCAGGGGCCAAGGGATGTCCGACATCCTCGGACATGACAGGACGACTAGATAGCGCAAACAGGGGCCAAGGGATGTCCGACATCCTCGGACAGGACAGGACGACTAGATAGCGCAACCAGGGGCCAAGGGATGTCCGGTATCCTCGGACATGACAGGACGATTAGATGGCGCAAACAGGGGCCAAGGGATGTCCGACATCCTCGGACATGACAGGACGACTAGATGGCGCAACCAGGGGCCAAGAAGGAGTGTCCGGCCGCCTCGGACAGGATGACTGACGGGTGCACAATTCTCCGAGGATGGAGGACATGTTGACAAAGTTGTAGGAGTCGACGTTATGTGCTTAACCAGAACATGTCGACCTCAGACTGATATTTATGTACCTGCTCACTGTTGCATCAAGATTAAAGCTATTCATTTGATTTTACAAATTACGAATTACGCAGTATATTCAAACCTGACCCACAGACACGCACATGCACACGCACGCACGCACGCACGCACGCACGCACGCACACACACACACACACACAGAGTGCGTCTACTCGCTATTGCTATGATATAGGTATGTACAAATAATAATCGGTATTATAAAAAAGGCAAATATTTAACGGAAATGTTTCAGACACCCCACCCCTTAACGCCGACGACGCCCTCAGATCGGTGGACTTTACACGTGGGTTTGCAGCGGTCTACACGAGGGGATGTTAACTATTGCAAATAATCTACGAGATTCTTTATCACCTTCCACAATTACAAAGGAACAATAATGCTTAAATGTTACTGCACAATTGCGATCATAACACATTCAACTCACCAAAGCTCATTTCCAGTGCCTCGGGGTCACTCCACACCCCACAACTCTTCCCCAACTCCCGCCTTTCTTCCCCAGCCCAACCGCCGTGCCATCTCGTGGCCATCTTTCTACTTCAGCATTAAACAGCAGGTAGCGCTACTGGTGGAAATGTATCCACCAAATGAAGTGTGTGTGTGTGTGTGCGCGCGTGCGTGCGTGCGTGCGTGCGTGCGTGTGAGGAGAGCGACAGAGAGACAAACAGAAACGGAGAGAGGGAGGGGGCAGGGAGACGGACAGACAGAGACTGATAGAAAGGTAGACACAGTCTTCAAACAGCATATGAGGTTTGACATGCGTGCATTATTAGATGTAAACATATTATATTGTGTAAAGGTTTGCTATAATACAATAACTACAACAACAAAAACATGTTATGTCTTGCATTTAATAGTGTTAAAGGTTAAGCTAATTACTTTACAATAAAGTTTGATGTGAACTTGTTTGTACTTTAACTTGCAAAATCTATCGCAAGCTATCCAAATAGATTTATAAATCTCTTACTTACTAAATGTATTGATGTATTTGAATTGATCATATGCGTTAATTTGCATTAGAACACACGCGCGCCTGCTCACAACCCCGCCACACACACGTGCGCTCACACACGCACGCACAAATCATTTGTTCATATTTAATTATGAAAACAACATTTGTTACAGAAAAACGGTAGGCCTATATGCAATTTCCCAGAATCAAAGATATCCAGAAATTACACACGCACACACGCAAATCACTTATTTGTCCATGTTTAATTATGCAAACAACTGAGTAATATAGATATTGTCACAGCAAAAATGCACATGCAGAGCCAAACATATGATTTCCAAGTTACACAATAACTGCAATTAGGCAGTACGATACAAGTTTATAACAGTATTTTACTTCTGGACTGATCAGATAGATTTCCATTGTATACGCACGAGTTTCTATTTGGGTATAGCAAAGTAGATCTGTTGTTATGGTAGCTGACCGTTTTGGGATATCAGCTGACATGTTTACATTAGCAGGTATTGTCACGAACGACAGTTATCTATCCCACAAAGACAACAAAAACATGCAATCCTGGAATTTGACACTCGACAATGTTGTCCCTGCATAAAGAATTAGGCGTCACGTGTGTGATTAACTGACTAAACACTTCGCTTGGCTGCCGTTTAGACCAGTGCCTGCTGCCTGTTGTGCAGTACTGATATGCGGGTTGAGTGGGGCAGGAAACGTACGTTGGGGTAATCCGATAGCCCCACTAATTCATTCCTACTTCGCCCTGCAGCAGCGATAACGTACCCACAGCCGACTGGCGTCGCGAAAGCGAAATTGTCGCCGTTACTCCAAGCTCGTTTGAACGCAAGTCATAACTGCTGCTGGCTGCCATGTGCGTCGAGCCGGCATGATTGAGAATCGATCCATCCCGCCTAGAATATCCGACGCCCGCCGCTCATCGCTGGCTTCTCTGCCAAAAGTCTCGGCCGCCGTCTAGACGCACCTGCGTTTGTTCACCGTGAGTCACGCAGTTCATCCATCCTAGAATGAGGTCAGCGCGCGCTGCGTGTTTAATCGATCGAGCCGATCGCGCAGTTACGATCAGTATTATTATTCACTGGCGGTGATGCATCGCTAGGATCCGGGGGAATGTTTCGCCTTCAGTGCGTCGCCGGCCGCAGTCAATGAACGACCCCGTTGGAGGGGAAGGAGGTGAAGGCAGTGGTGACGATAGCGGCTATCAACGCCATGAATGGCCGGCCAAACGCCCCTGCTGACAGCGTCGACCGAGTGTCGACAGACCGGCGGTAGACACACACGCTCCTGTCAGTAAGTACGATCCTCAGCTCATGTCTGAGTCATGTATTATAATATTACAATGAATGTTATTCATGGCGTAGGACGTTCGCGGTCAGCTGATTTGTGGCTTATGCTGGGTATTTTACATTTCGAAGGTTTTTGTATGTAGAGGAATATATTGTTTGGGGTTGGTTCAGATTTATTGATATAATTCGATTTCCATTTCGGTCTCTACTCTCTACCACTTGTGAATGGGACGCCGGGTCGACTACTGCCGGGTGTTGAGACGTTACGTCACAACACGCGATGAAGTCCTCACGCTCATTGAACGCTGCCGAGGCTGAGGGGCCTGCGGCTGACTGAGATCGAGTGTGTTTATGTATTTGTGATGTCTATATTTCCTATAATATGGATATAGCACTGACATATCTACTCATCACATCGCCGTGTGTGTAGGTCGTGGTATGTTCGATGTGTCGGCGTAAATTAAATACTGAGAGTTGCTAAGTTACTGTAATATCGCAGAGCTACAAACGGAAGTTCCGTTTTCTGTGAGACGTAATTTAGTCGATTATTATTTTGCCCAAGGTGGATTTTTAAGCGACCTATAGTCAAGTCGTGTTGTAGGCCCTGCGATGCCCCCCCCCCTCAACTACAGTGTGGCATAATTTAAGCGCGTACAATCCCGTACATGTCCAGCCTACATCAAGCACACTCCCATTGGAGATAGTTGCATCGGGTTGCGTTGACGCGAACCTCATTGAATGTTCTCAGGAAGTGTGTTAACACCACGTGACTCTAGGGGCGCGGTGGCGCAGTGACATGCGGAGTATGTTTCTCTGTGTTGTCATGTCGAACCTGGCTCCAGTGTGGGCACCATTGATAGCACGAGTAGTCTTCACCTATTAATTGTAGCTTCCCAGTAAATCGATTTGGTGTTCGATCGATAGGTAAAATTATTTGGCCAACTTGGCCAGGATAGTGCACTATACAAGACACTGCGTTGACGTTACGTGTATTACTTTATCTTTATCGTGAGCATATGTTGACGTTACGTGTATTACTTTATCTTCATCGTGAGCGTATGTTGACGTTACGTGTATTACTTTACCTTCATCGTGAGCGTATGTTGACGTTACCTGTATTACGTTACCTTCATCGTGAGCGTATGTTGACGTTACGTGTATTACTTTACCTTCATCGCGTGAGCGTATGTTGACGTTACCTGTATTACTTTACCTTCATCGTGAGCATATGTTGACGTTACATGTATTACGTTACCTTCATCGTGAGCGTATGTTGACGTTACGTGTATTACTTTACCTTCATCGTGAGCGTATGTTGACGTTACGTGTATTACTTTACCTTCATCGTGAGCGTATATTGACGTTACGTGTATTACTTTACCTTCATCGTGAGCGTATGTTGACGTTACGTGTATTACGTTATCTTCATCGTGAGCGTATGTTGACGTTACGTGTATTACGTTATCTTCATCGTGAGCGTATGTTGACGTTACGTGTATTAAGTTACCTTCATCGTGAGCATATGTTGACGTTACGTGTATTACGTTACCTTCATCGTGAGCGTATGTTGACGTTACGTGTATTACGTTACCTTCATCGTGAGCATATGTTGACGTTACGTGTATTACGTTACCTTCATCGTGAGCGTATGTTGACGTTACGTGTATTACGTTACCTTCACCGTGAGCATATGTTGACGTTACGTGTATTACGTTACCTTCATCGTGAGCGTATGTTGACGTTACGTGTATTACGTTACCTTCATCGTGAGCGTATGTTGACGTTGTCTGCGTTATAACGGCGATCGTGTTGATGACGATGATGATGTTTACGGTGATGCTGATGAATGTATGTTTATTATAGGTAATTAACATAATCAGACCCCCGGATCATACGCGTGGTTCCTGTGGTGACGCTAGGTGCACACCACCCGAGCAAACTAACGTCGTGTCACTGATTTGGGGTTCTACTCGGCGCACAAAGTGCTGTTGATGTATTCAGGTTAAACTTAGTGTAAATTCGCTTATCAGAATATAAATGTGTACGTGTCTCAGAATTAACAGTGTATATTAGATATATAGCTAATGTCATTAAATCACGATGCCTAAAAAGGAAATCTGTCCATAGAATTAATTTTTAAATGCACGTTGCGCAATCATCTAGCGCAGAAGGTATGTTTTGACAACCAGATTCCGAGTACATCGATTCAGTGTGGCGCAGCAATCAAAATAATGGCTTCATTCCTGATAGTAATCACCAGGATACACGTGTCTAGCGAACGACATAATCATCAGTTAGCAGAGCCCGCCTGGAGACGATGTCAGCTGGTATGAGCGATTGGCGGGTACCCGTGAGTATAAACCTATTACACAGTTAACTACAGCGACGGTTAGTTCACAGGCGCCATCGTTCGGTTTCGTTGCCGTTGTTTTGTACAGGTCTTTGTGGCAGCAGTTGCACTGTCTTGACAGCAGTGGTTGAATGTACACACGCACGCACCACATCACGCGCGCATACACACTCGCGCGCGCAGTCACTTACGCCCGAACGTGCACTCACACAGACGCACACGCGCGCATACACGCACACTGACACGAACAAATGCAATCACACATAGCCCAAAAAAGGCCTCAGAGATGCGAACAGCACGCGTCATGGATTTGTATATTTTCAATGGCGTAATAGTACAACAACGTGTGATATAAAGTATGCAACGTACATACGGTACATAACTGTGCATAAGCATACATTCTTGTATAAGTTCTGGTCCTTTGAAGAGCAGACATCAATATTATCTACACTACATCAGCCATGTTTGTTTGTGATGCGTGAATCCGATGCTGGCGTCGATCGCCATCGGCCACACAGTGGACCCGGTTGCCCGGTTACTTTCTTGCTATGGTGGTCGTCGTAATTGCCGTCTTCACCGGCGGCCTGGCACCGATAACGGTTCTGTTCAACGCCCGGAATAGACGAGTCCAGGCACGTGTCAAGTTTCACGCACGCTGTCCCGAGTGACGGTTATAGCACCTGTTTACGAAGGCGGGGGCAGATCTTTTGTTTATATGTATAGGAGCCCGGAGGCTCAGGTGACACGTGAACTCCCTAGTAACTCCACCCCCACCCCCGAGGGTCCGAGCCGCTCCGGGGAAGTCCAGTCGTCGTGGTCAAGTCGTTACGTTATCGCTGCCAGCTGCAGACTAGGCACGTCATCTTAGCTGATATCACGTTCTGGGCACAACTACCCACGACAGACACGTGACCAAGACAAGGTATGAGACACTGGCACAAGGCAACTCACCTCCCACTCGACCCTCATGTCGTTAGTTGTTCTCCTGGATCCCTGCGTCACTCCCGCCAGGCAGGCTGCCCTTGAACCTCGTTGTTCATCTCTGTTTTCTGTTCTCCCTCTTTTTTTTCTCACTTTGCTTAACTTCCCCTTAAGCAATCTCCTGCTCTTATGTGTGCGCAACGAAATGCAGGTCATACAGAATGTAATCAAACGCAATACAGTAATAGTCTATCTAACAGTAGTTTTGTAAATTTTATATCCCGGACACTCTAAAAGTAAGGTCACTCCTCTGAGATTCCACTAGTGCACTGTGATCGTATATCGATAGTAAACTAACTTGAATTTAACTTTCAGTTTACCATTTTGTGGAAACTGGTTAATGATAAGGACCTTTCTTGGTCTGCATTAAATCAATAATGATGTGTTGTGCTACAGTAAGACTGTGTGCGTGGTTACACTGTTTAATTAAAATGTAACCAGAAGTGTTAGTGCCCTTTCTAATAAATTTCAGTTTCCAAACCAGACACGAAGAGTGAGGAAGGTAGATTAAAATGAAAATGACATAAGCGAATGCACAATCCAGTAGTCGGTGCGCATGCGTAATCTGATCATGTCAGCGAGTTGGTCGAAGTGGCAACGTCGACAAGTGTTGTAATCGCCTTTTAACCGTATTTATAGACGTTTGGAAATTATTGCGGATCAACGCCCGCATCCCTGGCATTCATTCATCCGGGATAATAATTTGAAATAATGAAGGAGTTACTCTCTCAAACGACAGCTCCATCTGGTGTAATTATCTCATCAATTATCTCATCGCGGTTGTGACTTTGTAGGCCATTTATATTGTCACTGTCTGCCTCGTTTCTATGACATTTGCATAGACACCAAACACTGACAGAGAGAGTACGTTCAAAATAGGACTACATTTTACCATTGTCATTTATACCTAATAGATGCACCCGATATAGGAAGCCATTGGCTATATCATCTAACGCATCTAACGTAACGTTAGACCAACGTATTGGGTGTCGTTGAGAATGTCTCACTCCTCGGACGACCTCTGTCGCTGTCTCTTTGCCCGTGTCATTGGCTCGTGTCAAAGTGTCGAGTGTTGGACAGCATTGTCCCGTGGCTCACGGTTCAGTCGGATGGCTTCTACCGTGTGTCGTAGTGGCACTTGGGGATTGCGACTGTGTGGTGTTATAAATCAACTCCCGTGTCAGTTAGCTGACAGATCTAAGACCACAATAACGTGCTCATCCACCATTACCCCAAAGAGTACCACAAAGAGGATACAGCATTATGCAGGTAGTCTGAATCTGTGTGAGAACATACGTAGTGCGGAGTGACTTGACATTATGTTTTTGTGCAGCGTGACTTCAGAGCTGTACAATTACGGCAGGTGTTTGTCTGCGTATTGATACATGTGTCATTTACAAATATTGCGTCATACACACATTTTTAGACCCAGGTCTCCGTGTATTATGAACAAAAGCCGACCGATACAGATTGTACAGTAAACCTAATCACATTCGTACACTAGAGCAAGGCCAACACTACAGAACTGCTCTCCGATTTGTACCAGCCTCAACCGTAGCGGCCATGGGTTAGCGCGCCGTACACCTGGATGAGTGATAAACAGGTCGTTTACTTCACCGTATTTTCGCACAATTCATCAGAATTTATTTTTTATGATTTAATTAACGAAATGAAGTATCAACTATTGTACTATTATAACGACAACATTGAGCAGGATACGGATTATACACAAGAGCCGATTTTCTTCATAATAAAAATGTAAGACACCGTCGTTCAAGCGAGAACTGCGTGCAGCATCACAGTTGATTTAGCAGACATGAGTGTATAGCACAAGTAATGTGAGGCACATTTATTACCAGAGCTGATTTACTCCAGTCCACGCCATTTTGTAAATTGACGGCGCCCTCACATGGTTGGGACTAATCTATTTGGCTTAACAACAATACATATTCAAACGACATGTGTAATCGCTAACAAGTAGTCCCTAAGGTATTCTAAGCCGTTTCTTTAGAAAAAAGAGTCACAAACATTTAAAAAAATACTTCTGTGACATTTATAAGATTGTTTATCCCGTATTTATTGGTACTAGTCCGTATGAGGCCACTGATTAATTTGCAGAATGATTTGTCCATGTTAATTCTACAGTGTCCAGTTCACTCCCACGCTCTCCTGTTACCAAAACGAGGCGATGCAGGACGGATCGGACATCACGTGCGGAATTGTGACTGTGACGTAGCCACACCGCGTCGTAGGGGATCCTTAGATTCACCAATGAGCGAGACGGATTAGAATACATAGACAATCGCAGCGTCTTTCGCGTTCGAAGACTGATTAGTTTCTCTTTATAGCTTCCACTGGTCATCCCTCTAGCCGATGAAGCATCATTTGCTGACCGTGTATGCATACATAAATCAATCGCAAATTGGGCCAGGACGAAACATTTTGCTCGGACATCGCCTACTCATTTTCTCCAGATTACTTGCCTTAGCTGACCTTTAGCTGTTCTGTAGTGCTGGCCTTGTTCTAGTGTAGGAATGTGATTAGGTTTACTGTTCAATCTGTATCGGTCAGCTTTTGTTCACAATACACGTTGAGCGTTCTCAAGGCCATAACTGGTGGTATGGTGGTAAATGAAGACAACGTGCCTGGTACACCGTGAACGCGGTACGTATCGGACTGTTTTGTAGCAGTCCATGTTGTTATCTTATTTGCTCGTAGAGCTCATAATTATGACGTTGTCATGTGACCTACGCAGTACGCCAGTAGTTGGTTGTCTCTGTCGATCGGTCCCCGCTGACGCTATCCGGTCCTCTGTCACAGTCACTGTCATTTTGTCTCGGGCCTCGCTGACGTCTACACCGGCGCCGCGATGTAACGATGCAGAAGGCGGGGACAGGCGGCTGCCTATACTGCTTGAACTACCTGCTTGTGTCTAGGTACATAGTACGTAGTACATCGGTGTCTGGGCACGTTAACGGAGACAATGTTAGTGGGTACTTGCTATAGCTCTGTCTGCTGTTGCCTGGTCGAAAGGTTGATTAATTACAGTGTAACGCTATGCAGACCATGTGCGTTAAAGAAAAGTATTCAAGTTACCAACTTGCACAAAACACGGGGTGATGATATCATGGTGTGTGGATGGTATGATATGCGAATGGTGTCAGGCGCGCAGGTGCGTGCGTGAGTGCGTGCGTGCGTGGTGCGTATGACTGTATGTGTGTTATATGCAGTTAAATGTGTATAATAGATTAATTGCATATCTTAAATACATTGCATTCCATACGTATTATTATATTAACTGAATAAATTAAACAGTAACCGCAGGACCTCATGCGTGGTAAAATAATTAATTTATGTGACAATTGCCTTGCAATGGTCGAGGACAGATCAGTGATTGCAAAGTAGACAATCTAGTTATGATTGTGCATAAACCACCAAAGTATTGACCAAATGGTGCCCTAGATCTTTATTGCAGAGCGCACACCGTTGCTTGTGCACATAATTCGTGCTGTCAGATAGGGCTTTCAGCGCCAGATTAACGCGGCGTCTCAGGAACAGACACTACACCACGTTCCATGTAGCCTACGTCACGTAATTATATTGCTTAGAAAGGCGTTAATTAAATGGTGATCGGCTGATCGACTGATCAACACCGAATTGCATGTGTTGATAGTACACTTACGTGTCGTGTAGGGCGAGGTTACCTATACATCTCAGCGAGTAAACGCTTATGGTGTTGGACGCCAGTTCACGACTGCACGAGTCTATCAGTGAAAAAGTTAATTCTCGCAAATAATACGTCAAACATTCTGATGGATCGTACTATTGGCTCGACCGAACAACACGGGATACAGAGCGAGGTAAATGCGTGATCAGATCGCGACAGTTGGCGAACGAGCGTGGTCGAAGCAACAAGAACTGAGCTTAGCTTATCACTCGCGTGGGAGTCAGACTAACGTGAAGTACTCTTGTGGGAAAATTCGGTAAAACCGCGCTTACGTTTCATATCCGAGGTAGGCCCTACGTGTGCTGTCTGTCTGTCTGTCTTAGGTGTAATTTTCTATTGCTGTGCGTTCTGAAGGACAGTACAATGAAATAAACTAATCTAAGTGTGACAGCGGTCCTTTCAGAAACACTGTGGATAAGTTAGAGAGAATACAACGAAGAATGGCCAAATCATTCACACGACTTGCTTTGCTATGGAACGATGTTATAATGGATAATGTTGGTATTGTATTTTTAACAATAGACAGCAGAGGTACTTTACATTTTTGACTCAGAATAAGAGACAGTCTTATGAATTGGTCTGCGTAGATAGGTGGCTAGACTTATTCGAAAACATTCTTGTACATTTTGCAAACCGGTAGGCATGTGTAGTTGTGTACTATGGAAATGACCAAGTAGAAAGTGGAAGACTGTAATCGTGTCGACATGGTGCTTTGGGGAGCCGATCGTGATAAAACAAATCCTAAATATGCATGCACCTGTGTTTGTGCGCGCGCGCGTGTGTGCGTGCGTGTGTGCATGCGACCCGTGCAGTGGCAGTGAGTGGTACTACCACTGTTGTAACAGTGCCATGTTGTACGACGTGTACAACTTGTTCACCGTGCACCTCCCGTGTCGGAACAGTTCAAAGGATAAAAGAACGATTTTATAGATACAGGTGTATATCCCATTATCCAAATTAGTATTACAGGGCCTAATGATACGGCTTCTGGAGTGCTGCACAGGTGTGTACTTTGATGACCCATAAATAATATTAATGACAGGGCGGGCAAACTAGTCGCAGTGTTCCACGACTATTCATGTGAACATGCACGCTGGAGCCGCACCAAACAATAAACATGTAATGAGAGACCAGTTAATCAATTACTCGGATCAATTTGCAAGACATATGGTATGTATTTAACTGTTATCAGCAATCACATGGTTGGAGTGTTGGCACCTTGCGCGGTGCGTGCGTGTGTATGTGCGCTGTGGATCCGCAATTCCGCATGACCTTCATTGGTGAATAAATAATATTCTTATATGTAGGTCGTGCTATTTTACCTTTAAGTTCACGTTATTTTGCACTGGTTAATGTGAAGTTATACACTGCGTCCCAGTCGGCGTCGTGTTTGTAGGTTGTAACGGTGTAGATGTTGGTTCAGGCTCTTTTCTTATGTTAAACCAAATGTCGTGAAATTCGTTTACCATTTATTATATTATCATTTATTTACGTAGCTAGTTTTATCCTTTATGTATTTTTAGTTTTATCCTCGGCGTATTTTAGCCCCTCTATGTGGTTTTATGGCGCTCTACAAGTCTACGTATCAATGTTATTATTATTATAAAAGGTCCCTCGTAAACGATGACCGAGTCACGCTCTCCCCTGCATGTGCATGTGCAAGTGTCTGTGTCTGCATGTGCATGTGCAAGTGTCTGTGTCTGTGTCTGTGTCTGTGTCTGTGTCTGTGTCTGTGTCTGTGTCTGTGTCTGTGTCTGTGTCTGTGTCTGTGTCTGTGACTGTGTCTGTGTCGTGACCTGTTTGTTTCACATTTCATATGCAATGGGACCGTCTTATTACGGAAACCTGTCCAACTGGGCAAAGATGACATTAATTGATATCCGGGTAACCACATTCACAGGACTTATTACCTGTTGTTTACATTGGCGGGAAAAGTTAGGACTATAGTAGCGTGGTCTTGATTGTGAGGTGGCTGTATTACCGAGGTGCCTGTCAACCGACATTTCATTGTAACTCCACATTATGCACAAGTGTGCGTAATGTGGAATTATAATTGTGGGGCTGTATTCGTGTCGTTGCATTGTAACTGACTTCCCACACCTCTCCGTCAAATCAAATCGTCACACGTAATCCAGGACATCCGTTACTCCCCCCCCCCCACCCCAACCCCGTCCCTCCGCCCCGCGACTTGACAGCGACCGAGTCAACAGGCCGGCTACACGACGCGGCAGGACGGCCCAGAGTGGACCGGATACAAAGGCATCGTGTGACTGTAGGCCTCGCCTCGTCTCGTCACTGGCGCCGTTGGTTACTTGCGGTTACAGGTGTACTGGGGCCACGAGTCACACCTGTTCACGTAGTTTCATCAGTCGTTGTGCCGATTAACGGCCGGGAGTGACCGCTGTACAGTTGGCCCCAAATACCGTTGTCGCCGAGTGAGATGCGCTCGATATGAAGGTAAGGTGATAGATGAGTAGGTTCAACTAGTTGTCAAGTGACGAGTGGGTAGTACTGGGTACAGAGACTACAGGGACGTCCACCCATATCCAGGTTGGCTTGTTGTTGCGTCGCATACGATATGGGTACAGAGTCGAGTGTCCCTAGCGATATACGGTGAAGTCATTGTCACACCTTACACTTCCACTTTACCACGACAGTCTACACCGTCCACTCACACATTGCCTACTTAATACACACATCACACATTAGTACACACGATTACACGCACACACGCACGCACATACACACACGCGCACGCACGCACGCACGCACACACACACACACACACACCCACACGCACACACACACATACATACATACACCCACCCACCTTCCCTCCCTCCCTTTCTCCCTGCCTCCCTGCCTCCTCTCTCTCTCTCTCTCCCTCTCCCTCTCTCTCCTCTCCCTCTCCCTCTCCCTCTCCCTCTCCCTCTCCCTCTCCCTCTCCCTCTCCCTCTCCTCTCCCTCTCCCTCCTCCCCCTCCCCTCCCTCTCCCTCTCCCTCTCCCTCTCCCTCTCCCTCTCTCTCTCTCTCTCTCTCTCTCTCTCTCTGTCGGCACTAACCCACTGCCCCCCTAATGGGCCTCATCTAACTGCTCCTTCGCCACGCTTCGGTATCGACTTTGACGGGAACAAACCCCTTTGTTGGGGGTCGGTCATCGATACGGTAATTACGTCTAACCCAGAGCGCAGTGATGTTATCGCAGAAACAACACCCTCTCTTGAGGCACTTGGCTGTCACAGGTGGGACAGACATGTCGCTGTCGGAAGGTCCTTTCATCTCGGACTGTTCGCGTGCGCCTGGGATAGAGATGACACTGACGTAACACCTGTGACCGCTACGGCACATCAGTTCAGCTTGGTTCACCTATTATGGTTATGATAACAAAATTTTACTCCGACAAAATATCGCCCGAATTGCGAATTGATATACGCTGAAGTTGTACATTAAAAATACATCTGAAAGCGAGACCTGAAATCATGCTTACAAGAAGCGACAACGATAACCTCCGAGCCATGTTCATTCATAAGTACAAAACGGGGTATTCCAGTCAAGTGTCGATGCTACGATATAAGCACTTCTTTATGCCGTGTGGCTCTTAACGCTGCACCAACGCCACTTTCTAAAGGCCCATTGGTCGTGTTTTGTTAGTGGCAACATAAGCTCGGCAACGGGGGGCGGGACAGTGGCCTCCTCTCGCACTCCTGGCTCCACCGAACCGTTCGTCAACCTGGTTTCATTGAAATACCGATTCTCATTGAAATAAGTACAACTGCAAAGTGGCTCGCACACCGCAACGGAACAATGCTGTGTTCTGTGCCCGGGTGTGTACAAAGAGACATTCTAGCCAGGCGTATGAGACTCTACGGCACGACCGCTGTTACGACAGACAACAACACGTGACGTATTTAACAACGCCAAACAGCTCTACGGTCAACTCAACTCTATAAGACTGAAAGTAGTGTGATTGCATATACTCGTAAAAACTGAGAGGTGGGTGCATTAAAGTATTATTCGGATAAATGGGTAAATGTTTGTAGACGGGTTTGTATATAGAGCGACAGGACATCCGGGTGTAGTATTTGCGCCGCTCCGTGTGCGCTGTGCACACAGTCGTGGCCACCGGCGGAGCGTTGTATTTCGATAGACGACGTCTCTGTCGAATTCCAATCCTCTTTCTTGTTGACTTTTATCAGGTTTATCCAAATGGTTGATCAACATAAGTTATACGAAGCATTCATGATATTTGTTTTAATGTGTACCAGTGATTTTAACCAGGGGTTTGAGCTTGCCGCCTGCGCGCGCCGTCGGTCCGCGTACGAGTCCTTTCATGGGTTATGGCGGATTTGGGCTTAGCAAATATTATATCAAAATAATAGCAAACATGCAGACTATTTAATTCGGGATGTCATTCGGAAATCGACCAGATTGGTGGTTTCTAAACATTGAACTGCGTTTATGTACTAACTAATGAACCAGTCACGTCATAAGTCGGTTATGTTAATATGTTATTTACTTGGTTAAAATAGACAATTTCTGTTCACGTCACCTTCAACACAAACACCGAATGTCGTTAGTCTGTATCATACATAACATCACATACACCGACCATCGTTAATCTGTATCATACATAAAAACACATACACCGACCATCGTTAGTCTGTATCATACATAACAACACATACACCGACCATCGTTAGTCTGTACCACATATAACAACACATACACCCACCATCGTTAGTCTGTACCACATATAACAACACATACACCGACCATCGTTAGTCTGTACCACATATAACAACATATACACCGACCATCGTTAGTCTGTACCACATATAACAACACATACACCGACCATCGTTAGTCTGTACCACATATAACAACACATACACCGACCATCGTTAGTCTGTACCATATATAACAACACATACACCGACCATCGTTAGTCTGTACCATATATAACAACACATACACCGACCATCGTTAGTCTGTACCATATATAACAACACATACACCGACCATCGTTAGTCTGTACCATATATAACAACACATACACCACCGACCATCGTTAGTCTGTACCATATATAACAACACATACACCGACCATCGTTAGTCTGTACCATATATAACAACACATATAACGACCATCGTTAGTCTGTACAATATATAACAACACATACACCGACCATCGTTAGTCTGTACCATATATAACAACACATACACCGACCATCGTTAGTCTGTACCATATATAACAACACATACACCGACCATCGTTAGTCTGTACCATATATAACAACACATACACCGACCATCGTTAGTCTGTACCATATAAAAAACCATACACCACCATCGTTAGTCTGTACCATATATAACAACACATACACCGACCATCGTTAGTCTGCTATAAAAACATACACCCACATCGTTAGTCTGTACCATATATAACAACACATACACCGACCATCGTTAGTCTGTACAATATAACACTTACACCGACCATCGTTAGTCTGTACCATATATAACAACACATACACCGACCATCGTTAGTCTGTACCATATATAACAACACATACACCGACCATCGTTAGTCTGTACCATATATAACAACACATACACCGACCATCGTTAGTCTGTACCACATATAACAACACATACACCGACCATCGTTAGTCTGTACCACATATAACAACACATACACCGACCATCGTTAGTCTGTACCATACATAACAACACATACACCGACCATCGTTAGTCTGTATAATATATAACTTGATATATTCGTGCGATGAGCATGACATAAGTAACTTTACAAAGCTTCATATTGACGGTGCTATATGTCACACAGTATGTGGTGTAAGTGCTTAATCTGGTGTAATTTTTTGTTATAAAAGATGTGATTTTCCTAAATATTTATGGAAATGCAGTCCAAGCACGTGCGATCAAAAGCAAAAAAAAGCAAGTACTTATACAGTGCACTGTCCATCTCGACTTATTCGAGAAGCATCTACCCACGCTGCACGCGATTTATTTTCGTAAGCAAAAATCGAACATTGTCTATACTAGCGAAGTGAACTGGAGCAACGAAGACTGAACGAACTTGCCGAGGGGTCGACACGGCAACTCATGGTTTAAGCACGGGATATCTAGACTACGAGTCCGATGCTGTAGTCACGGAACTCCTGACTGCCCGCCACAAAAGCAATCACATCACATGTTGTTATTTTATATAAGACATTGTCTGGGGTTACGACGTTGTCCCCGTCAGTCTTTGACAGACGTTGTCCCCGTCAGTCTTCGACAGACGTATTACCAGTGTGCGGCTGTGCCGAGTCAGTCAGGCGATATAAGTTACCTCGGGCGGACTGTGTGTGTTCTTACTTCTCAAGCGTAAGACTCGTCGCCGCTCTATGCGCGAGGTTCACGCATTTTTTGTGGAGCCTGCGTTGAAACCTCCTCCCGCGCCTTTAGATCTCAGCAGCACCGGCTGTTGGGACTGTTTTACGGAGCCAATAATGAATCACAGCCAGTAATATAGCGTCCGTTCTATTTTCAGAGTTCTGTAGAACCCGTCAGTCGACGACAAGGACCGTTAGTGTTACCTGTGTCTGTGATTGTTTCTTTCCAGTGGCTGTTAATGTACCATTCCAATTCCACAGACCTTTGCAATTCCGGTTCCGATTCCAACTCTGGTGGTCTCAGTTTCATTCCGATTCCAACTCTGGTGGTCTCAGTTTCATTCCGATTCCAACTCTGGTGGTCTCAGTTTCATTCCGATTCCAACTCTGGTGGTCTCAGTTTCATTCCGATTCCGACTTTTTTTGCAAACAGTCCAGATCTCAAACAGTTTGCCTACAGCTGGTTTACAACTATGAGGGAGACTCCCAATTCACTTGTCAGTTAGGCACTATTAACCACACTTTGCCTTCTGTTGCCTTAGCAGTAACACTTCTCACCTTGAGGGAAATGTGTTCCTGATTATTCCAAGTGACGTTGTTGACTGTACACGTGATCAACTAATCAAGTCCATACACCTTTTAGTCTATTCAACGTCAAACTTATCTTGAAGCTGAGCTAATGTTCAATGTTCACTGTCGACCCGGACTGAGGAAGACCAACTGTATTACTACCTACGTTATATACCATGCACTCTAAGTACATCTCAGACCCGCCAGGGCTGTTGTAGATGGTATCCATACATTGGTGTAAGGGTTTACACTCACTGAACATAGTCAGTGTACACTTACACTCAAGGCGATCGCGGTTCCACTCAATGTGATCCCAGTTCTTCTCAATGTGATCCCAGTTCTTCTCATTGTGATCCCAATTCTTCTCAATGTGATCCCAATTCTCATTGTCATCCCAATTCTTCTCAATGTGATCCCAATTCTTCTCATTGTGATCCCAATTCTTCTCATTGTGATCCCAATTCTTCTCAATGTGATCCCAAGTCTTCTCAATGTGATCCCAATTCTTCTCATTGTGATCCCAATTCTTCTCATTGTGATCCCAATTCTTCTCAATATGATCCCAATTCTTCTCATTGTGATCCCAATTCTTCTCATTGTGATCCCAATTCTTCTCAATGTGATCCCAATTCTTCTCATTGTGATCCCAATTCTTCTCAATGTGATCCCAATTCTTCTCATTGTGATCCCAACTCTTCTCATTGTGATCCCAACTCTTCTCAATGTGATCCCAATTCTTCTTATTGTGATCCCAATTCTTCTCAGTGTGATCCCAATTCTTCTCAGTGTGATCCCAATTATTCTCATTGTGATCCCAATTATTCTCATTATGATCCCAATTATTCTCATTATGATCCCAATGTGATCCTAATTCTTCCCAATGTGATCCCAATTCTTCTCATTGTGATCCAAATTCTTCTCATTGTGATCCCAATTCTTTTAATTGTGAATCCAAATTATTCTCATTGTGATCCAAATTATTCTCATTGTGATCCCAATGTGATCCAAATTCTTCCCAATGTGATCCCAATTCTTCCCAATGTGATCCCAATTCTTCTCATTGTGATCCCAGTTCTTCTCATTGTGGTTCCGATTTGACACAAAGGGGCCGACGGCTTATGGATTCTCCTCCGAAAGACATTGTGCGACCAATCAAAATGAGCTCAGAAATTGATATGTACAAGTTATTTCAGATGACAATATTTGCAAAATAACTGTTACCACACATGTCGTTTATAAGCGGCTCTTTGACGCGTGTTTCTTCATATTTTTTGGAAGTTGTGTGAACGGGATATATCGATGGTAGAGTATATTGCCCTAAAGGGACAACAACCAGGCCGGGAACGTTTGCCGCCGCTACACACGTCTGTGTGTCGCAGCTACACACGTCTGTGTGTCGCAGCTACACACGTCTGTGTGTCGTAGCTACACACGTCTGTGTGTCGCCGCTGATGTGGCCGCACCGACCGACCACTGATTCACTGCCGCAATATCCCGTCATATGTATGCCATGCACAACAACCAATTGATTATTGGGTGAAATGAGTGGCTATGTTCATTACACGCGCTGTGTGATGTACAGTGTATGAGTGACATGCAACTTTGAGGCCTGTCGGCAGACGGTCCGTAGAAGCTCTCCTCCTGCTTGTGTCGTTATTCAGTGTTCTGCATGATTATTTTATTAATATAGGGTATTTTAACCACGTGTCCAGCCAGAGGTTGTTTGAAGGACCTTCAGTTATATATGCGTCATTGTTTTGCCATGCTACGTGCATACTCTGCGGCATCGTGCATTCTTTCTTTGGTGCAATATCTATTTTATAGACCTAAGTTAGCGGATTGAAAAGACAACAGTTGATTGTGTGTCAGCACTACAGGCTAGCCCAATGTGGATTTTGCCAGATACGAACATTTTTTGAGTAATGATGGATGTCGTTTTCAGATCAAGCAGAAGTATGTTACCTCCCAGTCGTGATATACTAGTGCACACATCACTCAGTATAGATGTTGATCATAATGTAGGTAGTGTCTACAAATCACTGGCTACGGCAGCGTCCGTTAAATTCTTTGTGGTTAATTATATATATATATATATATATATCTACTGTATCGAAGGCATCACGAAACAAAGGTAATAGAGTAATATATCAACATCTTTACAAACAATAATATCAATAATGCGCATGATCTGTCACATATACTGTCACATGTACTGTCACATGTACTGTCACATGTACTGTCGCATATACTGTCGCATATACTGTCACATGTACTGTCACATGTACTGTCACATGTACTGTCGCATATACTGTCACATGTTCTGTCGCATATACTGTCACATGTACTGTCGCATGTACTGTCGCATGTACTGTCACATGTACTGTCGCATGTTATGTCGCATATACTGTCACATGTACTGTCGCATGTACTGTCGCATATACTGTCACATGTACTGTCACATGTACTGTCGCATGTACTATCGCATGTACTGTCGCATGTTATGTCGCATATACTGTCACATGTACTGTCGCATGTACTGTCGCATATACTGTCACATGTACTGTCGCATGTACTGTCGCATATACTGTCACATGTTCTGTCGCATATACTGTCACATGTACTGTCCAACATGTACTGTCGCATGTACTGTCACATTTACTGTCGCGTGTACTGTCGCGTGTACTGTCGCATGTACTGTCGCGTGGTGATCTCATTGAACAAGTTGCACCACGTAGCGTAACGTGACTTAACTTAAAAAGCGGCCTGGACGAGTTGCACTTGACAACTTTCTATCCACCGTCAATATTGGGGAAGACATTGAGAACAGCACTGGTCACAATAACTGTTTGAGACATAAGGAACCCGAGCCAAAAGTTCGTGTTCCAAAAAATATGAGTTGCAACCGCAATGTGTAGATTTTATGTTTACGGCGTTCGCTTGGTTTTCACCTTCGTATGGTATGCGTAATTACCCAATTGGCTGTATTTGTTTCATAAACAAACGACCCTGCCCCAGATTGTAGAGCCGTGATTACAATTGTTCTGTTGTGTTGTGTTGTAGGTTCGTCGTTCCGCATGGGTGGTCATTCCCTAATCGCTGGCAAGGCAAGTCACAACCCGGCTCATCCTCGCGTGGTGCCTGGTACACACTGTCGCTATTCCGTCTCGTCAACCCGGGTCTGTGCGTTAACACGCTCCTCTGATGTATTTGCGTCGATACGGGACAAAACAAAGGAAGAACCTGGTGTCTTGGAATAATGCACTGACAGTTGGACAAGTGGAGTGTTTTAGTGTGTCTCGTAGTCGACCAGTGTCTTGAGTTGGTTCATCCATTAGAGGTTCCATTCCGTCCATTCCAGATGGCGCAGTCACCGGCAACCGCCGTATGTTGACCACGCGTCGGTCATTCAGATGACCAAACCCAGATAATGTGACGTCACTCCGGCATCACGTGACGACCCGCAACGATGCAAGTTGATCACGTGGTCGACGCGGAAGGCAACTCCGTCATTCTGTCGCTCGAGCGGAAGTCGGTGCGCCCCTACCGGAGCCAGGATGAGTACCTGGTGGCGATGAAGGAGGATTTGGCCGAGTGGTTCAACACTTTGTACGCGACCACCGTCACCGTCGATGACTTCTTCGAGGAGCTCGACACGGGCACGCTGCTGTGTCAACATGCCAACTACGTGCACCGCTTCGTGCACGAGAACCCGGCTCTGTGTGACGTCGCCAACGTCAGCGAGGTGACGTACCGGTCGAACGTGAAGCCAGGCACATTCCAGAGTCGCGACAACATCTCGAACTTCATCCAGTGGTGTCGCAACCTCGGTATCCCGGATGTTCTGCTGTTCGAGACGAACGACCTCGTTCTGAGAACGAACGAGCGCAATGTTGTGCTGTGTCTCCTCGAGGTGGCGCGACGGGGCGCTAGATATGGTGTCCTCGCCCCCGTCCTCGTGCAGGTTTGTAACGCGTCTTTTCATTCGTTCCTCGCAACGTTACCCAACCGTGCTCGTGGGAAAGACATTCACCCGCGCTAATACGTTTGACTATAACGTTAGTTGTTTCTGCGTGTCCCTTGAATACGTGTGGGCAACGTGTTGATACTACGATCTAACAGAATGCTAAGATGGTGCCAGTATTAAGCGGTCACGATTTACAAATGCCTGTAATTTAAAAAAAAAGTGTTGCAGAATGTTTCCAACATCCAACGACGTAGTTATAGATGGCATAATTAGTTGTACAATTGTGTAGAACAAGAAGAAATAGATAGAACTCCACATATATAGCTGTTTGATTTTGTTAAATGTTGAGTTCCCATAAGTTCTCCAACCCCCGAACGAATTTAGTTAGAATTTATTAGTTCTGTTCACGATAAATATAAAACTTGTATTTCTGTCAGATGGAAGAAGAGATTGACGCCGAGATCTCTGGGGTAGAACCTCCTCCCCGCCGCGCCCGCCCCATGCCGTATCGGGCCCCCGTCGACATGATGTCGCTAGACGAGATGGTAAGTCACCTGGATCATAAAATTGACGTCACTGGTACCGGTGACAGCTGTCGCAGATGGCGGCCACAGACTCCCATTTTCGTTGTGTTGGACGCATGCAACACACACGCACGCACGCACGCACGCACGCACGCACGCACACGCACACCGACGGACGGACGGACGGACGGACACGCACACACAATAATGTTCTAGTTGTCATTATATGATAACACACTGTGGATCACACCTGTGGATTCTTTAATAACGTGGACGTAAACACAGTTTAGTCTACCTTGAGGTAGACCTTTAAAAGCGTAAGTGCTTATGCAGTGCAATATCCAGTTCTTAGGACTGCTTAAAGTGGTTTGCACTATTTACTCTCGGGCAGACTTGTCATTCGACAACACCATCTCAATGAGCTGAGAAGCGTTGAGGACACTAGTTCAACGACACACAGTGACAGCGTCCTCGCCGATTCGTGCTGTTGACAGTTTTAGGTACATTGTTAACGAGCAAAATGATGGACTCTTAAGAATGTTGGTGAAATATCCTCCTCATGTCCTTTTCATCCCGACACACTGTGCACCGCGAACAATTGTCAACTGCAAATTGGACGTCACTCTTCGGCGCGCCCGAGTGAACTCCCATTGTACGACCGCTGCTGCTGTCGACCAGTGCAAAGTCTTCGTAATTGGCACAACACGCAGACTTAATACCACCACTCGACCTCAGCTAACCCTCTCTGGTAGGGGTAATTGTTGACGGAAACGACGGTGTTTGACGCTTAATTGGCGTTGTCTTTGAAGACAACCCGTAAACGATGGCATCGCAAACAATAGAAACAGTGAAATCTACTCAGGATTGAACTAATCTTTTTACGATCGAAAGTTCACCAAAGTTCACGATTTACCACTACCGTAAATTACGTATTTAATTCATGGATGTTGTCGGTAAGAAATTGCATTTATATTAATTTAGAAGTGATATCAACAAACAACACATATGTAATACTGCTAGAACATGAAATTATACTAAACTTCAGTGTTACACTTTTAAATGAGTCTATATTGTTTGTAAGCTGCTCGTTGTCTAACTGACGCTGTCGTGTGACGGCGACACGCCTGTGACTGCAGTCACTGCACGCTGTCAGCTGTGGACACATACGTATGTCAAGTCACCTATCAGTTATGATGTTTACTCGGTGAACCGGTGGCGTCAGACGTCGACTTATTGCAGCCTTTGTACGGTGCCTCCAGCACACGCAGCGATACGAAGCTGTGCAAATAGTCAACTTTATCTATGTGTTCTGACACTTTGTAAGATCAGTAAATAGCATCAGGAAAACTGCGACAATAGGCCGCTGTAGCAACAAATACTGATGCTGAAAACTAGTGAGCAGTGCGAGCTTTCATCGAGATGTCTCACAAATAATGCCGGCCGTGTGTACTTGTCTATCTAGTTAAACAATCAGACACCAACAAAATGTGTTGCCCGCCATTATGAGCATTATACAATAGACCGCGTGCTCTCGACTACGTCTAGATACGCCCACACGTCCAACTGCTGTGTCAACTGTGCCTGGGTCGAATACGCCTTATCTGGATTACTGGGTACATTCTTGCGAAGATTCGTAAGCGTAAACAGCTTACAGAACTCGGTCACACGCAGATTATCTAGTGAGGTTCTGATTGTCGTGAGCTTTGCCGTCTTGCATACACGTAGTATAATTACAGTTTATAAAGCGGACATTGAGTGGTGCGTGGATTCCCACCGTATATCGCGCTGACTGAAATATGAATGGTGTAATAAATAACTACTACCGACGCCTTCCCAACCGAGTCACCGACTCTGTGTGTCCGTTGTCTGGCCGGACTCGAGGAACCGGAAGTGTGGCATTGTTGCAACAACAATTCAGTGGCGTAAAGCCATTTTTAGTTAAGCTAATTGTACGAAACTGTCTATATTGTGAGCTAAATATACGCAGTTTGCCTGGCCGTATAACTTTAACTAGACTGAAAGCATTGTTCTCAGCGAAGTGACTCTCACTATTGAATAATTAATTATCTTACCCTTGAAATTGCGTGTGTCGAGAATGTAGTGAAACTGCTTTGTCACATCTGCTTGGTACTTGTCCAACGTTTCAGCGTTTTTTCCTGATCAGGCTGATGTCAGTGCCTATGTGTTTTTCTGTCACAGTCCATTTGTCTGCGGCTAGCATGTTAGTGTAGATACAATGTTCGATGTGTATTAAATCAAAAAGACGATACGCGATAAATAATTATGTGGATGATCTGCTCACCTCCAATCGAGTCCCATCGTTCAAGGGAGTGTTCTGGGAACGCATGACGTCATAAATACATTGTTAAAAGATAAACAAATATTTCCCGTACTGCTCCACCCCTATTGTGAACTGGTGCATTGTGGGGTGTCTACGATGCAAACCATTTCCAAATGCAAATGTCAACGATCTATTTCCTCCGAAATCAACTAAATGATGTTCGTATTGTCGCCGGTTTTCAGGTGCGGGACCTGCTTGGGCGCTGCACCTGTCCGCAGACGTTCCCAATGCACCGTGTCGCGGAGGGGAAGTACCAGATAGGCGACTCTCTGACCGTCATCTTCGTGAGGGTGAGTGAAACGACCAGTAACACGTAACTAACTGTGAGTGACGTCATCTCTTTTAATCGTTACTATCTCTGCGCTAGAAAATGTGATAACGTGGTAATCTAATTTACATATGTTATACTCCACACAGCCCCTTCTGGGAGTTGTGCAGTGAAAAGCCAAAGAATGCATTTTTTTCAAATCATTTAGGCCCTATATATTTTCTATCCCTGGTGCCACCGGTTTTACTACATGACTACACTGCAACTAGTGTAGTTCCTTCCGGTAGAACATTTGTTCCATCCAAGTATTTTGCATTGTGTTGTTGGCAAAAACGCGTTTTCATTCCACACGGTCGGGTTACCACCAATACGCCTGTGTTGTCCTGTGTCCGTGGCTATACACATTCCACACGGTCGGGTTACCACCAATACGCCTGTGTTGTCCTGTGTCCGTGGCTATACACATTCCATACGGTCGGGTTACCACCAATACGCCTGTGTTGTCCTGTGTCCGTGGCTATACACATTCCATACGGTCGGGTTACCACCAATACGCCTGTGTTGTCCTGTGTCCGTGGCTATACACATTCCACACGGTCGGGTTACCACCAATACGCCTGTGTTGTCCTGTGTCCGTGGCTATACACATTCCACACGGTCGGGTTACCACCAATACGCCTGTGTTGTCCTGTGTCCGTGGCTATACACATTCCATACGGTCGGGTTACCACCAATACGCCTGTGTTGTCCTGTGTCCGTGGCTATACACTCCACACGGTCGGGTTACCACCAATACGCCTGTGTTGTCCTGTGTCCGTGGCTATACACATTCCATACGGTCGGGTTACCACCAATACGCTGTGTTGTCCTGTGTCCGTGGCTATACACATTCCACACGGTCGGGTTACCACCAATACGCCTGTGCTGTCCTGTGTCCGTGGCTATACACATTCCATACGGTCGGTTAACACCAATACGCCTGTGCTTCCTGTGTCCGTGGCTATACACATTCCATACGGTCGGGGTTACCACCAATACGACTGTGTTGTCCTGTATCCGTGGCTATCACATTCCATACGGTCGGGGTTACCACCAATACGCCTGTGCTGTCCTGTGTTCGTGGCTATCACATTCCATACGGTCGGGGTTACCACCAATACGACTGTGTTGTCCTGTTCCGTGGCTATACACATTCCATACGTCGGGGTTACCACCAATACGCATTGTGTTGTCCTGTGTCCGTGGCTATACACATTCCATACGGTCGGGGTTACCACCAATACGACTGTGTTGTCCTGTGTCCGTGGCTATACACATTCCATACGGTCGGGGTTACCACCAATACGCCTGTGTTGTCCTGTGTCCGTGGCTATACACATTCCATACGGTCGGGTTACCACCAATACGCCTGTGTTGTCCTGTGTCCGTGGCTATACATTCCACACGGTCGGGTTACCACCAATACGCCTGTGTTGTCCTGTGTCCGTGGCTTTACACATTCCATACGGTCGGGTTACCACCAATACGCCTGTGTTGTCCTGTGTCCGTGGCTTTACACATTCCATACGGTCGGGGGGTTTCCACCAATACGCCTGTGTTGTCCTGTGTCCGTGGCTTTACACATTCCATACGGTCGGGGGGGTTTCCACCAATACGCCTGTGTTGTCCTGTGTCCGTGGCTTTACACATTCCATACGGTCGGGGGGGGTTACCACCAATACGCCTGTGTTGTCCTGTGTCCGTGGCTTTACACATTCCATACGGTCGGTGGTTACCACCAATACGCCTGTGTTGTCCTGTGTCCGTTACACATTCCAACGGTCGGGTTACCACCAATACGCTTGTTGTCCTGTGTCCGTGGCTATACACCCCTTCCCCAAAAACGGTCGGGGGTTACCACCAATACGACTCTGTTGTCCTGTGTCCGTGGCTATACACATTCCATACGGTCGGGTTACCACCAATACGCCTGTGTTGTCCTGTGTCCGTGGCTATACACATTCCATACGGTCGGGGTTACCACCAATACGACTGTGTTGTCCTGTGTCCGTGGCTATACACATTCCATACGGTCGGGGTTACCACCAATACGCCTGTGTTGTCCTGTGTCCGTGGCTATACACATTCCATACGGTCGGGGTTACCACCAATACGACTGTGTTGTCCTGTGTCCGTGGCTATACACATTCCATACGGTCGGGGTTACCACCAATACGCCTGTGTTGTCCTGTGTCCGTGGCTATACACATTCCATACGGTCGGGGTTACCACCAATACGACTGTGTTGTCCTGTGTCCGTGGCTATACACATTCCATACGGTCGGGGTTACCACCAATACGCCTGTGTTGTCCTGTGTCCGTGGCTATACACATTCCATACGGTCGGGTTACCACCAATACGACTGTGTTGTCCTGTGTCCGTGGCTATACACATTCCATACGGTCGGGGTTACCACCAATACGCCTGTGTTGTCCTGTGTCCGTGGCTATACACATTCCACACGGTCGGGGTTACCACCAATACGCCTGTGTTGTCCTGTGTCCGTGGCTTTACACATTCCACACGGTCGGGTTACCACCAATACGCCTGTGTTGTCCTGTGTCCGTGGCTTTACACATTCCATACGGTCGGGGTTACCACCAATACGCCTGTGTTGTCCTGTGTCCGTGGCTTTACACATTCCATACGGTCGGGGTAGGGGTTACCACCAATACGCCTGTGTTGTCCTGTGTCCGTGGCTTTACACATTCCATACGGTCGGGGTAGGGGTTACCACCAATACGCCTGTGTTGTCCTGTGTCCGTGGCTTTACACATTCCATACGGTCGGGGTTACCACCAATACGCCTGTGTTGTCCTGTGTCCGTGGCTATACACATTCCACACGGTCGGGTTACCACCAATACGCCTGTGTTGTCCTGTGTCCGTGGCTATACACATTCCATACGGTCGTGGTTACCACCAATACGACCTGTGTTGTCCTGTGTCCGTGGCTATACACATTCCATACGGTCGGGGTTACCACCAATACGCCTGTGTTGTCCTGTGTCCGTGGCTATACACATTCCATACGGTCGGGGTTACCACCAATACGACTGTGTTGTCCTGTGTCCGTGGCTTACACATTCCATACGGTCGGGGTTACCACCAATACGACTGTGTTGTCCTGTGTCCGTGGCTTTACACATTCCATACGGTCGGGGTTACCACCAATACGACTGTGTTGTCCTGTGTCCGTGGCTATACACATTCCATACGGTCGGGGTTACCACCAATACGACTGTGTTGTCCTGTGTCCGTGGCTATACACATTCCATACGGTCGGGGTTACCACCAATACGCCTGTGTTGTCCTGTGTCCGTGGCTATACACATTCCACACGGTCGGGGTTACCACCAATACGCCTGTGTTGTCCTGTGTCCGTGGCTATACACATTCCACACGGTCGTGGTTACCACCAATACGACTGTGTTGTCCTGTGTCCGTGGCTTTACACATTCCATACGGTCGGGGTTACCACCAATACGCCTGTGTTGTCCTGTGTCCGTGGCTATACACATTCCAACGGTCGGGTTACCACCAATAGCTGTGTTGTCCTGTGTCCGTGGCTTACACATTCCAACGGTCGGTTACCACCAATAGCCTGTGTGTCGTTCCTGTGTCCGTGGCTATACACATTCCATACGGTCGGGTTACCACCAATACGCCTGTGTTGTCCTGTGTCCGTGGCTTTATACATTCCAACGGTCGGTTACCACCAATACGCCTGTGTGTCCTGTGTCCGTGGCTTTACACATTCCATACGGTCGGGTTACCACCAATACGCCTGTGTTGTCCTGTGTCCGTGGCTTTACACATTCCATACGGTCGGGGTTACCACCAATACGCCTGTGTTGTCCTGTGTCCGTGGCTTTACACATTCCATACGGTCGGGGTAGGGGTTACCACCAATACGCCTGTGTTGTCCTGTGTCCGTGGCTTTACACATTCGTCATAGTGTGTGTCGGTCGGGGTCGGGGTTACCACCAATACGCCTGTGTTGTCCTGTGTCCGTGGCTTTACACATTCCATACGGTCGGGGTTACCACAATACGCCTGTGTTGTCCTGTGTCCGTGGCTTTACACATTCCATACGGTCGGGGTTACCACCAATACGCCTGTGTTGTCCTGTGTCCGTGGCTTTACACATTCCATACGGTCGGGGTTACCACCAATACGCCTGTGTTGTCCTGTGTCCGTGGCTTTACACATTCCATACGGTCGGGGTTACCACCAATACGCCTGTGTTGTCCTGTGTCCGTGTCTTTACACATTCCATACGGTCGGGGTTACCACCAATACGCCTGTGTTGTCCTGTGTCCGTGGCTATACACATTCCATACGGTCGGGGTTACCACCAATACGCCTGTGCTGTCCTGTGTCCGTGGCTATACACATTCCATACGGTCGGGGTTACCACCAATACGACTGTGTTGTCCTGTGTCCGTGGCTATACACATTCCATACGGTCGGGGTTACCACCAATACGCCTGTGCTGTCCTGTGTCCGTGGCTATACACATTCCATACGGTCGGGGTTACCACCAATATGCCTGTGTTGTCCTGTGTCCGTGGCTATACACATTCCACACGGTCGGTTACCACCAATACGCCTGTGTGGTCCTGTGTCCGTGGCTTTACACTGCTTCACTGTTGCATGTCCCGCTCTCCTCACCTCTCCCGTCTGTACCGCTGAACCTCTCACAACACAGTCCCCTCGTACCATGTTCGCCTTCTGTTCTCCAAACCAACCTCCACCTCGGTAACGGCCTTTCAAAATACACAGCAGTAACATTGACACCAACCACTTGTCCTTGATACTAGAACAATCGTATTAGCGAGTGTTGGAGTGGCTCCAGTGTTATGTATTAGTGTGTGTTGGAGTGGCTCCAGTGTTATGTATTAGTGTGTGTTGGAGTGGCTCCAGTGTTGTGTATTAGTGTATGTTGGAGTGGCTCCAGTGTTGTGTATTAGTGTGTGTTGGAGTGGCTCCAGTGTTATGTATTAGTGTATGTTGGAGTGGCTCCAGTGTTATGTATTAGTGTGTGTTGGAGTGGCTCCAGTGTTGTGTATTAGTGTGTGTTGGAGTGGCTCCAGTGTTATGTATTAGTGTGTGTTGGAGTGGCTCCAGTGTTGTGTATTAGTGTGTGTTGGAGTGGCTCCAGTGTTGTGTATTAGTGTGTGTTGGAGTGGCTCCAGTGTTGTGTATTAGTGTGTGTTGGAGTGGCTCCAGTGTTGTGTATTAGTGTGTGTTGGAGTGACTGAGTGTATACTTTAGGTACAGCGCTGCAACTGTCGTGGGACGTGCGTTGTCAGTACTGTACTCTAATGTGTCATGGTAAAACACCGGCGTTATTTGTTGTGACAGTTGATGTCACTGCATATTTGTCAGACATGTATCAAATCATAGACATTCTACCGTACAGAGACTGATCAGCAACAATATTTTAATATAGTTTGACTGTTAAAAATGTTTGTGGGTATCGACCGTGTTTCAAATGAGCAATTGCTCGAGGTAACGGTCTAATAACTGTGTCCAGAAACAACAATATTTACTAATGTAATCGTGCATGCTACCAGTATGCTTGGGTATTTGATGTTATTCGATAAATATGCTTTTGCAAAACAACTTATCGCCATGGACGGCCAGCGGAATGATAAACGTTCATCGCATCACGCGGACACGGGGACTCATGTGTTCGTTGTTGGTTCGTTTTTGTAACATTGCATATTACGTGAATACCGTGTCATGAGTAAATGTGTTCTTGTTGGACGTACTGTTATTATACCGCTATGGCTAAGGTGACATTCAGCGTATGCGGTATGTTGATGTAAGATAATATTTTTACGTAATAAATGATCAGAACGACCTCAAAATACAACGTTAAACATATATTATATGACGTGAACTAGCAGTATACAAAACCTCACATGTTCGTACTGGGCGACTCTATAACTGGCACTCCCCGTGAGATCAGCATCGCAGGAAATTAATTATACCCTATTGTCTTGATATGTAAGACAATGTACTACATGTACGCAGTCTTACCTCGCGTGCTGCCGCCTGTCGAATAGCGAAATGACCACATCTGCGTCACCTAGCGAACACACTATCAATGAGGTTATCCATAAAAATTATAATTATTATGTATGTTAATGTGGTTGATAATTGCGTCCGGTATAGAGCAGAGAGCTGGCGAGACAACACGTCAAGTACAACCCATTTCCTTGTCCGCTGTCGTTCCCCATATACATTCATCCATGGTTGCATATTCCACCCTGCCTAGCCTATATTCCTTCCTGGACGAGGCCTACTTCCTTGAAGGTGGTCAGCCCGTCCTATCACTCACCTGCCGTGTCAAGCGGGTATGACTAGTTCGAGGCATTCTGCCGTGGATTAGCAGTTGGTCTTTGTTGAACCCATTGTTGTCACCGCCCCGTTTTGTCAGCCGCTCTTTGATCGACTACGCCTTTAATGCGCGACCGAGACTGACAGTTCTCATGGGTCGTGTTTAGTGCAGGGAGGGGAGGGGGGGACAGAACGTGATACAGAGAACAGTTGTAATTAGTACCGAAGTGGCCTTGCAGAATTACGATAATAACGGCGTATTTATCATTTTACTAGACACACGCACGCACTCGCACTAATAATAATAATAACAATAGTAATAATAAGGTACGTTTTGTTGGGCCTAACTCACTTGAAACCAAGGTCAGAGGCACATCAAAACAAAAGGGTCAGTTAATCTGAGAGTAAATAAACAATCTTTCAGTTGTCAACAGATGCACTGACGCACCAGGGAGTCGATAGGCAAAGTTATAAAAGTATGTTTTAAATTACGGCGGAATTGTGTAATAGTGTTAACTGGTTGAATATAAATACGATGGTTACTTCCACGAAAGTGTAAGTAAAAGAACACACCTTAAAAATAATATGATAGCGGGCAGAGAGACAATGAAGATACTTGTGAAGTAGCATAGAGCGAGACATGTGAGACCTAGTGACAACTGACAACCCGTGCTACACTCAAACAAACACACACGGATGTATGCACGCACGCTAACACAAACATGCACACGCACACACACGCGCACGCACACACACACGCACACGCACACAAATACCATATACCATGTGCACACTAGTATTCCTCAGCGTTGTCGATACGTCTGTCGTAGATCCTGCGGTATCACGTGATGGTGAGGATCGGAGGAGGGTGGGACACGCTAGAGAACTACCTCGACCGCCACGACCCCTGTCGGTGCCACGCGAAAGGTAAGGACCGGTCATGTAACAGAGACTGACGCTTTTTATATCACACTTACACTTGTTGCAATTACCGTGACTATGCATTGTTCCGAACACTTCCATTTATATGGCTGCTTTAAATGCAAACAAAACTTTTTTAAAATCATAGAATGCCGAAATATGTGCACTGCTGTCCTTTATGTCCTTATGAGTGCACGCATGTATCAGCCTGCTGACATTATAGCGCATTATTATAATTAAATCGTCACATAACTTATAAATGTGAATATGCGGTGGAATTTCAACGTAGGAATCTGTTCTTGAATTGTTTTCATTTAATAGTGTTTTTACGAGCGCGTCTAGTTGTGTTTTATTAGCTATGTTTTATAAGCCCTTAACAATGTTCACAGTTTGTATAATCCGAATCCACAGAATGTTTAAATGGTAAACAAAACTTCCAGTTTTAAAACAAGCTTCTTTGTCAGTACTGCTCAGTACTTCCCAATACTGCTCAGCATTGCCCAATGCTACCTAGGCGGGCTCAGTTAACCGCAGCACCTGCTGATGTTCAACGACACACGACCTCACGTTCACCCGTCACCAGTACACACTTCTCAAATATAACCACACTGGCTAACCAATGGCCATATTGAGATTAACCAACGACATTATTTTGTGAAGCAAGCCTAAACGCACGCACCAGTTACAATAATATAAACAATGTACTGGTACAATTCACGTGCTTTCAAAGAAAACAGGTGTCGAATTAACAATCTGGCAATAATTTGGCGCCGCATTAAACTGCGGTCGTTGCTCGATTGACGCCCATTGTGTTCGCCACACAATATGTCATCGCATTAACGTCGCAACTCAGAACCGATCCGTTATCAAGGCTACGTGTGACGGAATGTGTCCGGACAGGACGAGACGGGCATTGCGTCGAATCGGGCAGTCGCTTTGCGCTGGTGGCTTTCACCGCGCAAAGACTGGTAGTTTGGCGGTGTTTACACACGACATCACAGGCCGCCCCGACGGCGTTTGTTGTAGTAGACGTGCTCTGTCCTGTCATTGAGACTCTTGGCAATCAGATGGTCAGGTTCCGGTACTTTATTTGTGTCGTATTATCATCGCCGGCTGGTCGGCGTTGTTACACATACCGTGCGTCAACTCTTGTCAGTCGGTGGTCTCGTCTGTCGCCACCCTCACGCACAGAAGTCACTCCAGACAGGTACGTCTCCTACACTAGTGCATAGTGAGCGTGTAGGACACTTCGAATGATATATATATATATATATATATATATATATATATATATATATATATATATATATATATATTTATATATGTATAATAATATAGTTATGTATGTTTTGATTTATTTATTGTCTCGTTCGTGACAGGCCAACACAAAACCCCACGTCGCGGCTGCTCAGGCACACCGCAAGCCAAAAGACGCCCCAACGCTTCCGCCGGGGGCATTGCACCGAGAACGCCGTCACGTGCTGTGACCCCTGAACCCGGGGGCTACGAACCCCCGGCCGGCAGCTATTACGCCAACAAGTCGCCCAGGTAAGATCGTGTGTCTCATTCTGCGAGGTCTTCTTACCCTGGGTAGGTCTTAAGGTGACGTCACGGGGAACGGAACGGAACGGTCGGAGATCGGATAAATTCGTCGTGAATTTGCCGTGAAGGATGTGACGATGACTTGTACTTGTAGACATCAAATCTTAATGAATTATGTGACGATGACTTGTACTTGTAGGCATCAAATCTTAATGAATTATGTGACGATGACTTGTACTTGTAGGCATCAAATCTTAATGAATTGATGTGACGATGACTTGTACTTGTAGGCATCAAATCTTAATGAATGATGTGACGATGACTTGTACTTGTAGGCATCAAATCGTAATGAATGATGTGACGATGACTTGTACTTGTAGGCATCAAATCTTAATGAATGATGTGACGATGACTTGTACTTGTAGGCATAAAACCATAACATGTTCTTGTAATGTGTGCTGTTAAAGGTCTGTTATAGCATCTGTTTCGTTCAGTAATTTTTAGCAGGAAGTTCGCCGAATCAGACGTACTTAGTCCCAGTTTGGACTGGAGCGCGGAACGGGCTATACTTTCAATGCAACAAGTGCCGATATTGTTGACTGTTTACGAGTTATTTTTGTTTGTTTATGTTACAACTTTCGAATTGCGAACACTATTTAGAGACTATTTAACACAGTTTGGCTGGCAATACTCCTACAACATATTTAGTATAATAATAGGAATAATATATAAATTAATTTCAACAACGACACGGCATGTAAAAAAGCCAAGTTCTTATATAGCGCAGTATCCAGTCCTCACAACCGTTCAAAGCGCTTTACACTTTCCTTCCCTGACAGACCTGTTCACTCAGACACCATCTCGGCTTCTCTGGGAAGCATCCAGCCATATGCTACAATTAATGCGCGAAGGCTGCTCGTACACATATCCACCACTGCCTATAGCCAGTACTCATTTTTTTCAGCTGAATGAACTGGAACAATATAGAGTGAAAAAAACTTGCCCAAGGTTTTAAAACCGCAGCACAGGATTCGAACCCGGGTTCTTTTAGTCGAGAGTCCGTCCCTGAGCCATTGTGCACTACAAGAAATTGTACAATGACATTGATATTTGGTTACTAAGATTATCAATCAACTCTTAGTCCTGATAACTGGTGTACACTAACTGTAATTTGAGTGCTAGGAATGTCTACTGCACGTTGTCAACAAATTGCAGGTACAAAGTGATCGCTCCAAGCCCATGTTGATGACTACAGACAGCTCTGGCTAAAATATACTTCCGATATATTTATGGTCGACAGAAAGTCAATAACATCGTCAGTGTATTAATATTTTAATTACACTGACATTCTCGTGTTTTCTATAGTAGCGGATCAATTGACCGTCTGACATTAGACGTATCGCTATTTCGGTCATGAGCGCTTCTAATCCAGCGATACGATTCAGTAAGTTACAACGCCGTCACAGTCTGGCTGTTTAGCCGATTCAGTCACGGTTCACTGCGTGCGAATGTGCTCACTCCTGCGTGTAAATACTTTGGACTATCTCGGTGGATTGCGAGCTCTATATAGTTGATGTTGATGCAACTATGCAACATGTACAATGTTGGAAGACGAGAAGGAGGATGCGTGATAGTTTGAAACTACAAGTTTGTCATGTCGTCAAATGTCACTAGATGTAGACATGTGACAACATCGACAGTAATTGTACAGGTGCGTTATAAATACTCAAAGATAATTATCTCCAAAAATGTATAACAAACCCCCTATCAAAGCTTCATAAACTCTAAAAAAATATGTATATAATTAGCAAGGCTACAGGAGCGTGGGCGCCAGTCTCGGGTTATAACTGAGTGTTCTCGTGTTGCTACGGGAGCGTGGGCGCCAGTCTTGCGTTATAACTGAGTGTTCTCGTGTTGCTACGGGAGCGTGGGCGCCAGTCTTGCGTTATAACCGAGTGTTCTCGTGTTGCTACAGAAGCGGAGGCGGCAGTCTTGCGTTATAACTGAGTGTTCTCGTGTTGCTACAGAAGCGGGGGCGCCAGTCTTGCGTTATAACTGAGTGTTCTCGTGTTGCTACAGAAGCGGAGGCGCCAGTCTTGCGTTATAACTGAGTGTTCTCGTGTTGCTACAGAAGCGGAGGCGCCAGTCTTGCGTTATAACTGAGTGTTCTCGTGTTGCTACAGAAGCGGAGGCGCCAGTCTTGCGTTATAACAGAGTGTTCTCGTGTTGCTACAGAAGAGGGGGCGCCAGTCTTGCATTATAACAGTGTTCTCGTGTTGCTACAGGAGCGGGGGCGCCAGTCTTGCGTTATAACTGAGTGTTCTCGTGTTGCTACAGGAGCGGGGGCGCCAGTCTTGTGTTATAACTGAGTGTTCTCGTGTTGCTACATGGGCGCCAGTCTTGTGTTATAACAGAGTGTTCTCGTGTTGTTACAGCAGCGTGGGCGCCAGTCTTGTGTTATAACTGAGTTTTCTCGTGTTGTTACTGGAGCGGGGGCGCCAGTCTTGTGTTATACCTGAGTGTTCTCGTGTTGCTACAGGAGCGGGGGTGCCAGTCTTGTGTTATACCTGAGTGTTCTCGTTTTGCTACAGGAGCGGGGGCGCCAGTCTTGTGTTATAACAGAGTGTTCTCGTGTTGCTACAGAAGCGGAGGCGCCAGTCTTGCGTTATAACTGAGTGTTCTCGTGTTGCTACAGAAGCGGAGGCGCCAGTCTTGTGTTATAACTGAGTGTTGTCGTGTTGCTATATGAGCGGGGGCGCCAGTCTTGTGTTATAACTGAGTGTTCTCGTGTTGCTACAGAAGAGGGGGCGCCAGTCTTGCATTATAACAGTGTTCTCGTGTTGCTACAGGAGCGGGGGCGCCAGTCTTACGTTATAACAGAGTGTTCTAGTGTTGCTACAGGAGCGGGGACGCCAGTCTTCTGTTATAACTGAATGTTCTCGTGTTGCTACATGGGCGCCAGTCTTGTGTTATACCTGAGTGTTCTCGTGTTGCTACAAGAGCGGGGGCGCCAGTCTTGTGTTATACCTGAGTGTTCTCGTTTTGCTACAGGAGCGGGGGCGCCAGTCTTGTGTTATAACTGAGTGTTCTCGTGTTGCTACAGGAGCGGGGGCGCCAGTCTTGTGTTATAACAGAGTGTTCTCGTGTTGCTACAGGAGCGGGGGCGCCAGTCTTGTGTTATAACTGAGTGTTCTCGTGTTGCTACAGGAGCGGGGGCGCCAGTCTTGCGTTATAACAGAGTGTTCTCGTGTTGCTACAGAAGCGGGGGCGCCAGGCTTGCGTTATAACAGAGTTTCCTCGTGTTGCTACAAGAGCGGGGGCGCCAGTTTTGCGTTATAACTGAGTGTTCTCGTGTTGCTACAGAAGCGGAGGCGCCAGTCTTGCGTTATAACTGAGTGTTCTCGTGTTGCTACAGAAGCGGAGGCGCCAGTCTTGTGTTATAACTGAGTGTTGTCGTGTTGCTACAGGAGTGAGGGCGCCAGTCTTGCGTTATAACTGAGTGTTGTCGTGTTGCTATATGAGCGGGGGCGCCAGTCTTGTGTTATAACTGAGTGTTCTCGTGTTGCTACAGGAGCGGGGGCGCCAGTCTTGCGTTATAACAGAGTGTTCTCGTGTTGCTACAGAAGCGGGGGCGCCAGGCTTGCGTTATAACAGAGTTTCCTCGTGTTGCTACAAGAGCGGGGGCGCCAGTTTTGCGTTATAACTGAGTGTTCTCGTGTTGCTACAGAAGCGGAGGCGCCAGTCTTGCGTTATAACTGAGTGTTCTCGTGTTGCTACAGAAGCGGAGGCGCCAGTCTTGTGTTATAACTGAGTGTTGTCGTGTTGCTACAGGAGTGAGGGCGCCAGTCTTGCGTTATAACTGAGTGTTGTCGTGTTGCTATATGAGCGGGGGCGCCAGTCTTGTGTTATAACTGAGTGTTCTCGTGTTGCTACAGAAGAGGGGGCGCCAGTCTTGTATTATAACAGTGTTCTCGTGTTGCTACAGGAGCGGGGGCGCCAGTCTTGTGTTATAACAGAGTGTTCTAGTGTTGCTACAGGAGCGGGGACGCCAGTCTTCTGTTATAACTGAGTGTTCTCGTGTTGCTACAAGAGCGGGGGCGCCAGTCTTGTGTTATACCTGAGTGTTCTCGTTTTGCTACAGGAGCGGGGGCGCCAGTCTTGTGTTATAACTGAGTTTCTTCGTTTTGCTACAGGAGCGGGGGCGCCAGTCTTGTGTTATAACTGAGTTTCTTCGTGTTGCTACAGAAGCGGGGGCGCCAGTCTTGCGTTATAACAGAGTGTTCTAGTGTTGCTACAGGAGCGGGGGCGCCAGTCTTGTGTTATAACTGAGTGTTCGCGTGTTGCTACATGGGCGCCAGTCTTGTGTTATAACTGAGTGTTCTCGTGTTGCTACATGAGAGGGGCGCCAGTCTTGTGTTATAACAGAGTGTTCTCGTGTTGCTACAGGAGCGGGGGCGCCAGTCTTGTGTTATAATAGAGTGTTATCGTGTTGCTATATGAGCGGGGGCGCCAGTCTTGTGTTATAACTGAGTGTTCTCGTGTTGCTACAGGAGTGAGAGCGCCGGTTCGACAGTTCGCTCCCAGAAGACTCCCGCGGGCGCCCGCAGACGTCTGCCGCAGACCCCGGCCGGTGACGCGAGCGAGCGGACCGTCAGTCGGATACCAGCCAGTCGTGCACCGCGCGAGGCAGACCGCCAGCCCGCCAACCAAGACATGCTGTCCGTACATTTCCAGTCGGCTCGCAAGAGTTCCATTCCGTCGCCAGCGCGCATGCACAAACACTTTAGCAGCAACAGCGACCTAACCGCCGAGAGAGGCGGACGACAGTCGCCGATTCCCACGAGACCGGCCAGTGCGAGACCGGCCTCCAGGCCCCAGACTCGCGGCGACCGTCGTGGCTCGGTCGACCCTCAGGCCGCCACCAGAGGGCGCGAGACGAGATCGCGTGACGCAAAACCGTTCGACGCAACAGCGGTACGTCGCCAGCTGCTCAAACCGACGTCACAACCGGAAGCGGTTCGCGGGCGCCGTCCGTCCGACAGCGACTTGTTGCTCATATCACGTGACAGTTCCGGTCGACACCGCATCGGCGGCGTGAACGGCAACGGAAACGACAGCGATGCATCGGCTAACGGAAGCGGAAAGCGGCTCGGTTCGACGCGTACGATGTTCAACACTCAGAACATCCTGCCCGACAAACCTAGGGCTGTGACGCGCTCTAATGACATTGACGCGATGTGTCTGTCGGGAGACGAACTGTCCGTACCCCGACGGAAGTACCGACCGCCGCTCGTCAAATCTGTGTCACTTTCCTCCTCCGAAGAGGAGAGCACGGCGTCGCGATCGTCTTTCACCAGCCCGCTATCGACTTCGCACGACTTCAACGAGTACCCGGATGTCGCTCCACCGGAAGACAGTGCGCTCAACGAACAGATGGAGCGGCTCTTTGAAGCGTACCGGCTCCAGGAGCTGCAGCGACAAGTGAGCAATGGCGACAATAGTGCTCCATTGTCGAGGGCGTCTAGCACGTTGTCTGTACAGAGCGAAGGCCCGCGACGACATCGCACCGGGGCAGCGGCTGGCATTGAGCGGCCCGCCTCGGCCCAGGGCACGTACCGCGATTCGAATCGGTCCAGGGTCCCCGTGGATGTGAGAAGTCGAGACACGAGTCGGTCAAGGGTCCCCGTGGATGTGAGAAGTCGAGACACGAGTCGGTCCAGGGTTCCCGTGGATATGAGGAGTCGGGACTCGAGTCGGTCCAGGGTCCCCGTGGGTGCGAGAAGTCGCGACTCGAGTCGGTCTAGGGTCCCCGTGGACGCGAGAAGCCGTGACTCTAGTAGATCTCGCAACGCCATCGACGACATCTACGCCCAGCACGTGCGGCCAGCCTCAGAACGCTTAGCACGCAGTCGCTGTCGCGCTGACGTTGGACAACAACCGTCGACTGGCCAGAGACAGCGAAGTCGTAGTCGCAACAGTCGAACCGCGACACCCGTGCAGTCACATTCCGCCAGAGAAAGTCGTGATTCGAATGTCAGTAAAACGTCACGTGACACTAGTGTAAACAGACAGCCTCGAAACGCCTACGGAAACCGGCCGTCACGTGACTCCAGCAGCGTCAACGGGGGATCACAAAACGTCAGTGTAAATAGGCCGTCACGTGACTCCAGTGTCAACAGGCAATCACGAAATGTCAACGTAAATCAGCCGTCACGTGAATGTAGTGTCAGCAGACAATCACGAAACGTTTGCACGAATTACTGGTCAAGCGACTCAAGCATCAACATGGGAGCACGAAACCAAAACGTCACGCGACCACCACGTGATTCGAGTGTCACTAGGCAATCACGTGATGTCCACGTTTCCATGCGATCGCGGGATTCGAGCATCAGCAGACGTTCACGCGATTCGAGCGTTAGCAGAGGATCACGTGATTCGAGTGTCAACAGGCGTTCCCGTGGTGCGGACGTCTCGTCTCGTCAAGCGACAAAACCGCCAAGCAGAAATGACAGCTGCGACGATTTAATTGACAACGTATGCCAGCGTTCATCTGCTCAACTAGAAACAGGGCTATTGACTCCGGGAGACGCCGACAAGCTGTGTTTGGGGGCCCCGCCCGGGACCGTTCCGGGCCTGGGACGACAAGCTGTGCTTGACGTCGGACCGTCCGGCTGATTTGCTGCTGGAGACGGCACTCGCGAAGCCACGACGAGACAAAAGGTCTTACTCGCGCACACGCATTCCCATGCCCGTCGACGTGAAGCGACGTCTGGAGGACAGGGCGACAAACATGTCCACACTGAAACGATTCGATTCCGGTGTCGACATCAACAACATGTCGCCGACCGACAGTAGTCTGATGGGCGAAGACGAGGCTGCGATGTGGAACCAGAATGAGGCTATGACGATGGCCAACCAGCCGCTGTCGTGCCAGGTGGACGGTCGAGGCGAGGAATACTACTGACAGGAGGATGTTCTCGAAGACAAGACACCGACACAAACTGTCACTCAGCTCTGTGGTCTTTCGCTGACACTGTGTCGTGACAGTTACATACGTCACACACAGCTTGTATGCTCTGTTGAAAATTACTTCCTGCACATCGCATTTCTGCAAATGGCGCTTGAGAAAGCGCAGCTCGTTTTACATGCTTGTGTATACGGATACTCTGTACGTGACGACGTGTTCGTTACGCCAAATACGTGACATTGGAGACTGGAGTTTCAACTAGCATTTGTTCGGGCGCTAAATATCATTCCACGTCCCGAGTGATCTCTGCGTAGTTTTCGATATCCGCCAGATATCAACATGTGTTCGACTATCAACATGACGCATGCTGTGATCGCAGGACGTTGTGATCGTTGCCGGACACGTCATTCTTGATCGCATGACGTTATGATCGTTGCCAGACACGTCATTCTTGATCGCATGGCGCTATGATCGTTGCCAGACACGTCATTCTTGATCGCATGGCGCTATGATCGTTGCCGGACACGTCATTCTTGATCGCATGGCGCTATGCTCGTTGCCAGACACGTCATTCTTGATCGCATGGCGCTATGATCGTTGCCGGACACGTCATTCTTGATCGCATGGCGCTATGATCGTTGCCGGACACGTCATTCTTGATCGCATGGCGCTATGATCGTTGCCAGACATTTCATTCTGCAAGTTGCCTTTTCATGCATCGGCCGTCAAAACCGTGGAGCGGTCTGAATGTGCTTGGAAACCGCAGACTAACAGCATCGTCTTTGTGGGTGGAAGGGTTTCGAATAAACGGTCTTAGGAACCGTTTAATCGGATTCACGTGCATGCCAGCATTATCCCAGACAAAGACACCGAGTCTGACGGACTCGTGTACGCCTACTGAGAACGTTTTGGGAAGTCAACATTGTTAATGATGTATATGTTTGTCACACGTTACCTGGTAGTATGTGCTACTACGATCTCCACTGCTTAAATAGTATCGTATTCATTATGTGAAGTTCGCACCATCAGATGAACAACACGTCATCAATGGGCGATGTATGCAGTGCTGACGTCTACCATTGTGCTGCATGGAGTACGCTATCAGCATATTCGTTATTTCGTTATTAACACAGTGGTTATTGTACTCGTGTGTTCTTATCCGTTATGCCAACTGTGATACTGTTGTAACGTATGGTATACCCCCTTCCCTCAATGAGTAATACTTACAGACCACGATCTCGTTTTATTGGCTGCGTTGCGGTGAACAGGTTCGATATGTTTGTCGATGTAATCAAGTATGCGAAACTTCCTATAAAGATAGTCAGTCAATGATGACAATCGTTTATTTTGTCGTAATCACAATCGTCTTCAAAAAGAGGTCGTGTGATGTTTATGCTTCGCTTGAGGAAGTTTGCTGTTATAAAAACTAAATGCTGTTCCGAATTGGCGACTGATTAGCGTATGAGGTGCCATGTGCCTTTGGGCATGTAGCAAAGCTCGCAAAGTCCCAAGAAGCTGCAAACTGCGGCAGTAGACATTAGATGGAGCCTGCCGGTCGTCATCTTTAGGCCTTCATTGGGTTGCTGCAAGCTATTGTTACTAGATTTTCGAACCTCTCAGTCGTTCTATATATATATATATATATATATATATATATATATATATATATATATATATATATATATATTCCACTGTTTGAATGTTCTAAATATGTTTGATTATTTTATGCTGTAGGGTTAGTAATTTATGAAACGTAGCTATTTATATCAGCATTACAATGCATTTTATATAAATCATACAATGGTGGTTTACAAATGAAGCATAACCTACGAGACGATACTTGTGTAATATCATAATTATCATTTAATTAATGTCATGTATGAGTGTGTGCATGTGTGCTACGTTGTGTCAGCGCAGTGTCGGCTTCAGTGTCAACGTGTACAGTTGGTGTAGTGATTGCGATTGACTCATGTCATTTTTAAATTATTCACCTGAACTGTGCTGTACGTATGTTTGGTCCGATCTACAAAGATCAGAATGCTATAATAAATGCAGTGATATGTAAAAGGTATTTAGTTTGTTTCATTTGACAATCGGTAGTGGCAAACAACGCCTGCATTTGCCATCCGGGGTGAGACCACGAAGCGAGAATTTACCGAGCAATGTGCCTTAGGGCTTAATGGCTCTCAGTACGAATATGAATGAAAACAATAATTCAGGATACCCATTTTATCAGATAATATTATATATTGTTTTTGCGAACTATTCCACATTTTATTATACTCACGCACACCAAATAAACAGAAACGGCAACTTTATTAGCTTTTTTATATTTTGTGTATAGATATTTTATAAATTAGTTTCTTTATCAAAAATAAAGATACGGTATTAACATTAATTATTATTATACAAAGGTAGGTAAAGATGAAGACGGGCTCGTGTCGGAGGGGCGCGGAGGAGGAGTAGGTCAAAACCAAGGTTAAAGGTCACATAACACCCCTAGTGGATATATGGTGAGCTATAACAATAAGAATAGAATAGTCAATGGAATAATAATAATAACTGTATTGTTACATAATGTCATGTACATATAAGTATTGACTAGTACAGTAGAGTAATAATGATGTTCCTTATTCATAATTTATACTCAAGTTGTGAGGAAATCAGAATTCGTGAACAACAGAAAAACCAACATCATAATAGTCTAACTAGTAAATTAAAAATAATGCATTACGAGTATACCACAAAACGAAAATACATGATCGATGCACGACATTATAGCTGACGAATCAATGTGACTGTGACATTGAGAAATATGATCAGTCTGAAACAGAGCATTCTGCCTCAGTAGATTCTGAATCATCAGGGCGCTTTGGTTCAAAAGTTACTTTTCGAGATGGTGCCAGCGGCCAATTTGGATTTGGCCCTCTGGCGAAAAATGCCAGCATTTTTGAAAGGGACCGGGGGGCTAAATCCTTTTTAAATGGTCCATAGAAGTAAAATCAATCGTCAAACATTAGTAGCTAGAGAATGGTCACGAAAGTGCAATTCTAGACCCTACTAATAATCTATGTTATTGGTTATGCGGAAGCATACATGTGACTCTTCTTTAAAGATGTACAAAGTGGCACACTATTGTGTTTAGTTATTCAAAATAAGAGTGTTCCAAATTTTTGGTCCGACATAGGTAAAACATAATTGTTTGCAATTCGTTCTGTAAAACGGTATTTTATATTCTAGTTTCTGCCGTATGCTATATTTATGTGTCATGGTTGAGGAAACAAATACGTAATTTAATAAGGCAGGTAACATACCTTTATTATGCTTGAACGTTACCATACAGCACATGTATATGTTTATCTGATAAATATTCATTATGTGCAATGATGTAAATAAAGGCTATATGTAATAAAAATAAAATCCTGCATGTAAATGCCGCTGACGCGCTTACAATTTTCCGGGCGTTATAACCTATCCGGGTGACGTTACTGCGCATGCGCGATAAATGTCAAATCATCAATGTGCAGCGAAACACAAAGTATTTATGGTATAAATACCATGGGCTATTCGTTATCTCTCCTGTGGTGGCAATTGTGAAGAGTTGCTTAAAATGTTGTTTAATACATTACCATGTTACGTTTGTCACGGATTATGGCGCACTGTAGTCACATGATTTGCGCTTGCTATCAAAACATGTCTCAAAACCTGTTTGCTTCATGTTAAATTGCGACAAATAACTTTGCTGAAAACTCCATCTTGGCCGGTCCTAAGCCCGGATGAGAAAGGATGAGTGTTGGGCGTAACTACTCGCTACAGAAATGTTGACAACATAATTTACAGAGAACACTTGCCTGGAAGAGGAAGGATTTTCATCTCGACGACCCATGACGCCATATGGTGAAAACCGCAAAACCACGGAAACCACAGGGCCGAGCACCCTTCTTTCGACTAAGCACATTAATATGGGAACATGGAATGTGAGAATCACCCATTGCTGAGAGATCAACAAGCTGGATTCCGCCCAAACAGGTAACGCTTGGATCAGATCGCAACACTGCGCATCACAGTAGAGCAATCCTTGGAATGGAACTCCTCACTCTGCATCAACTTTGTTGACTACGAAAAGACGTCTGACAGCATTAACAGGGATACACTATGGAAACTACTACGACATTACGACATCAACTTAATTAAAAACAGCTACGAAGGAACAGGCTGCAGCATAATCAACGGAGAACATATAACCAAGGGTTTCGAAGTAAAGATCGGAGTTAAACAAGGCTGCTTGCTGTCCCCGTTCCTCTTTCTTCCAGTCACTGATTGACTTATGAAGACACGCACAACACAGAGAACAAACGGAATCCAGTGGACACTGTGGACGCAACTTGAAGACTTGGACTTTGCCAACAATCTGGCACTGTTGTCCCCCAGCCACCAACAGATGCAGGAGAAGACAAGTGAGCTAGCAGCCACCTCTTCACGAGTGGGTCTAGCTAGATGTACATAAACGTAAAGTAAATGTCCTCAAAATAAATACAGCCAACACTGAGCCAGTTACACAGGAGTGGAATGAAATTGAAGAGGGAGATACCTTCACGTGCCTAGGTAGTATAATTGACAAGCAGGGTGATACAGATGCGGATGTTAAAGTAAGAATTGGCAAGGCGAGAGCAGCATTTATGTAGCTCAAGAACATATAGAACTCCGAAGTGTTGTCATTGCACACGACGATACGCCTGTTTAACTACAACGTGAAGTGTGTACTACTGTATGGAGCAGAGACATGGAGGACAACTATCATCACTCTCAAGAAAGTATAGACCTTTATCAACAACTGTCTGAGAAGAATCCTCCAGATCCGCTGGCCAGACACCATCAGCAACATTGACTTGTGGGAGAGAACACACCAACTGACTGCTGGAGATGAGATCAGAACAAGACGATGGTCACACGCTCCTGGAGCCCAGCAGCAACTATCACCAGGCGGGCCCTGGTGTGGAACCCACAAGACAGAAGTAAAAGAGGCTGTCCAAAGAACACGCGGAGAAGGGATCTCCAAACAGACACTGAGATGACAGGATACACCTGGAGGCAGATTGAAATAAAAGCCCAGGATAGACGACTCTGGAAAACTGTTGTCAACTGCCTATGTCCCTGGAGGGACGATGGGCATACGTAAGTCATTTTGCTAAAAGGTTTTATACGTCCTTTTGTTCATAGTGGCCAATATAAATATTAGACTAAAGATATTTTATTATGAGATTCAGCAGGAAGCGTTAACGTGCTTAATAGTAACTAATGACAACGACTGACTCGTGTATGCGCAGAAACGTCACTCGGATACTTTTAGCGTCCAGAAAAATATAAACGCCACACTGCCTCTGTTGACGACGAGGGAAAGGAACCTGTTAACTAGCTGAATCAACACTTGAAAGAGAGCATAGACCGCTGTATAGCCTTACAGCGCCATGTCCCATCCCTGTTACGTATCATTGTGCCAGACCTGAACATTGGAAATGTGTCATTTGTCGACGACTTCGTTAGCCAACTTATTAGCATTACAAATGTACTCTCACTCATACTTGCATTCATCCACCATCGATGTACTAGTACTTATACTCGTAGCACTTACTCATGAAAGTGTACTCGGCCCAATATATATACAGTAAGTATATATATATATATATATATATATATATATATATATATATATATATATATATATATATATATACTTACTTATATATAATCTGGGGCCGAGTACTTTCATGAGTAAGTGCTACGAGTATAAGTACTAGTACATCGATGGTGGATGAATGCAAGTATGAGTGAGAGTACATTTGTAAAACCTGAATTCGAGTACGAGTACACTTTCAGGAGTACAAGCACATTAAAAATATTAAATAATAATTATTTTAAGATACAAATGACTGAGTGGGTAAAACAGCATAGCAAGTGCATACCCCTAACCCCGCGTTCTCACATACCTTGACATTACTTAAAAACACCTATTCCATAGCAAGCCCTTGATATCCTTTTGGCTTGCAGTTTTGATTATGCTGATCACTGATTTTATAGGTATGAATGTTACACTTGGTACACATTTACAAACTTGGAATTAGCAACTCACGCATTATAAAGCATGATATATATATATATATATATATATATATATATATATATATATATATATATATATATATATATATATATATATATATATAACCTAACTAGCCTAACGCAATGAAACGAGAACGTTACGAAATGCTACGAAGTCGGCATTCTGACTTATTAAAATACGAATACTTGACAAGGTTATCGCGTGTCAAACCCTAATTTGTGGTAGTTTTGCTCGCTAGATGGAGCTACCGTCTAACGTAGTGACATAATTATCCACTATGTTGCACCCGTTTTTAAAGAAATGGCGTTACAACCCAAGATTTGATTAGGAAAATGTTTTATGTCTTAAAAAATACCAAGGTTCTCGTTTTATGATAGAAAGTGCCACGGAAAGTTGTGAAAGTACCAAGATGACTTAAACAATACGACAAAGTGGCAAAACCATCGCAGTGAAACGCTAGAATAATAAAAATTAACTTCACGTTATCTCGTTGAGGCGATAAGTGTTAGGAAATTACCATAATTACTTAATAAATCTTTGGAAAATAATATAAATAAATATTTGACAAGGCTATCGCATCGAAACGGTAAAATAGTCAGTTGTAAAAACTCCTCTCTATTTTCGTTGGAACGGTAAAAATGTTAAGAAATTACCCCCACTGACTTAGTAAAACGTAGTAAAATACGACAATGTGAAAAAGATGTCAGGCCGAAACGGTACAATATTGAGAGTTTACTACATTCATATCGTAAAATAAAAAAATGTGATACGTTTTCCGAAGTGAAAAACTAAAAAACTAGGCTATCGCCGTCTAGCGACTGAATCGGTAATTAGCTCCAGAAAGTTCCCCATCGAGAAAACATACCTCCTTCTATCTCGTTGAGTGGGTAAATGTTACGAAATTGGCACACTGACTTAGTAAAATACGAATAGTAAAAAAGGCTGTCGCGTAGAAACACAAAAATACTAAGATTTTACTACAAGTTACAACTCTAACTTTAACTCTAACTCGAGTCACCATACATGACACAACGGGGACCTGGGTGAACGCTAGTCATAACAGGAGAAAGAACAAGCAATACGGTTTGTACATTTATTCTAGTAAAACACAATAATACATTTAGAAAGTAGCTTCAATGCAGACATGCCTAGGTCAAGATGTTTGTTGTTCCTCACCACGGAGGATAGTCATAGCACGATATGGACATCCTAGGTTGTATTTACTTCCATATAACGCTCCATTGTTTATAACCACTGCAGTAGCCTGGGTTACGAAGGCCCAGTGAGAATGACGACCTCGCAGTGCCCGGTCTTCCATGCTGGCCTGTCTCCCCTGCTTCAAGATAGAAAACGAAATCACACCGCGTGCGTCTTCAGCCGCGTCAACATATCGAATGTTGGACATGACGCCGTGTGTCTCTATATATTGAATATATGGGTGTAATAGTACGTCTCCGAGTAAGTGTATTTCTTTACTGGGGACCGATCATTATTTCATTGATATGACAATATTTTCTTTGTTGGGGACAGACCATTATTTTATTTCTGCATTCGTTGGTAGCTGAGTGATGGATGATGGGGATGTTGAAATTGTTTCCAACATGATATATTTGATGAACACCAAGTTTCTATTTTAGGATCGAAAGTCGACAAGTGTGGAGAGAGAGAGATGGGGAGAGATACGGAGAGAAACAGATAGAGAGAACAAAATCACGCAATAACGTTTGCTCATTTTTAGTAAGGCAGATAAATACAACAAATTTATTTACAGATCATCGTCTATATGGCCCATTAATTGGTCGAGTGCGGTTTGAGGTTCGTCCTGAAACACGCACGCACGCACGCACGCACGCACGCACGCAGTCTAATGCAGAACATGCAGTGATACCATCATATGAATAACACGTGCCCAGACTGTTATGCATATGTGGCAGGGCTACTTATATTAGCGGTACCCTTGCACGTCGCACAGTCGCAGGCCAGAGGGTCGACGGTCAATATCTCCTGGCTGACGCGGTGACCTGCCGTAGTGTACCAACCACAACCAACGTCGCCCACTGACGCACTGTAACTGATTCTGACTGAGCAAGCGTCCCTCAACGAGAACAGACAGCACCCGAATGCCCTAGCGCAGCAAGCTTCGATAGATAGAAAAGCAGGTAACTAACCAAACTATATATTTAGGTATGTTAGTCGCATACGTGGGAAAGAAACCAACATTTTCTCGGTAGAAATACAAATTATAAAATGGCGCAATGACCTAATTAGATGATTGTTTTCCTGGCGTAGTAAGCCATAAACAGCAACCCTGACTTCAGAGTAATACCCTATTTCATGCTTCGCGCAGCTCTCACCAGGATCGCCTCTTGACCTTTTGACTATTTGTTTACTTAGTTTAAAAATAAGATACACGTATTTCGGGGTACTAGTTCATGACATATCCGTCAAATGGCTCCACTTGGTCCTTGACCTAGTTTGTAGTTCACCACATATCCGCCAAGGGGGCGCTGCATGACCTTTGCCTTTGACCTTCCACCCTTTCACCGCGCCGTTCTCGCCACGCCACGCCACGCCACGCCGCACCACAAAGACGCATGCCGTTTCTCATGAAGCCTTTTTATTCAAGCAATGATAAAATCCTATATCATTTAAGGCGTTGCTCCTCCAAAACCGTGCTAAAAGACCCATTTCCACCCTTCCTCTGCAGCAGCCAATCAAAACCTTTTCCTCCCTCTCCTCCTCCGCTCCCCTCCGCGGTGCCGCTCCAAGCGTAGCACGAGAGGATTCCACTATAATACTAACTAAGTTGCGTAGTTATAATTCCAGAAATAAAACAACGTAAAACTGGATTCCTAAAAAATGGAAGAAGACTATAAAAACTGAACCCATTCAAATTGGTTCAATGCTCACAACTTGGTGAATTGTGAATAGACAAGATATAAGAACGAGATCGCGGCGGATCGTCACAACATTTTTATAGCACTGCAGGTTCAATAAGTTCAATGATAACACTTGGAGATTTATCAATAGGCAAGAAATGAGACCGAAATCACGACTGATCGTCAAAGCTACTTTATTGCATTGCATAGTATTTTACAATATGATTACATATGCTGTATCATCATATTACTTCATTATGTTGTTGAGCATCACTCCCTGTACGGGCCGAGATCACTGGCTATACAAGTCGAGATTACTGCCGCACAGGCCGAGATCACTGGCTATACAAGTCGAGATCACTGCCGCACAGGCCGAGATCACTGGCCGAGTTCACCGAAACAGGCCGAGATCGCGAAAGGCCGAGATCGCGAAAGGCCGAGATCACCGTGAAGTGGCCATACAAGTGTAATTGCTCTGTTTAGGTTTGAATTGTTAAATAATTTTTCGATACCTGTTGAACTACGTATTACTTACCTACTAGCTATTGGTCGAACGAACGAGTCTGCATGCAAATCGCACATTGACAACAGACCGATAGTCCTAACATTGCCCTGTCGTGGTTAGTCATCTGTCAGCACGGTCGGGCAAGCCAGCTATCTCTAGACAACATACCAATTCGATGTGCGTCGACATTGGGATGCAGTATCCACATAAACATCATGCCACATTCACATTGTTCAGCACGTAGATCCCAAAGTCTCCTTGATTCCATTAAAAATGGCCATCCTCTCTCGCCGTCTCGGCGGGTTTGACGCCTCGCACTTCGGTTCGCACGCTGGGTGAAGCAAGAATGGCATAACGTGTGTCAACCTCTTTCTGATTGCTTACTTGTGCTACAGTTGCTTCCTCTGTCGGACCCATTTCCTACAGTGACTTATCCAAGACCACTAGCCACTAGCGTCTCCTCTAACGCTAAACACGTCCGACATCTTTGTAAAAAAACAAAAATAGTCCAGACTGACCTTCCATTCGGTAGTCCCGCCCCCTCAAGCTGCCAAAATCTGCACTCGGGAAGTGTGACGCTACGAATATTTTCATTGGTAAATAAATCATTGCCATTTAATTTCACCCCTTTATTTCGAATGCAAATAAATATTATTTGTTGATAGTCCAGCCGATAAGTGACAGAATATGGCCGAATTGTGCGTTTTATGATACAAGCATGAAATTTGGCATTTACTTAGATTTCATCATTACAAAAATATTTGTATATAGGGCCATCCCAGATTTCGCCCTTGAAGGCGTTGGCGGCCATTTTCCAAGATGGCCGCCTTAAACAAATGTTCTCATATCTTAACAACTGCTTCAACTAAATAAGTCGTTTTGGTATCTAATATATGTTTTCGGGGAACACCATTTAAATATATTACTTTTGACCTTCTCCGACATTCACATCCGCCATTTTTAAAGATGGCGGCCATCAAGACTAATGATCCTATATCTCATGACCTACGCTACCGTCATTTTGTTATCAAAATATAGGCACTTGGACAGCCGATTTAAATGTTGTGAAATATTTTGCATTTGACCTTCGTATCCGCCATTTTTATCAAATGACGGCCGTGAAAACGAATCTTATCCATACCTTTAAAATGCTTCAGTCAGAACCGCTACATTTGTGTCAAAATGTAAGTTTTTCAAAGTAGCGGTTTCCACGGTGATGACCTTCTCCAACTTCAACATCCGCCATTTTTAAAGATGGCGCCTTTCAAATCAAATTATCCTCAAATCTTAAGAATAAACCATCTAGAGAGGTGTCAACATTAAGGTTTTACGTGTTGCTATTTTAAATATGCTGCTTTTGATCTCGTCGGACATTCGTATCGGTCGTTTTCAAGATGGCGACTAAAAATGGCGGTTATCAACATTTGTTCTGTTAGATTATATAAATGCCGAGTGTATTAATAATAACACATATATAATGTAGAATGTAGTGCAGGTATCAGGACACACCGGACGTGCTTCGCTGGCCTGCTTATTCAAAACTTGACGCAGAGGGAGTAGGTTACAAAACTATCACTGACAATATCAATGGGTTTCAACAGGGTTGGTTGCTTGCCTAAGATAATCATCCTGTCAAAGTGAGATGATGGTGTAGGCACTGAGGCAATTTTCCGACAGCACAAAGCCAAATGGCACGACACTTGGTAAATTGGAATTCAACAAGACAACACTTCAGCGAGTAGAGAAGAGGAAATCTCACATTGAAAACAATACAGATGTTTTAAAGAAGTTTTCCCGTCAGTAGAGGAAGAGGAAGCACCTCCTTCCACCGAAACATGTTTCTTCTGCCGCATGTCTCCACGCAGAGTCTTTAGTAGTTCTTGCAGTGACATCAGCCCAGCGCCTCAACATCACCGAACTGTGGATTGCATTTGGTGCTCGGAAGAATTTCCTATAATTTATTTACCGGCCCACGAAATGGCCAGCGCACTGGGTCTGAACCGTTGTGTTACTTTGCTAATGTGTCATGCCTTCACTGGTGTCATGTTTTGGAAGCAGGGGCAAACGGTCTGCATGGGGCATGTGGAGTGCCTAATACTGCCTATGACGAAGTCACACCAGCTTTCTGTGCTTTGGCTGCTACCCCGGCGACCGTAGATGATTGGCTGTGTCCACTGTAACGATTGCTAGTCTTGCTGTACAATTGTACTAGCAGCTAGGAATTTGTCAATGGATCGAGGAAGCAGTTCACACAAAAAGTCCGACGAGATCAAAAGCAGCATATTTAAAATAGCAACACGTAAATCCTTAATGTTGACACCTCTCTAGGTAGTTTATTCTTAAGATTTGAGGAAAAATTGATTTGAAAGGAGCCATCTTTAAAAATGGCGGATGTTGAAGTTGGAGAAGGTCATATGTAACACAGTGGAAATCGTTACCTTGAAAAACTTACATTTTGACTGAAATGTAGCGGTTCTGACTGAAACATGTTAAAAAGGTATGGACAAGATTCGTTTTAACGGCCGTCATTTGATAAAAATGGCAGATACGAAGGCCACCGAAGGTCAAATACAAAATATTTCACAACATTTAAATTGGCTGTCCACATACCTATATTTTGATGTCAAAATGACTGCTGTAGGTGGCGTAGGTCATGAGATATAGGATCATTAGTCTTGGCGGCCACCATCTTTAAAAATGGCGGATGTGAATGTCGAAGAAGATCAAAAGTAATATATTTGAAATGGTGATCCCCGAAAACATATATTAGATACCAATAAACGACTTATTTACTTGAAGCAGTTGTTAGATATGAGAAAATATGTTTACGGCGGCCATCTTGGAATATGGCCGCCAACGCCTTCCCAAAGTGCGAAATCTGAGATGGCCCTATATCCAAATATTTTTGTAATTATGTGCTCTACATTTGTACCAAATTTCTTGCTTGTATCACAAAACGCACAATTCATTCACATATCGGCTGGGCTAATAGGACACCTATCGTGTATATCCATATGTTTGTTTACATGGTCTAGATAGGAGGTAATCAAGCCACTCGCTTGGAATAAAGATGACGATACACAGTGTTCTATGTCGAACAATTTTTTTCTCAGTTTGTCTGATAAGTGAATATGCTTCTGTCACCATTAACATATACTTATGTAGTATACATTTAGATATATGGAATGTTACAGCTGTGTTTCACTTCCCCTTTCCTTTAGGCAGAGTTGAGGGGGCTTAAAAGTGCTGCCACCTCACGGAGCCTGGGTAACCGAGGCTATAACGAAGAGGGTTTTGGACCGGAAATGAACCTATGTTTAGACAGAGTACTGTGACGTAGCCGAGGACGTTACCAGTGGCAGCCACTCTTGAAGAACGTATATTATGGCGTAGCCTTGTGTACATCAATGTTAAGCTCTGGCCATATCGTTACTCACCTACCGCTGCTGTTGTGTTATTTCGTGCTCGTCCAAACTACTTGCAAGCCGAGAGACTGTGTTGATTTAAAATGCCTCGGAGTGTCGCAGGCGAAGGATGGACCTCACACTATCTACCCGGACCTCCCCGGCCTTAAGAGGCTGAATGTATCGTGTGACCAGACAACCAAACAAGGCGGGTGGATTGTGTTTCAGCGTCGTAAAAAGGGCGGAACTGTGAACTTCGAACGACAATGGGCTGATTATAAATATGGATTTGGCGAGCAAGGCTACAACACGGAATTGTGGCTGGGCAACGAAAACGTATATCAAATCATGCAGACGTACGGGAATAGGACGTGTGAACTTCGCATCGAAGCCTACGCTTTCAACGGGAACAGCTGCTGGTTTGACGTTGAAGATTTCAGTCTGGGCAACGAGACGGAATTCTACTCCCTGAAGTTTGAGAACCTCACATCCGGCAATGCGCCAATATATAGTTTCGAGGTTCACAGGAATATGGCTTTCCGCACACCTGATCACTTTGGCTCGAATTTTTACGATAGTCTTTGCTTTGACGAATACCCCGCCGGCTGGTGGTTCACATCATACGATCAAATCGGGAAGTTCCCAGGTCCTGTTCCCAACTGTCACTTGATTTACCTGAACGGACCTCATCGGCAGAGGACTACCGCGGAAAACCGCGCCTGGATATATGTCTCCAGGTTTGCTAACGACCGTGTGTTGGCCGGGAGCGTAATGATGTTCCGGCCGACTGACGCCACGTCCCGCCCTTGTTTCGACGCATGCTCAAACAGGGGCCCGTGCGAATACATAGCAGCTGACGACACACACCGCTGCGTGTGCGAACCGCCGCATTGCGGGGCGAGGTGTGAAGACAAGGACACATGTAGGAATGGCGGCACGTGTGTGTACGACACGAACACAAAGGCCAACATGTGCAAATGTACGGCTGAATTCACCGGGCCGACATGCATCGATTTAACAACAACAACAACAACAACAACAACAACAACAACAACAACAACAACAACAACACTACCATCACCAACACCACCAGCAATATTGCCGACAACAACAGCAGCAGCAGTATTAACAGCAGCAACAACAACAACATTGACGTCAACAAGGCCACAAACAAGACCGAAGTCAACCACAACAACAAAATCATTATCCACACCAACACCATCCCTAAAAGAACAACACCGCCGATCTCCTCGTCGAAAACTACAACTATACGATTACATAGAGATGGTATTCTTTGGGTTGATGTGCCTGGTGGTGTTGGTGTTGGTCATCAGCGTCGTCAACAAGTTATGTTATAGACGCAAAGTACAAGCAGAGGAAACTCAACCACTGGTTGCTGACCAGCGACAACAACAAAATCAAACCAAACGATTGTCTGCTGTCCAGCAACAAGAAGAAGAAAAAAACAAACCTTTGTCTGCTGTCCAGCAACTACAAGAAGAGAAATCACAACAACAACAAGAGGAAGAAACCCAACTGTCTGCCGCTGCTCAGCAACAACAAGAGGAAGAAACCCAACTGCTTGCCGCTGCTCAGCAGTAGCAGAACACACGGACGACGTCTTACAGATTGTTGTATAATCAACGAGCACTGATGGAGCACGTTGTGTTTGGAGTTGTTAGACACTTTTTGAAACACCGAGACTGTTCAACTTTGCATTATGAATTGCAGGATTAAAGCGTGCTGAAATGCTTAAACAACCTTCGTCCATACTTAATCATAATTATTATATAACTTCTATTGCGCCTAAATCCTTAGAAACCAAAAACAAGAGGTGCATCAATACAAAAGGGTTGATCAATCTCAGAGTCAATAAACAAATCCAGTTGTCATCAGAGTGATTGATACGTCAGGGAGCTATGGACAATAGGCAAGTTTGTAAAGGTATGTTGTTTAAATGACTTAAGAACACCTTTTACAGAATGTGTGACCATACTTTGATGAGCACCTAGCCACGGTATATTTTTACTAATTGTTCAAACTGACATCTTTTGCGCTGGTCGCCGTCAGCACTCTCGAGCTGCCTTTCATTTCACTCGCTCCTATCTAATCAATGTAACGTTTCCGAATATCTTCAATAATACACGATGCATAGTAGGTCGTCAAATGTAAAGGGTATTATCTGTTTTTATAGATGGCGCCCGACAAAATCTATATTATGTCCATAGATTAACTTTTGCAGAAGAACGGTGAAAGTTTGAAGAAAACTGCGTCAGTGCTTACAAGCCAACATGCACTTTACAATGCTGTGCAATTGCGGTGATGTCGAGGGAGGGGGGGGGGGGGGGGGGGGGCTACGGATATAATGTCTGGCGCAAACGTACAAAATGGATATTACAAAGTCAGTAAAGAGTCCGCCTGCCTTCTGGGGCAGCTACTCAGCTGCAAAGTCCGCCTGCCCTGTGTGGCAGCTACTCAGCTGCAAAGTCCGCCTGCCCTGTGTGGCAGCTACTCAGCTGCAGAGTCCGCCTGCCCTGTGTGGCTGCTACTCAGCTACAGAGTCCGCCTGCCCTGTGTGGCAGCTACTCAGCTGCAGATTCCGCCTGCCCTCTATGGCAGCTACTCAGCTGCAAAGTCCACCTGCCCTGTATGGCAGCTACTCAGCTGCAGAGTCCGCCTGCCCTGTGTGGCAGCTACTCAGCTGCAGAGTTCGCCTGCCCTGTATGGCAGCTACTCAGCTGCAGAGTCCGCCTGCCCTGTATGGCAGCTACTCAGCTGCAAAGTCCGCCTGCCCTGTATGGCAGCTACTCAGCTGCAAAGTCCGCCTGCCCTGTGTGGCAGCTACTCAGCTGCAAAGTCCGCCTGCCCTGTGTGGCAGCTACTCAGCTGCAGAGTCCGCCTGCCCTGTGTGGCAGCTACTCAGCTGCAGAGTCCGCCTGCCCTGTGTGGCAGCTACTCAGCTGCAGAGTCCGCCTGCCCTGTGTGGCTGCTACTCAGCTACAGAGTCCGCCTGCCCTGTGTGGCAGCTACTCAGCTGCAAAGTCCGCCTGCCCTGTGTGGCAGCTACTCAGCTGCAAAGTCCGCCTGCCCTGTGTGGCAGCTACTCAGCTGCAAAGTCCGCCTGCCCTGTATGGCAGCTACTCAGCTGCAAAGTCCGCCTGCCCTGTATGCAGTACTCAGCTGCAAAGTCCGCCTGCCCTGATGGCAGCTACTCAGTGCAAAATCCGCCTGCCTATGGCAGCTACTCAGCTGCAGTCAGAGTCCGCCTGCCTCTGTGTGGCAGCTACTCAGCTGCAGAGTCCGCCTGCCCTGTGTGGCAGCTACTCAGCTGCAGAGTCCGCCTGCCCTATGTGGCAGCTACTCAGCTGCAGAGTCCGCCTGCCCTGTGTGGCAGCTACTCAGCTGCAGAGTCCGCCTGCCCTGTGTGGCAGCTACTCAGCTGCAGAGTCCGCCTGCCCTCTATGGCAGCTACTCAGCTGCAAAGTCCACCTGCCCTGTATGGCAGCTACTCAGCTGCAGAGTCCGCCTGCTCTGTGTGGCAGCTACTCAGCTGCAGAGTCCGCCTGCCCTCTATGGCAGCTACTCAGCTGCAAAGTCCACCTGCCCTGTATGGCAGCTACTCAGCTGCAGAGTCCGCCTGCCCTGTGTGGCAGCTACTCAGCTGCAGAGTCCGCCTGCCCTGTGTGGCTGCTACTCAGCTGCAGAGTCCGCCTGCCCTGTGTGGCAGCTACTCAGCTGCAGAGTCCGCCTGCCCTCTGTGGCAGCTACTCAGCTGCAGAGTCCGCCTGCCCTCTGTGGCAGCTACTCAGCTGCAGAGTCCGCCTGCCCTGTGTGGCAGCTACACAGTAGGTTAACACGTTCCTTATCTGGTGGTAATAGTGAATAATAGCTTTAAGCAAGGACTCTTTCCAGTCACTTTGAGAAACAATATAAAACCACTTATGAAATCTGACACTCTCGACAAAGACCTGTTAAAGAACTACAGACCAGTGTCAAACATAGCATTTGTCGGCAAAGTCTTGGAGAAAGTCGCAGTTCGTCATTTGCTTGATCATCTCACTTTGAATGGGCTGCATGAAGAATACCAATCACAGTACAGAAACAGTTCTACTGCGTGTTCAGCATGACATTGCTAGTGAACTCGACAAGAATCATGCAATGTTGTTTGTCATGCTGGACTTATCAAGTGCATTTGACACGGTTGAGCATGAACATTTGCTGACACTATTGCACGACGACTACGGTGTGCGTGAAACGGCGTTATCTTGGTTCTGGACGTACTTGGAAGACCGCACCCACTGTGTCCAGATAGAATAAAAAAAAATCCGCGGCTATTCCGCTACCGAGTGGTGTGCCACAGGACTCGGTCCTTGGGCCTGTCATGTTCATTCTTTACACCACGCCAATGCAGCGGATATTCAAAAGACATGGCATTAAAAAAAATATATGCCGACGACATTCAATTATATGCATCTTACAATCCAGCTAAACCAGGCGACCAAGTGGAAACTGCAAGGCGACTCACCGACTGTATTGGGGAAATCAGACGATGGATGGCGGTGCGCATGCTGAAATTAAACGATGAAAAACTAAGACGATGATCTTTACATCAAAACATCATTTCAAGGTGTACGGAGGTTGCTCCTTGACAATTGGCGATGATACGGTTTCATCATCACACTGCATAAGGAATCTGGGAGTTCACAACTACCATCTATACAGACTGTCATCAATACGGCACTACCTAACAACCGAAGCCGCGAAAAGTGGAGTCAACGCACTCGTCACCTCGCGACTCTTGCAGCTGAGTAGCTGCCACACAGGGCAGGCGGACTTTGCAGCTGAGTAGCAGCCACACAGGGCAGGCGGACTCTGCAGCTGAGTAGCTGCCACACAGGGCAGGCGGACTTTGCAGCTGAGTAGCAGCCACACAGGGCAGGCGGACTTTGCAGCTGAGTAGCAGCCACACAGGGCAGGCGGACTTTGCAGCTGAGTAGCTGCCACACAGGGCAGGCGGACTTTGCAGCTGAGTAGCTGCCACACAGGGCAGGCGGACTTTGCAGCTGAGTAGCAGCCACACAGGGCAGGCGGACTCTGCAGCTGAGTAGCAGCCACACAGGGCAGGCGGACTTTGCAGCTGAGTAGCTGCCACACAGGGCAGGCGGACTTTGCAGCTGAGTAGCTGCCACCAGGCGACCAGTGGAACCAAGGCGGACCCTGTAGCTGAGTAGCTGCCACACAGGGCAGGCGGACTCTGCAGCTGAGTAGCTGCCACACAGGGCAGGCGGACTTTGCAGCTGAGTAGCTGCCACACAGGGCAGGCGGACTGTGCAGCTGAGTAGCTGCCACACAGGGCAGTCGGTTTGCAGATGAGTAGCTGCCACACAGGGCAGGCGGATTTTGCAGCTGAGTAGCTGCCATACAGGGCATGCGACTTTGCAGCTGAGTAGCTGCCACACATGGCAGGCGGACTAAGCTGAGTAGCTGCCATCAGCAGGCGGACTTTGCAGCTGAGTAGCTGCCACACAGGGCAGGCGGACTTTGCAGCTGAGTAGCTGCCACACAGGGCAGGCGGACTGTGCAGCTGAGTAGCTGCCACACAGGGCAGGCGGACTTTGCAGCTGAGTAGCTGCCACACAGGGCAGGCGGACTTTGCAGCTGAGTAGCTGCCACACAGGGCAGGCGGACTTTGCAGCTGAGTAGCTGCCATACAGGGCAGGCGGACTTTGCAGCTGAGTAGCTGCCACACAGGGCAGGCGGACTATGCAGCTGAGTAGCTGCCACACAGGGCAGGCGGACTTGCAGCTGAGTAGCTGCCACACAGGGCAGGCGGACTATGCAGCTGAGTAGCTGCCACACAGGGCAGGTGGACTTTGCAGCTGAGTAGCTGCCACACAGGGCAGGCGGACTTTGCAGCTGAGTAGCTGCCACACAGGGCAGGCGGACTATGCAGCTGAGTAGCTGCCATACAGGGCAGGTGGACTTATGCAGCTGAGTAGCAGCCACACAGGGCAGGCGGACTTTGCAGCTGAGTAGCTGCCACACAGGGCAGGCGGACTATGCAGCTGAGTAGCTGCCACACAGGGCAGGCGGACTCTGCAGCTGAGTAGCAGCCACACAGGGCAGGCGGACTATGCAGCTGAGTAGCATAGCGCTAGAGCAGATGTTCTGATTGTCATTGGATCTGATCCCAACTTCGAGTTTATGAGCTTACAAATGATATTTTATTCTGGTACTATTCTGGTACTTTCCATTTGGTATTTTCGATGTGCGCTTTGAACGATAGTGTTCGGTTTAGATACACCGGGTAAGAAAAATGGATTAGCTTGGAATCATTCCAGTTAACGTCTGTCTGGTGTATTCGCAGTTGTGTAGATGGAAAAACTAACCTGTGGTTTTGTTGGATTTGCTCGGAGTTGGTTAGTTTCACAGTACTCCGTCAGACGCACATACGTACTGACAACATTGTGTATCTTGGGCAGTGGTGGCGAGATCGTTTGCATACACGAAGCTGCGTGTGTTCGGATGGATGGGCTGATCGTTTGTGTATACATTGAAGAGTAGCGGTACAAGCAACTTCCCACTCGTAGTCCGTTCTCGTGCAGGCGCTGTCTGCTCCGTTTCCCGCCAAGTTCAACGTAGAAGCGGCGGCTCTCCAGCAGAGTGCAGACCTTGGATACTAAATGGTGGTCCGTTGTCATGTCGTAGACCTTTTTTGAGCAATCTCCAATGGTTGACAGTATCGTATGGTGCTGAGTGATCTACAAGTGGGCAAAAACCTGCCTGCTCGGAATGAGGTACGTTCAACGATAGGGAGAGACGGTTCATTATCAGTCGCCCATACAGCTTGTAGATTAGATGTGGCAGAGTAGCGAGATTGGTTTGAAGCTTTTCTGGCTTGATGGGTCCTTTCCAGGCTTCAGTATGGCGACAACGCGTGATTGTCTCCAAACGAGTTGAGCAAGTCCGACATCCAGCGCAATGTCATTGGTCCAAAGTGCTCGGTCTCCTCAGATAGAATTTCATTAAATCCAGCGGCTTTATCATTCCTTGGTTGTTTTAATGAGTTGCTCGGTTCATTCCAGTAAATGAGTTATCGAAATGGTGATTTTCTTGATTTTCTCGCTTCAATTTGGGCTGGCGTTGTAAAAAGAAAATGTAAAGGGAATTTCTTACACAGCGCAGTACCCAATCTTCACGACTTGCTCAAAGCGCTTTACACTTTACTCCCTGGCAAACCTGTTCAATCTAACACCATCTCGGTTATTCGATGAAGCATTCAGCCACGCAGTAATTAATTCGCGAAGACTACTCATACACTACGGTCTATAGCCAGGTACTCATTCATATAACTGAATGATTTGGAGCAATGAAGAGTGGAAATAAACTTGCCCCAGGTTTTTACACGGCAGCCAAGGATTCGAACCCGGGTCCTCTTAGTCGAAAGTTCGATAGTCTGTGTGATGTCTTCCCATTTTGAAGGAGTGTGCAACTTGATCAGGTGTTACGTTGTTGGCCTGATCTGATTTCGTTGGATTACTGTTCAGCTTCCTGGTCAGAGACCAGGCGTTTTTGTTATAGCAGTGCTTTCGATTAGTGTCTCCCGCTGTTTCGTGGCCTCCAACGTCGTCTCCCGCATGATGGTATCTGCTTCGAAGCGGTTGTGTTCGTTCACTTTGATTGTGGATTGAAGAATTAATCAGTGTAGTTATCCACCTGCTAAATTTGAAGAACCTGGAATGATACAACTTGCTAATACATTCGGGAGGTGAAAGGTGACAGCTCTGAAGAAGACTACGACTAACGAACTCTCCAAGTAATCTCAGGTGTTCGAATATGCAACACCAACGTGTGTTGGAGATTCTGTCGGAGAACTATTGTATGTGATCGTGATGGCAACATTGGAGAAAACATTGATAATTTATGGTAAATGTTGAAACGGTTGCGTAAGTGCAGCTTATGTACAAGGAAAAAATAGACCCCTTACTTCAGCTGCTCCCCACCATCACAACCTCAGTGTCTACTATCAGGTCCAGGAGTGGACGGGATCTGAGAAAACACTGAGAGCCAAAGACTGGGGCTGGATTGTTACAGACAATTGTATGTATGTATGTATGTATGTATGTATGTATGTATGTATGTATGTATGTATGTATGTATGTATGTATGTATGTATGTGTGTATGTATGTATGTGTGTGTATATATGTATGTATGTATGTATATATGTATGTATGTATATATGTATGTATGTATATATGTATGTATGTATATATGTATGTATGTATGTATGTATTTATATATGTATGTATGTATGTATGTATGTATGTATGTATGTATGTATGATGTATGTATATATTATATATATATATATATATATATATATATATATATATATATATATATATATATATATATATATATATATATATATATAAAGGAGTATGTTATGTCATGGTGTAATAACATATTCTGTCGCTAGGAAGAACCGAAACTCGGTCGCGTCTGTTTTTTCGTGGAAACACTGTGGTTCAATGAACACATTGGCTCTACTAACACTACCTTTCGCTACCATAATTCACACGAACCAGAAAGGGACACCATGGGAGGTGGAAGTCGTCACGAGGTAAACTGAATGAAGGTCTGAACGTGGTGAATGCCCGGGGGAAGGGGGCTGAGGCTCACCATAAACACCCACTTGAACTCCCCTCCGAGTTTCTTGCATTCCCCCTCTTAGCCCTTCCCCTCCCATCAGAGTCCCGCATTGAGGCTCCCCAAAAGCCTCCAGTTGCAGCCTTCGGAGCTTCGCCAACACACAAATTGTCCAATTTTTAATAGCACCGCTTTCAGGATCGACAAAAACACATTGAGGCAACCGGGGGAGGGGGCATATTCCAAAAGTCTAGGGGACACACGCCCCCAAACCTTCTTCTCATAATACAGTATAACAAAGAAGCATGTTTGCGGACGCGATTTCAAAAACGATGGTTGCAATAGGTAACGCAGTAATTTCACACAAGATACCAAACATATTCATATATTGAAGAGGGATGACTGTTGTATTAATAAACATCAATGAAAAATACAATTTAGCCATTAGCAATGACACAAAACGTCTCTTGTTTGAAGCTACATGGTAGTAACAAGCCGAAATAGGCCTGCGCCATACTGACCTCTTTGACTGAACAAGTTTATGCACTTCAATGTCAATAATGTATTTTATATTGTTTCTCTTTTCTTCGAATTATGGCACAAGTTATTACGTTTATGTTTACACTATGAATCGTGATAATGCAATTATTCAACTTCAACGCATTAAATGCAGAAACCATCTTAGAAGCAACGTCTTCCTGTAGCACGGGCTTCGCTGGAGATCTTCTGGAGACACGGGTCTACATGTTCCCCGTTACACCGTCACACTGGCCTTGTTTTCCGAAGGCGACATGCTACTTTCAGTTTCGTTACGCCCTCGACGCAGCCAGTTTAGTTTTACGCCGGCTGCTTCTCCTTCCTGACCCCGCCTTCGAGCCTTTTGGTTTGGGCGTGTCCCCCGACTGTGCCTTCGGGGAGACCCATCGTTCCGTCGGCTCTGCCCCCGTTTCCTCGTCTTTCAGCCGCTTACACGTCTTATTCTTGAGTGTCGCATTTACCAGTCCAAGCAGAACGACGGCACAGAACATGGACCCGGTGATGATGGCGTACACCATCGGCGTTGACAGGGACGAACTGTCGTCGTCTTCTGATGTCACGTTAGTTGCCTGGACGACGGTATACGCCATTGGTGACGCGGTGTGAGACGCGTCCATTGCGACGACGGTCAATGTCAGCGTAATTACGTCGTGTGGTATTATGTACACCTCGTTACGTTCTTTCTGTGTTATTTTATGACACGTTTGTTATTTTATTTTATTTAAATGTACGCCACTGAGGCGGCGGTGAAGATGTCTACAGGCATCGACCAGATGGTCTCTTGTGTATTTTATGCTGCGTTCCAGTCACCTCCTGCAAATTGTACACACGAGTTCGTGACCCCTGATTCTTCGAAGTTCACGAACTGAAATTTACCATTTGCACCAGGTGATTGGAACGAGGCATAATTGTTGAGACTGCTGTACATTGACGAGACGGAGCCACAACCACTGGACGTTGGCTACCTGTCTCACTTAGGAGGTCTTATTTCGAGTTTAACTGCTATCAACATTGTACAGGAAGATAGCATGATCCGGCCGCATTATCAACGATTCAACCCCGATTTCGAGGACGAAAATGTCGTGGGGCCTGGTTTACTCTCGACGACCTACAAAACAGAAAGTTCGTGGTTAATTTTATTATACCCGGGTGGGCATCAGATGACAGACGGCTGCAAACAATGTGTATTTAAAGATGCACACTTACAAATGAGTTACAACCACAGTTGAAGTTGATCAGTGTGTTCCTATTAATCACGAAAGCTAAACCATAATGTAAACAACACATAAAGCTAATTAAACATTAACATATATATCACAAATACAAGAGCAGGGTTGTGGGTGAACTTGCAGATCAAGTATTTTAATGTTTACAAAATATGAAAGCATACACATAAACATACAGTAATCACTATTGGACATAAAACCGTGATCTCCCATGACCTACAAGTCATAGGCCTACTACACTAACTACACAAATACATATGGGCGTCGATCGGTGGGGGCGAGGGGGGACGCGTCCCCACTTTTCAGCCTGAAGGGGCAGCATAGGAAATGTTTTACAAATTTACGGGCATATAGCGAGATTGATGACTCCCTCTCTTAAAAGCCCCTACATAGGTCTAGAAGTAACATCAATAAATTCAGATATAACGTTCCGACTACCCACTGGAAAATCACTAGATAAGCTGCTTGGTTGGCCGCAGCGCGTAACTTGGTCCTAGTCCAGTAAATATGCATACACCTGTGATGGTCTGGAACGTATATCCGGTCCAGGATGTCGTTCTATGTATGCACATGCGTGCACGACTGGCGTGACCTCAGATGGCCGATCAACTTTGACCCCTTGCCAGAATGTCGAGACTGAGTTCATAACCCACGTGTTAAGCTAGGATTCCATATGTACGGATGCGTCATGCGGACGCGGCATGCGGTGAGCGGCAACAAATGGCTACAGTGGGAAGGGATATTCCATATATGCGGATGCGGATGCGGTTTCTGGTGTATATACGGATGCGGCAAACTGAATCGGTCCATGTAGCGATTCAAAACGCATCCGCACACGAATCGGATAGGAAATTCCCTTGATTTACGTCATTACAGACGTGTTTTCCAAACTCTCAAAATGGCGGAATGTATTAGCGGGAAGGTAGGGTCTAGTAGCATTTTATATTTGCCATCGAGGATTGAAACATGCCGTCGCAGAAACTACCAACATTTCAAGTAGTAGAAGTTCTCGTTAAATAAAAGGTTCTCGTTCTGGTGTAGTTAATGAACTAGATGGTTGTACGCACCATATAGACTCCATCTTTAAAGGTGCCTTCGGTGTCTGTTTTCCACACTTGAAACGCTGCCCCAATTAAGATTGCCATTTGTTGTTGCAGTAAGTACGAGCGCTGCAATCCGGGCCAATTCAACGTATGTTATAAATACATGTATTTAATGTATTGTTATTAATTATAATGTTTTATTTTGTTAATATACCATAATTATTTCCGTGATTAGACATGTTTATCTTAATTACTTTTTTATATAATCTTTAAAATTGTAATATAATATAATATCATACACCAGTTATATACATCTTTTTATTTCATGTACTTTTTACACTGTCTGTACACCTCTTTGATACAGCGCTATAGAAATGCTCGTTATAAACGTGACGCATCCGCAAATCGCAGCCGCACGCCGCACGCCGCACGCCGCACGCCGCACGCCGCACGCCGCACGCCGCACGCCGCACGCCGCACGCCGCACGCCGCACCCGTACATTATGGAATCTTAGCTTTAGGCCTACGTAATAGGGCCTGTAAGTGGGTCACGGTACATGGCGAGACTCCGCGCGACTGGAGCTGATTGGGGACTGGACAATAATATTCTAACGACGGATGACATTTGTTGCTTCCGACTGATGAATACTAGGAAAATCAGGTCTTAAATATCTTCTGTTATACCTTTCTTATCTTAAATGTCCGGTTTAATATTGAGTTTACCACACTTCCATAGACATATAGCGATTTACGTAGTGCAGATAATAAACACGAATTTAGGCCGTATGTGTCTTTTACGGGATTTGCATTTTACATTACTGTACGTTGTGGTTTCGATAAGCCCTTATATCTGACAAGTTGTCTAAATGCACATAATCATAACACATGTATACGTTTGCCGCAAACATGTTGTACTGCGCGAAAAATGGCACTCTTCATTATTAGTCAAGATCGCTCAACACAAGTAATGCTAATGCCATGGCAACCACCATAATAATCGATTAAAATTCATGATTTCCGTGATAATTGTCACCGGCAAAGTGTTCCATTGCTTCTGCTTGTAATTATCCTTCGGACAATATAACTGAAACACGCTATTTGGGAACAGTTCGATTATTACAACAAAAACAAAACAAAGTCCTATATGTTAACATGGAGAATATGGATTTCCTGCCCCTAGCTGCCCCCAGCCTCGTTTTCGCGCGCGAGACTTACACGCCCTATAATCATTTCTCGAGCGCTGTAGCGACGACCTACTTTTCCCCTACTTAGCAGACTACAGTTTCGGGCCCGCACGTGTTCACGCCAGTAGACAGTTACATACATCCCAAAGTGACAGAGACATGGCCTCTATATTTATGCCATGAGAAAGAGGAGATTTATATTTAACGTTGTACGCGCTATAAACAGCGCTGAAAACTACAGCTGTGGGAAGCCATAAGATGCACGACGCTCTGAAACAATGATATTAAGAAAAAAAACTTCTATAAATAATTACAAGTAATGCTAATTATTAGGTTTTGTTATGTTTATTTCATAATAATTGCAGCAAAGGATCAATAAATCATTAACATAAACTATAACATGCACGGGTCACGCATAGTTTCGGTAGTCACAATGTTTAAGCTGGTCAAATAAGACGTTAACTTTTGACATGTATGTAGGCCTACGAAGTCTAAAAACAACACTCAAAACAAGGTGGGACGACATCTTGGATCGGATGCACACTCCAGACTAGTAAGCTGCCAGCTGAAATGTCGCGCTAACCTTTGACATGTACGAGTCATGCGCAATATGCTTAAACCGACGATAACCGGAAGTAGAAAGACGTTCTGGATCGATTGACCTTCCAGACCATCGCACCGGGCTCTATCATTTTGCACCCTTGTGTTGATATATTAATAGGCACTAGCCATCAAGCACATTATAGATGATACATTTTTGTCTGCCCTGTCATCCCTTGCCTGCTTGCAGCCTGATGGATGCTTATCACCTACAGCGGAACCAGCGGATTCCTGCTCTTTGTGCAATTAGATCCCATCTGAGTGATGACAAAATTCATCGCCAAAAGGTGGAATTGGGAAATCCTACACAGGCATCCCGTAATGTAATGTAATGTAATGTAATGTAATGTAATGTAATGTAATGTAATGTAATGTAATGTAATGTATATGTAATGTAATGTAATGTAATATATATAATATATATATATATATATATATATATATATATATATATATATATCCCTATATATATATATATATATATATATATATATATATATATATATTCGGGTAGATAGGGCTCGTCAACCCGGGAAAGTAGACTATCTAGGAGAAGGACAACTCGGATTTAAAATTCCGCTGCCTTGCGGCCATACTCGTTCAAGAGAAGGGCTAGGGGAGTTAACCCTGAACGGAAATCCAGGTGATGGTGTCACAAGAGAAAAAATATAATAAATATAAAATCTGCCACGAAATAATGCCTGAATTTCAACGACGGACGAATAATGCTAGGGCATCCCCCGGAGGCGACGCGGGCCAGCAGCCCCCGGCTGACACGAGTAGTGGACGAGGGCTACTGCGGAGACCACGGCCGCAGCTAAAGAAGATAGCGGAAAGAAATGTCAAGATCGGAAGCTGGAATATGGGATCCATGACTGGGAGAGGGAGAGAGCTGGTAGATGTTTGCAAAAGAAGGAACATAGGAATCCCATGTGTGCAGGAAACTAAGTGGACCGGCAAGAGTGCAAGTGAATTGGGAGAAGGATTTAAGATCCTTTACAGTGAGAGAAGAGCAACAGAAACGGAGTGGGGGTCATCCAGAGTTTATAGAGAAAGTAGTTGAAGTGTCAAGACCATCAGACAGATTAATTGAGCTAAAACTGGTGATAGCTGGAGAGATATTCAACATAGTGTCAGCATATGCACCACAGAGTAGAGAAATAGAGAAGATAAAGGAGGAGTTTTTGAAAGACTGGGAAGATATGATGTCGAGAGTGCCGAGAACAGAGAAGATTGTAGTAGGAGCTGACCTAAATGGACATGTGGGGAGAAATACAGGTGTTTTTCAAAGAGTGCATGGAGGAAAAGGCTAGGGCCAAAGGAACAGAGAAGGGGGAAAATCTTGGAAAGCATAGAGAGCCTAGACTTGGCACTAGTGAACACTTTCTTCAACAAAAAGGAAGAGCATCTAATCACTTATAAGGGTGGAGGGAACAGCTCACAAATTGATTTCATCGTGACACGAAGAGCTGATCTGAAGGAAATACGAGACTGCAAGGTAATACCCGGAGAGGAGGTTGTATCTCAGCATCGGCTGCTATGTGCAGTCCTGAGGACAAAATAGGAAAAAACAGAGGATTACGATCTGGACTCTGAAGGGAGAAAAAGTGATGGAATACAGAGACAAAGTGGAAAAGGAATACCAGCTGGCAGCTTCATTCAGCTGGCAGGAAAGTTGGAAATTATTGTGAAAGAAATCGTCATGATGGCAGCAGAAGAGATTTGTGGAGCCACCAAAGGAGGGATACACATGGAGAGGGAGACCTGGTGGTGGAATGAAGAGGTGCAGGAGAGCCTGAGAAGGGAAAAGGATGCATTCAAGAAATGGCAGATGCATGGTGGAAACGAACTGAAGGAGGCCTATAAGAACATGAAGAGAGAGGCAAAAGGTGCAGTAGCCAATGTTAAACACGAGGCATACAAAGAGTGGTATGACAAGATGGGAACAGAGGAAGGTGAGCGGATGATCTACAAGGTGGCAAAACAAAGGGCAAGATCAAGAAGAGACATTTTCATGTAGAAAACGCCAGGGAACAGTTCGGAAAAGTACCAGCAGTAGAAGGACCAGTCCAGGAAATATCAAGGGAAGAGGTGAAGAAAGCCGTAGAGAGCATGAAGAAGGGAAAAGCTGCGGGATGCTCAGGCCTCCCGATAGACATTATCAAACACCTAGGGGAGAGTGGAGTGGACATGATGCATGAAATACAGAAGAGAGTTTGGGAAGAGGAACAGATGCCAGAAGAGTGGAAGAAAAGTGAGATTGTCCCAATATACAAGCAAAAGGGGGACCCACTAGAATGTGGAAACTTTAGAGGCATTAAATTGTTGGAACATGGGATGACGATGTTTGAGAAGATTGTAGAGCGCAGACTCAGAAAACTGATCACAGTCAACAACATGCAATTTGGATTTGGTCCAGGGAAAGGTACAACAGATGCAGTATTTATCATACAACTGCAAGAAAAACACATAGAAGTGCACAAGGTATTGTTCTTTACCTTCGTAGATTTGGAAAAAGCGTATGACAGTGTGCCCGTGGATCTGGTGTATTGGTGTCTGCGAAGGAGAGGGGTCCCAGAGAAGCTAGTGAGGCTAGTAGAAGCAACATACCATGGAGCATCAACAGTAGTGAGAACCACGCATGGCACAAGTGACGAGTTTCCCATGAAAGTTGGCCTACACCAGGGATAAGGGCTAAGCCCATTCCTGTTTATCGTAGTACTAGATGTCATCAGCGAAGAGTTCGGATGCGAGCTGCCATGTGTGCCTATTTGCTGACGATCTGGCAGTAGTAACATATACAGAGGAGGAGATGCAGAGGAGATGGCTTGGTTGGCAGATTGGGATGGAGAGCAAGGGACTAAAAGTCAACATCGGGAAAACGGAAGTGATGGTCAGTAGCAGGAGAGGAACAAAAGCAAACATCAAAGACAGCCAAGGCACAAGCCTCAGACAGGTGAATAAATTCAAATATTTAGGTGTCACCATCAATGAAGACGGAGGATCAGAGGAAGCAGTAAGAGCAAGAGTCAGTGCAGCGTGGGGCAAGTGGAGAGACCTATCCGGAGTTATCAGTGAAAAGAAAATGCCAAGGAAATTTAAGATCAAGCTCTACATGACTTGTCGGTTTTACGCTAGAATGGTTTTGATTTGCAGGCCTAATGAATATCTGTATATGTGGGTTTAGAACCCACAACAGCACAACCTGTGAACTCGTCAAATAGTCTTCATTGAGACGCGCTAAATACTGTTGTTGTTACTTTGATAAAATGTACAGCCTGAGACGACACAAGACGATGGTATCTGAAAAATAAAAATCGCTTTAGCCAAAGTCGAAATGAGCCGTTATTTAAAGTATAATCCTGTTGTTTTTATTTAGATATAAACAAAACCGCCTATAGGAAAAAAGGTAAGTTCTTATATAACGCTGTATCCGGTCCTCGGGACAGTTCAAAGCGCTTTTACACTTTATTTCCCTGACAGACCTGTTCACTCAGACACCATCTCGGCTTCTCTGGGAAACATACAGCCATATGCTACAATTAATGCACGAAGGCTGCTCGTACACATATCCACCACTGTCTATAGCCAGGTACTCATTTATACAGCGGAGTGTTCTGGAACAATGCAGAGTGAAAACAATTGCCCAAGGTTTTAACATCGCTACCCCTGAGCCACTGCGCTCTGTAAGGAAGGAAGTTACCCTTGGGAAAGGAACTGCCTGAACTACGGTCCAGTTGGCGGTGTTAACACAATCCTTCCTCAGTCGAGTCGCGTTATTAATACTTTCTCCGGAATTAGCACTTTTATTTCTAGTTGCACGAGTTGTAGGCACAGGAAGACATGCGGGGCGGGCCGCGATATGTGTTCTTATGTGGCCAGTATCTAAACATCACAATTATAATAATATAACTGTTGCAAATATATAAATTGCGGACAAGGTTTCACCAGCGAATATCGGTCGTACTGCAGAATAGCAAACAGTGATGTTGATATAGTAGATTTCTGCTTTGTAGAGAGTGCAATCAAAATTAATGATCTTTTGCGATGAGCATGCACTTGGGTTATTTTGTTTAAGGGAATGCAATCAGTTTATCGAGTGTGAAGAGCATGCAGTGATGTTATCGTGTGCGAAGAGCATGCAGTGATGCTATCGTGTGCGAAGAGCATGCAGTGATGTTATCGTGTGCGAAGAGCAGGCAGTGATGTTATCGTGTGCGAAGAGCAGGCAGTGATGTTATCGTGTGCGAAGAGCAGGCAGTGATGTTATCGTGTGCGTAGAGCAGGCAGTGATGTTATCGTGTGCGAAGAGCATGCAGTGATGTTATCGTGTGCGAAGAGCATGCAGTGATGCTATCGTGTGCGAAGAGCATGCAGTGATGTTATCGTGTGCAAAGAGCATGCAGTGATGCTATCGTGTGCGAAGAGCATGCAGTGATGTTATCGTGTGCGAAGAGCATGCAGTGATGCTATCGTGTGCGAAGAGCATGCAGTGATGTTATCGTGTGCGAAGAGCATGCAGTGATGTTATCGTGTGCGAAGAGCATGCAGTGATAATATCGTGTGCGAAGAGCATGCAGTGATGTTATCGTGTGCGAAGAGCATGCAATGATGTTATCGTGTGCGAAGAGCATGCAGTGATGTTATCGTGTGCGAAGAGCATGCAGTGATGTTATCGTGTGCGAAGAGCATGCAGTGATGCTATCGTGTGCGAAGAGCATGCAGTGATGTTATCGTGTGCGAAGAGCATGCAGTGATGTTATCGTGTACCAGGAGCAGGCAGTGATGTTATAGTGTGCGAAGAGCAGGCAGTGATATCATCGTGTGTGAGGAGCAGGCAGTGATGTTATCGTGTGCGAAGAGCAGGCAGTGATGTTATCGTGTGCGAAGAGCAGGCAGTGATGTTATCGTGTGTGAAGAGCATGCAGTGATGTTATCGTGTGTGAAGAGCAGGCAGTGATGTTATCGTGTGCGAAGAGCAGGCAGTGATGTTATCGTGGGTGAAGAGCATGCAGTGATGTTATCGTGTGCGAAGAGCAGGCAGTGATGTTATCGTGTGTGAAGAGCATGCAGTGATGTTATCGTGTGTGAAGAGCAGGCAGTGATGTTATCGTGTGCGAAGAGCAGGCAGTGACGTTATCGTGTGTGAAGAGCAGGCAGTGATGTTATCGTGTGCGAAGAGCAGGCAGTGATGTTATCGTGTGTGAAGAGCAGGCAGTGATGTTATCGTGTGCGAAGAGCAGGCAGTGATGTTATCGTGGGTGAAGAGCATGCTGTGATGTTATCGTGTGTGAAGAGCAGGCAGTGATGTTATCGTGTGTGAAGAGCAGGCAGTGATGTTATCGTGTGTGAAGAGCAGGCAGTGATGTTATCGTGTGCGAAGAGCAGGCAGTGATGTTATCGTGGGTGAAGAGCAGGCAGTGATGTTATCGTGGGTGAAGGGCATGCAGTGATGTTATCGTGTGTGACGAGCAGGCAGTGATGTTATCGTGGGTGAAGAGCAGGCAGTGATGTTATCGTGTGTGAAGAGCATGCAGTGATGTTATCGTGTGTGAGGAGCAGGCAGTGATGTTATCGTGTGTGAAGAGCTGGCAGTGATGTTATCGTGTGTGAGGAGCAGGCAGTAATGTTATCGTGTGTGAGGAGCAGGCAGTGATGTTATCGTGTGTGAGGAGCAGGCAGTGATGTTATCGTGTGTGAAGAGCTGGCAGTGATGTTATCGTGTGTGAGGAGCAGGCAGTGATGTTATCGTGTGTGAGGAGCAGGCAGTGATGTTATCGTGGGTGAAGAGCATGCAGTGATGTTATCGTGTGTGAAGAGCAGGCAGTGATGTCATCGTGTGTGAGGAGCAGGCAGTGATGTTATAGTGTGTGAAGAGCATGCAGTGATGTTATCGTGTGTGAGGAGCAGGCAGTGATGTTATCGTGGGTGAGGAGCAGGCAGTGATGTTATCGTGGATGAAGAGCATGCAGTGATGTCATCGTGTGTGAAGAGCAGGCAGTGATGTTATCGTGGGTGAAGAGCATGCAGTGATGTTATCGTGTGTGAAGAGCAGGCAGTGATGTCATCGTGTGTGAGGAGCAGGCAGTGATGTTATCGTGGGTGAAGAGCATGCAGTGATGTCATCGTGTGTGAGGAGCAGGCAGTGGTGTTATCGTGGGTGAAGAGCATGCAGTGATGTTATCGTGTGTGAAGAGCAGGCAGTGATGTCATCGTGTGTGAGGAGCAGGCAGTGATGTTATCGTGTGTGAAGAGCATGCAGTGATGTTATCGTGTGTGAGGAGCAGGCAGTGATGTTATCGTGGGTGAAGAGCTGGCAGTGATGTTATCGTGTGTGAGGAGCAGGCAGTGATGTTATCGTGGGTGAAGAGCATGCAGTGATGTCATCGTGTGTGAGGAGCAGGCAGTGGTGTTATCGTGGGTGAAGAGCATGCAGTGATGTTATCGTGTGTGAGGAGCAGGCAGTGATGTTATCGTGGGTGAAGAGCTGGCAGTGATGTTATCGTGTGTGAGGAGCAGGCAGTGATGTTATCGTGGGTGAAGAGCTGGCAGTGATGTTATCGTGTGTGAGGAGCAGGCAGTGATGTTATCGTGTGAAGAGCAGGCAGTGATGTTATCGTGTGTGAGGAGCAGGCAGTGATGTTATCGTGGGTGAAGAGCAGGCAGTGATGTTATCGTGTGTGAAGAGCAGGCAGTGATGTTATCGTGTGTGAGGAGCAGGCAGTGATGTTATCGTGGGTGAAGAGCATGCAGTGATGTTATCGTGTGTGAAGAGCAGGCAATGATGTTATCGTGTGTGAGGAGCAGGCAGTGAGATGCCCATGAGCAAGTACACCTCGTGTATTACATATGGCACTGTACGATCAGTTCGCACTGACTGGGTGCGGCCACGTGTGACTACAGCTGGTGATGCCCTGACATATTTCGTTGTATCTGACCTGTCTTCTACATGTTGTTTACTGGTAGTTAATGAAACTCATGCTCCATCGTAAAAGGTCAACATAAGGTAGCAATTGACCTGGTCATAGGCCGGGAGCCAGGTCCAGGTCTCAGGATGTTTTCTGCTAAGTTTTTTTCACTATCATTTCCTGTTAACCTATGCCGTGGGCCATCGCAAGTTTGTAATGACCACTTCCAACTCGGGGCCTTTTGCCCTCAGGGGGCCAATACCCCCTTTACGGGCCTAAAATTAGGTATATTCAAATATTGTGTCACCGTGACGTCAGAAATTGACATAGAAACACCATATTTGGCAGAAAGCATCTCTAGATAGTAGGGACGGCTACCGTGTATGATTTAGGGGCGTTCCGCAAACCAATTCCATAATTTGAGCCATTGCGTCCTAAAAATGATGAAAAATCGTCCTCCGCGTGACACGTTCATGTCAGAAATTTAAAATTACAAGCCTTTCGAAATGAACGATATAGATTCTTTTCCAAATAGAAAACTTCCCAAGGCCATAAGCTTCTATTTGGTACCAAGATGACATATGTATCTTGAAAATTGTGCCCGCTGTAGGTGAAAAGCCTAACGTACCCCCTAAATCACTGAAATCTCAGTTATCGGATGTCGGGTCTTCTAATGTGCTACTATCTTAAATTTTTGGACAATAACCTTAATCTTTAGGTTGATTTAATGTTTATCAGTATTGTTCAAGTTTACTGTGCATATTTGAATTCTATATAAGGTCAAGGTCAACGATAAAGGTTCAAGGTCAATTGATTTTACCCCCAAGCAGGGACTGTTTCGTTATATAATCAAGTATGCGTATGTGTGATTGAGAATGTAGTTAATAATGCGCGTATTGTAATATTCGTTTATCTGATAAAGCCAAATGATACGGAAAAGAGAGCCTTCGAATGATTTTCCATATACTATTTTATTGTACATTATACTACAGGTTTGCGTAAAAGCAGAAGAATGCAGGCAGAGTAATTACAGTTGTATGCAACCATGGTACGTATTTGAAAGGTGTTGGCAAAATATACTGTCTGGGTAGTGAATGGACCGAAGTGGCCTTGGAAGCGAAACTGATCACTACAGGATCAATGTCTGGGGTCATCGAAGGGAAGAGTTGGGATAGGGCTATGAACACACACAAGTATTTGGCGGGAAAATTGATGGATGTAGAGGTTTGAAATTGGTGGTGTATAAAATTTGAAAAACAAGCGGAAATATTGATTGATAAGTATTATTCTTGTGTTAAGGTTATTCATAAAGTGGTACTGGACATATATTGAGTAGTAGTTTTGGTTAAAGTTTGTTAGTTAACAGTACTTTTTGAACAGATTAGTATAGTGGGTGATAAAAGGGTAATCTAGGCTTCGACAAATTGTAAACAAGATTGAGCAAATCTCTTCATTTGATATAGTATATAAGAGATAAAGCAATAAGAGTAACAACTACATATGTAAGATAAAACTGTGAATAGGTATCATTGTTATTAAAAATAAACAAGCGTTTTAGTAGGAAACCCTTGTTTGTTTATATAGGTAGTGTCCAACGTTTCCGCTAGGGAACGGTACCAGTACAGACTAAACTTATTGTTCATGGTAGCATAGGTAGTAAGTTGTTTATAACATAAAGTGTGCTGCAGTTGCTGTACACAATAAACAAACAGTCTATCTAAAGACTAAGTTGGTTTAAACTAAGAGTTGATTTTGACAAATCGTAATATGGCACCTGGCAAGCGGCAAGTGAAGGCAAGGAGGCACTTGGTGTGTAACCACTGCCACAGCTTGGTGGATTTTGCCGTATCGGGGTGCGGAAAAACTTGGTCAGAGACAACGGAGGAAGGGTTTACGTTCCAATGTTTAGGGTGTTGGAAAGTGGACTGTCTGACAGCAGAGTTAGCTAGGCTAACGGATATTGTGAAGGGGATGCAGAGTGGAGGGAGGGTGATTGCAAGGACAACAAATGGAGAAAGAACAACAGGAAACATGACATGCAGGAAGGTGACAGGGGAGAAAGTGACAGTAGAGAAGGAGGGAGGGACAAGGGGACAGGAGATGAGAGAAGTAGATGCGACAGGAGGTAAGACGAATGGAAGAAAGGAAGTGAGAGGTGATGTGACCAAACGGAAGTCAATAACAAGGACGATGACAGGAAGAAAAGAGACCGGAAAGAAAGGAACAACAGAGAAAGCGGCAGGGGGAAAAGTCAGCAACCAGGGAGATGCAAAACGGAGGAGCTACTCTGAAGCAGTGATCGAGGGGCATTGAGAACAGAAAGGGTATTTATGGGAGACTCCATTTTGCGAAAGACAGACAGGACATTAAGCAAAGGAGAAGACGTTGTTGTTTGTTTTCCCGGGGGGCTAGGTTTAAAAAGCTGTCTGGGGTAGAGAACGTTTTGGGGGGGCAGGGAAAAAGGGGGGGTCTATATTAGTACATGTAGGGACGAACAATGCAGACAGGGATGGAACAACCAGGATAGTAAAGAGATACAGAAAGTTGGTAAAACACTGAAAAAGACGAGAGTTGAACAGATCATACTCTCAGGAATCTTGCCAGTGATGAGGGGAACAACATTTATAAATTGCAAGAGGATGGCAATTAACGGACTATTACAGCAGATTGTGAAGAAGAAGGAGTTGGATTTGTAGATTTGTGGGGATATTTTTTTGGGTTAAAGAAGAATGTTTATGAGAGATGGCCTCCATCTAAGGGGAAAAGGGCGAAACAGTGTTCTCCGGGGAACCTTCTTCGATCGATGAATAATGGAACAGGTTGCAATTTTTTTAAACTAGTTTCGCGGGGGGGATACACAGAGAAGCCAAATACTAGAGGCATAGATAAAGATGCAAAAAGACATCAGCAAAGAACAGCCTGGAAAGCCCTAGGGAATTTGGTTATAAATGTGTTTGTTTAAATGCAAGGAGCATAGTAAAAAAAAAGAAATGAACTAAACATTATGGTAGAAATTTTACCCTCATATAATAGGTATAACTGAATCTTGGGCCACACCCGATATATCAGATGCCGAATTAGGAATGACAGGGTATGTAATGTTTGGGAAAAGGATAGATTAGGAAAAAGGGGGGAGGCGGGGTTATTTTATATATTAAAGAATCCATCCAAGCTTATGAAATAAAATTAGAAAAAAAAGCAGAATGTGAAGAAGCTGTCTGGTGTAACATAGTTACAGGAAAGTCAACATTAACTGTTGGGTTAGTGTATCGGAGTCCAAACATAAGCATGGAAGAGAATGAAAAAATACATAACGCTATCAAAGAAGTGAGTAAACGGGACTGTATTATTATGGGGGATTTTAACCATGGGCATATACAGTGGACATCTCTACAGAGTACCGGGAGAGAGGATCAAGAGTTTTTAAATTTAGTACAAGATAGTTTCCTTTCTCAACATGTGTTAGAAGCAACCAGGGGCGAAAACGTGTTAGACATAGTAAACTCACAGAAGGAATTTGTTGATAATGTCAAGATATGTGAGCCACTGGGGAACCAAAAAGATACATTTTATCATCAAAGAAAAGGGGAGAACGGAATAGAAAAATAAGGTACAGGAAAAAATTTCCCCAAAGGAAGATATAAGGACATGGGGGGAATATTTAGCAAAGATAGACTGGAATAACCCCTGAAGAATAAGACAGCAACAGAATGCTGGAATTTTTTAAAAAGAGTGAAATTGACTGCGTCGTTGACAAATTTGTCCCCTTGAAAAAAAGGGGAAAGGGTCAAAGAAGAAACACTTATCGAAGGAAGCCATTAAAAAAAATCAAGTACAAGCAAATGATGGGGAAAGAGATATAGAAAACCGGAAGTGAAGAAGACTATAGCATTTATAAAGAAGCACTTAATCAAGCTACAGCTGAAATTAGAAATTCAAAGAGAAGCTACAAACAAAAAATAGCTTTTAATATAAAACATGACAGCAAGAGTTTTTATGCGTATGTTCGAAGTAAACAGAAAGTTAAAGGAAAAGGTCGGTCCTCTAGAAGGTAGTGATGGAAGCATAATAACAGAGGGATTCTTAATGGCAGAAAACATAAATAGTACTTTAGTTCGGTTTTTTACCAGGGAAGATATTAGTAAAATTACCAGTACTTGAGACTAAGTTCGAAGGGAGAGAGTTTGACTATTTGGGACAACTAATTGTAACCCCAACAATGGTAGCTATGAAAATAAGAGATATGAAGGATAAAAAATTTACCTGGAGTGGATGGGATTCCTCCCAAATTACTATTGGAAATTGTAGAACAAATCGGCATACCGCTTGCAACAGTGTTCAATTTGTCATTAGAGGGGGGAATAGTTCCGTTAGAATGGAAAGAAGCAAACATTATACCATTTTTTAAAAAAAGGTTCGAGAAACAAGTCAGAGAACTATAGACCAGTGAGTTTAACATCGGTGATTTGCAAACTATTAAAAAACTAATTAGAGATCACCTGGTTGATTTTCTTGTTAAAAATAAATTGATAAACCCATCTCAACAGGGGTTTTTTTAAAAAGGAGGTCATGCTTAACAAAATTTATTTTTTTTGGAAGATGTCACAAAGTGGCTAGATGAGGGATCACCAGTAGATAAAATCTACTTAGTTTTTAAAAAAAGCCTTTGAAAAAATTGCCACACCAAAGACTACTACTTAAACTAAAGGCCCATGGCATAGGAAATGGAATGATCAACTGGATAGAAAAATGGCTTATTGATAGAAGACAAAGAGTAGTAGTTGATGGGGGGTTTCAAACTGGAAAGCGGTTTTGAGTGGAGTACCGCAGGGATCAGTACTGGGACCTATTTTATTCTTAATATATATCAATGATTTGGATGATGACATAACAAGCAAGGTTTTTGAAATTTGCGGACGACACAAAAGTGTTTAGGAAAATTAAAAGTGATGCAGATAGACAGCATTTACAAGATGATCTTAATAAGTTGATAGAAAAGGGCTGAGAAGTGGCAAATGCTGTTTAATTTTTTGGGAAAATGTAAGTGCCTTCACACAGGACATGGGAATGAAAATGCACAATATACAATGGGTGATACTGTACTAAATACTACCTTAAAGGAAAAGGACTTGGGGGTTTAAATATTAGTGCTGACATGAAGGTATCAGAGCAGTTGGAATTGCAGCAGCGAAGGGGAAAACCCAAAATTTTTGGATTAATTAGGCGAAATATAGTGTACAAAGAAAAAGAACTTTAAAACCGCTGTATAAAACAATAGTTAGGCCTCACTTAGAATATTGTATACAAGCATGGAGGCCATATCGCAAGAAGGATATTGATATGCTAGAAAGAGTACAAAGGAGAGCAACCAAAATTATACCCAAAAATCAGGAATATTAGTTATGAAATGCGTCTAAAAAAAATGTGGTTTAACAACATAGAAACCAGAAGATTGAGGGGAGATCAGATTGAGGTGTTTAAAATATTGAATGGATATGAAAATATTGACAGAAATATTTTTTTACAGTCAAGGAAAGAAGGACTAGAGGACATGGAGTTACATTAGCAAAGAAGCAGTGTAGACTAGATATTAGAAAAATTTTCACAAAGAACAGCAAACGAATGGAACAGATTATCAGCTGATTTGTGTAGGTGCTAGTAGTGTTAATATATTTAAAAATAAAATCGACATATACCTAAGAAGGGCGGGGTATACTTGGGTAAAAAATTTGGACTCTCGATAAGCCAAATGGCTTCCTAGTCCACCTGCCATCTAGAGTTGAATCTCTAGGTGGCAATCTTGTTAAATCTTGTTAAATCCATGCTAGAGGCCCTTGAGAGACTCCGTTACGACAAATACATTGGAACTCATGAACCACTCTCTCCTCAAGGCACTGCCTCTCTCGAGAAACTGAGCCCGAGAGAGTCTTCTCTCGCAGAAGTTCTGTCCTCAGCCGATGTGACTGGTCATATAGCCAAATACAAGAAGTTCAGAGAAACAGTGAGAAATGGAGAATTGGGAGAAACTGGGCACTTCTGGCTCGAATACATGGATTGCATCTGGCTGGTCTTGTCATAAGCCGCATGCCAGACCTATTTTCTGCGCAAATCAGCAGAATTACGCTCGATTTCTCACATATTATGGCCATTTTCTAGAACACATTGAGGAAACGCACCCTGGTTCAGAGAAACTACTACGTGCTGGGGCTATCAGTGTTTCCAGATCGCAGACTCCAGGCAACCGCTGCCACACTGACAAAACAATAGAAGAGACAGCTATGAAGTGGCTCAAGTCTAAATCAGGTTCTGGTATAAACCAGCGGTATCACCAGTAATTATGAAGCGAGTCAATGTCACATTTTGACTGCGCATGCCAAGGGAGAGTTTGTGGAGGCTATGTGGAATATGGTTGATCGGACATGCAGTCATACAGAGAGGCAGCAAAGAGACCTAAGACCACGTGACATCTCTCGGTCCGAGGATCCGGTAAAGCGAACGGTCGAAGCTTTTCAAAGCTTTGTCAACCCATTTCATCTTGAGATTTCTCATCCACTGACCAGCTTGTCTTCAGGAGCAGCTATGCCAGAAGAAGTACGTCATGATGTGCTGAACGCTCTTAAAAATAGTAAAGCACAAAAAGAAGTATTCATCCGGGATCGACTTCTCACAAAGACAGTCACGGTTTTTGACCCTATCAAAAGGAACAAGTTCAAGATGATGGCTTCCACCGCACCTGAAAAAAGCTTATCGCATCGAATCAGAAGGTGATCCAGTACAAGGCCACAAGTGGGTTCATCTTTCAGATTTTCGTCAAGTCGCAAGTCCTAGGGCTGCAAGTAAGCATCTCAGATCTGATGACCAATCCCCCCACTCTGACGCCATATTCAATGGCGACGATCGATGGGTTCTTTGCGAAAACCAACAAAGCGCTGCAGAGAGTTTGACGTAGACGCTTTATGATGATCACATTATCAATGGCATCGAGGAATTTACGTGTCGCTTGTATGGGGTTGGACCGCGAGTGAAGCAAGTTGATGTGGCTAGAGAGATCAAGATCAAGAACATATGTGGTTCAAACGTCGACCTTCGGCCTGGTCTCTCCATTGATCTCTCCACATTTCCGCCATGCAGACGGGTTCTCGCCCAGCACATCAAGAGAGTCAATTTCCAAGTCTGTATCTGGCGCAGGGCTCTCGATAATTTTCCAGAAATACCGTCCCCTCTTGACCATGGTTATATTGTCACAGAAGCGGGAAAACAGGAACCACTTTGGTTCGAGGGGGACATCATTCCGATGGTTCTAGTTGATATCTTAGAAGAGAATGGAAATGACGAAGAAATCACATATGAAATCCACACTGTTGGTGATTATGACGAGGACGAGAACGATGAGTACGATGACAATTAATCATCATCACTTCTTCTACATCTGGATTTGAAGTGACATGGATGTACTCTGTTACTGAGTATCTGCATCTAAACGCAGATTGCTCTCTTAGTTGGTTTTTGTCGAATGTCTTTTCAAGCCTTTCAGTTGCATTTTTAGACTACTTTATATGTGTTTGATAAGATATCTTTTTGTAGTTTTTTGTATAGTTGGTAGTATTTTGTCAATCCAGATGTGCATGGCTTCAAAACGAGGTACTACATGCCACATGGCCACCCATAGCTTGATTTCTGCGCCCACGCAGTCCCTCAAATATGCACAGTAAACTTGAACAACACTGATAAACATTAAACCAACCTAAAGATCAAGGTTATTGTCAAAAATGTAAAGATGGTAGCACATTAGAAGACCCGACATCCGATAATTGAAATGTCAGTGATTTAGGGGGTACGTTAGGCTTTTGACCCACAGCGGGCACAATTTTCAAGATAGAGAGGTCATCTTGGTACCAAATAGAACGTTATGGCCTTGGGAAGTTTTCTATTTGGAAAAGAGTCTATGTTATTCATTTCGAAAGGCTTGTAAATATTAATTTCTGACATGAATGTGTCACGCGGAGGACGATTTTTCATCATTTGTCGGACGCAATGGCTCAAATTATGGAATTTGTTTGTGGAAAGCCCCTACATCATACACAGTAGCCTTCCCTACTATCTAGAGATGCTTTCTGCCGAATATGGTGTTTCTATGTCTATTTCTGACGCCACCGTGACACAATATTTGAATATACCAAATTTTAGGTCCGAAAAGGTTTTTTTTTGGCCCCCTGAGGGCAAAAGGCCCCGAGTTGGGAGTGGTCATTACAAACTTGCGATGGCCCACGGCATAGGTTAACAGGAAATGATAGTGAAAAAAACTTAGCAGAAAACATCCTGAGACCTGGACCTGGCTCCCGGCCTATCAATGGTGACCGTGCTTTCTGGGTACAGCTGGTCTGGTTTGCAATAAAATCAACAACATTTTCCCTGTCATCTGTTTTCTTCGGAAAGAAGGGGGTTCTTATTGTATCCAGTTGTTTAACGATTATAAATCGGTTCCGATAATATAATTATTATACTTTCACTAGTATAATGTCATATGTTAATTATAAAAGGTTGAATTATAGTAGGTGTTGGTTATCATTAGACCTCTTTGACGAGATCACTTGATGTCGATACATACATACATACATACATACATACATACATACATACATACATACATACATACATACATACATACATACATACATACATACATACATACATACATACTTACATACATACATACATACATACATACATACATACATACATACATACATACATACATACATACATACATTTATGCATACATACTTACTTACATACATACATACATACATACATACATACATACATACATACATACATACATACATACATACATACATACATACATACATACATACATACATACATACATACATACATACATACATACATACATACATACATACATACATACGTGCATGCATACCACGCACGCATGCACGCACGCACGCACCCTCGCAAGCATGCATGGATGCTTGCACACACACACACACACACACACACACACACACACACACACACACACACACACACACACACACACGCACGCACGCACGCACACACACACACACACACATACATACATACATACATACATACTTACATACATACATACATACATACATACATACATACATTTATCATACATACTTACATATATACATACATACATACATACATACATACATACATACATACATACATACACATACATACATACATACATACATACATACATACATACATACATACATGCATACCACGCACGCATGCACGCACGCACCCTCGCAAGCATGCATGGATGCTTGACAACACACACACACACACACACACACACACACACACACACACACACACACACACACACACACACACACACACACACACACACACACACATACACACATATATAATATATATATACATACATACATACATACATACATACATACATACATACATACATACATACATACATACATACATACATACATACATACATACATACATACATACATACACACGCAATTACGTATACACACATACATACACATAAATTTAAAATATTGTCGAATTCGCCCGAGATAGAATCAAAATTACTTAATGCGATTATAATAATACTTTCGACCAGTCAGTATTAATACCGTTGATTTCGATGAAACATCTAGGGCAGGAGACACACACTTGATTGACATCTGTCATCATCACTGCCCTGAATCGGCCACGGCTTGGCGAAGTTATCGCCAGTGCTGCCGTATCGCCGCTGTCTCATGAACGCAAATAGCTGTAATGGCGAATTTCTGTATCACGCGTAATGGCGAAGCATCACGCAGCAGTTACCTGACCACGCTACACTCCCTTAGCGGAGCTAGTGTCGAGGTCAAGGGAACGTAATTGCAAAGATGCATGCAGCCATAACGCGGCGTTAGAACACTGCGCTGGGATCGTAGTTCGAAGAAATGTCGGCCTTTCTGAGACGTATAGAGTGCAATTGACCTTAAGCAAAACCACAGGTGTTGTGGTGGTCCGCCGATCCCCCCCTCCAGCAATGATACCCCCACCTCGACCAATGAATCTACTCAATCTACTACAATGGCGTGCATTTAGCGGGTCTTTTTTATAAGTCGTTCTCACAAATTCGAGAAAATATTACAACTGAGTACCATGCAACTGATCCAAGACACCTCATGGAAGTGCATCACTGTTTACTAAGCAGTAGTGCATTGGACAGTACCTATAGGTTTGGATTATCGACTAAGAGAACCCGGGTTCGAAACTTGTGTTGTTTTTTACAATCTCCAGTTCACTCAGCTCTATGAACGAGTACCTAGACAGGTGTCCGTCCGTCCGTCCGTCCGTCCGTCCGTCCGTCCGTCCGTCCGTCCGTCCGTCCGTCCGTCCGTCCGTCCGTCCGTCCGTCCGTCCGTCCGTCCGTCCGTCCGTCCGTCCGTCCGTCCGTCCGTCCGTCCGTCCGTCCGTCCGTCCGTCCTTTCCGTCCGTCCGTCCGTCCGTCCGTCCGTCCGTCCGTCCGTCCGTCCGTCCGTCCGTCCGTCCGTCCGTCCGTCCGTCCGTCCGTCCGTCCGTCCGTCCGTCCGTCCGTCCGTCCGTCCGTGTCCGTCGTCCTGTCTCGTCTCGTCTCGTCCGTCTCCGTCCGTCCGTCCGTCCGTCGTCCGCTCCGTCCGTCCGTCCGTCCGTCCGTCCGTCCGTCCGTCTCGTCCGTCCGTCCGTCCGTCCGTCGTCGTCCGTCCGTCCGTCCGTCCGTCCGTCCGTCCGTCCGTCCGTCCGTCGTCCGTCCGTCCGTCCGTCCGTCCGTCCGTCCGTCCGTCCGTCCGTCCGTCCGTCCGTCCGTCCGTCCGTCCGTCCGTCCGTCCGTCCGTCCGTCCGTCCGTCCGTCCGTCCGTCCGTCCGTCCGTCCGTCCGTCCGTCCGTCCGCACTCCCTGTCTCTTCCACATTCTTTCTGGATTAGTGCTAAATCACAACCGCTAATCATTTTAGTAGTCGCTTGTTTTATGCAAATGAACAAAGGCTTTATATGTTGCTGCCAGTATATAGAGTAGTAATCGTATACAAAGTAGGCCTTCGAGACGTTACACTACTGGAGTAGTAGACGTGAGCCGAGTGTAATTGAAGCCGAGTGTCTTGACGGAGACTGCCTGTCTTTAGTGATGACCTGTACACATACGTCGGGATGCGAGTGTACGCTTGTTGGGGTGCGTCGTGTAATGTCAGCAACAAAACCTGCCACCGTAAACAACTCCACGAAACAATATATAATTTGTCCATAATTTTTTTTCAGCAATGCAACCTACTAATAGCTTCATTTATAATCGTAACACAGTATCAACATATAGCTATTACAGTAATACATCCTGCGATTATAACTGACCTTGTTTGTTGTGGCATGGAGTGTGACGTCCGTAACGCCGCGTGACGTCCGTGACACCCGTCAGTTGACGTGCGGACTGTAGGAAGTACGAAGTACGACTCCGACAGATCCAGCGACCCGAGTACGCCGACCTCGTCGTTATAAGCCTATCCTGCTTCGGAGCTAAATATACGACCTGCTGCTCGCGGCTGCGTATACCCGCGGATTCCGAGAAGACCAGTGAAGTGTTAAGACGAATTCTACCGGCACTAGATTGGCGCCGGACGCTGGGTCTCCACTGACCACAGCTACGTATCCGACAGCGAGTCGTCTGTCGGCGTCAATCACCCGCTGATGGACGGCTTCATCGGAGTTGGACTCGCATCTCACCCGCCTGGAAGCGTTGACGCCTGATCCGCACCTCCCCCGTTCTCTCGGTTGTGTATCGCGTGCAGTCGTCGCCTAGCTGGGCTGGCGACGACTTGACGTGCAGCAACTGAATAAGAAGAGGCAACAGACTAAACAGACGACAGGATCTGTGAAATAACATACACGGCGACGAAACTGTGATGCGTAAACATCTGTCTATAGGTCACATCAAACGCAGGGCGTAAACATTCTATTGGCGTTTCTGTCGTTCACAAGACGGTTATTCGTCAAACCAACGGAAGCGGAAGCCCAGTTGCTCCCTGGAGACGTGCATTGACAATCCACCACGGCTTCAATTTCATGACAATTTTTTCCACGTCTCTTGCATTCTTTTTTTGCAATTTAACGATTTTTCTACAAGAGCTTGCCAAGACACACCAGTGTCGGGTAAATATACAAACGAACAACGGCGCTTTATTGAGTAAATCCAAGTATAAATGTTAAGATGTGTGTATGTGTGTATATATAATTATGTATATGTGTGTATGTTTGTGTGTGTGTGTGTGTGTGTGTGTGTGTGTGTGTGTTGTTGTACGTGTACGTGTACGTGTACGTGTACGTGTACGTGTACGTGTACGTGTACGTGTACGTATACGTATACGCATGTATGTATGTATGTATGTATGTATGTATGTATGTATGTATGTATGTATGTATGTATGTATGTATGTATGTATGTATGTATGTATGTATGTATGTATGTATGTATGTATGTATGTATGTATGTATGTATGTATGTATGTATGTATGTATGTATGTATGTATGTATGTATGATGCATGCATGCATGTATGTATGTATGTATGTATGTATGTATGTATGTATGTTATGTCATGTATGTATGTATGTATGATGATGTATGTATGTATGTATGTTGTATGTATTTGTATGTATATATGTGTGTGTAGTGTATGAGTGTATGCTGCATGTATGTATGCATGTATGTAACACTACACATATATGTATTCATGTATGTAAATGTAGTATGTATGATATGTATGTATGTATGTATGTATTATGTGTATGTATGTATAGATGTATGTGTATGATGTATGTTGTATATTGTATTGTTGTATTATTGTATGTATGTATGTATGTATGTATGTATGTATGTATGTATGTATGTATGTATGTATGTATGCATGCATGCATGTATATATGTAAGTAAGTATGTATGTATGTATGTGTGTATGTGTATACATTATGTGTGTGTATGTGCAGTATGTGTGTTCAGTACATGTGTGTAATGTGTTTGTATGCGTATATATGTGTGTGCGTGTGTGTATGAGTGTATGCGTGGCTATGTATGTATGCATGTGGGAGGCGTACACACTACACATACATACTGTATTCACTGTGTGTAAATGTGTGTGTTTGTGTGTGTGTGTGTGCGTGCGTGTGTGCGTGCGTGCGTGCATGCGTGCGTCCGTCCGTGCATGCAGGCGTGTGTAAGAAAACTATATAAATGCTCCTATAAATCAAAGCCCAATATATGCTAAAAGAAAACAAAAAGGAAAATATACAAGAGCAAATCCAATGTCAAATCATCTCCGATTTTCTCTTGCTTAATGCTGACAGTCATTGTAAGTACTGGAATGCCCCGTGCTACTTATGTTCCAATACGTATGCATTGTGAGATCGAGTTTTCGACCACACGCAAGTCGTTTCAGTCCGGTGAATTCCGTGCTGCGGTGCAGCATAGATCATGTTCGCCTCAATGCGTGTACCATCGGTGCTAGTTCATGTATATAAGGACATCAGTTCCGCAGTAACGAAAAGAGAGAAGGGCAAGACAAAGGACTTCCCCAGGAGATATAAAACTCGACTTCCGACTTATGGGCAGTAACTGATGTGAACAGCAGCAAGCACAAAGATGAATGTTTTCATTACTCCACCGATAAAAAAAACACTTAAGTGTTGGTCTGCTCTACACGTGTGTGTGTGTGCGTGCGTGTGTGCGTGCGTGCGCGCAATATTTGTAACCGAAATAGACTTTTTTAAAGAAATAAAAGCAAACAAAAAGGCAGTTTAGGTACATGCATCCAAGAGTTACTAAAATCTAAATATCGATTAATAAGTTCCGACAATAAGAACTAGTAAACTGGTGAGTTTATAAGAACAACGTTGTTGAAGACACTTCATGCATTTACACTGCACGGGCCGGAGATTGGCTCATTTGGGCTACACGAAGTAACCTGGGTAAACATGTCTTCATCGACATAGCACAAAATAAAAATTAACCTAACATTAACAAGAATAACTGTGTGATACGTCCATTCCATAACATGTGGAGTTCCGCAAGGTTCACTTTTGGGATCTTTACTCTTTCTTATTTACACAAATGATCTGGCTACTCTATCTGACACAATGCTTACAATTATGTTTGATGATGACACAAGTATCTTTATACAAGACAACAATATACATGAAATGAAAATTGCTATGAACTCTGAGATAAAAATGCTATCCATATGGCTTAAAATCAATAAACGTTTTCTACATATAAAAACAAACTCATACAATGACTTTTAGTAAAACGAAGAGTAGAGAGAGAGAGAGAGAGAGAGAGAGAGAGAGAGAGAGAGAGAGAGAGAGAGAGAGAGAGAGAGAGAGAGAGAGAGAGAGAGAGAGAGAGAGAGAGAGAGAGAGAGAGAGAGAGAGAGAGAGAGAGAGAGAGAGAGAGAGAGAGAGAGAGAGAGAGAGAGAGAGAGAGAGAGAGAGAGAGAGAGAGAGAGAGAGAGAGAGAGAGAGAGAGAGAGAGAGAGAGAGAGAGAGAGAGAGAGAGAGAGAGAGAGAGAGAGAGAGAGAGAGAGAGAGAGAGAGAGAGAGAGAGAGAGAGAGAGAGAGAGAGAGAGAGAGAGAGAGAGAGAGAGAGAGAGAGAGAGAGAGAGAGAGAGAGAGAGAGAGAGAGAGAGAGAGAGAGAGAGGGATAATAACATTTATATAGACTACATACAATTGACACTGTAAAAAAGAAAACATTTATGGGTATACTTATAAATAACACATTGAAATGGAGCGCTCACATAAAATATATCATTAGTAAAATATCTAAGAATATTGGCGTAATAAAAAAGTGAAGAACAAATTAGAAAAAAGACTTCTTTAAATCCAGATTATAATGCTTATCTACCTATTACGTCTGTAACATTGTTTGGGAAAGGGACCCTAATATATATCTAGATAAATCATACATATTGCAAAAGAGAACTTAGCGCATAATTAGTCATGTAAGATTTTTTTATCACACAGAGCTTTCATTTACATCACTGCAGATAATGCATATCTACCAGGTAAATATACATGTGCTGTATTTAATGTTCAAGCATAATAAATGTGTTACCTGCCTTATTTAATGACGTATTTCTAGCAATTTTCATTCCATGTATATTGTTGCCATGTAGAAAGATACTTGTGTCATCAGTAAACATAGGCCTAATTGTTTATGGTGTAATGTATATTTGCAATATATTTCCAACATAATTATTCCTGAACATAATATTATGTAACAATATTATGTAACAATAAAGTTATTAGTATTAGTATTTTATGGCACAGGCAAGACACAATTACAATGCATAAATCTGCATTCCAACTACAATGCAAACAAACACATTTTGCAATGTATTCCTCTGTTTATATTTTGAACGATGTGCTCTCCTCACTTCCGTGTTCGCAGCCGCGAAAACAAACTGGCGATGTCTCCTCTAACTCTTCGCATTTGCCTTTGCTGAACTGAGGGTATAAATATCTAACTGTCAAAGAAGTAAGATAGTTTCTGTAATACTAGCCCAGTTAACCGACAATGCCTGGGAGAAGGCATTACATTGTTTCAGCAATTCCCAGAAGTAGATCGTATTGTCAATACGTACGGCATAATAAAAAATGATAATAATGTCTATGCCACTATGCCACATAAAATGCTTTGGTGCAAAACCTTTCTAAAAGCAAACGTTCACACTTTATTTGGTATATTTGCGTTGCATAAGCCTAAATAAATTAGGATGGTATATTTCAAGGATTGTGTGATTATCAAATTCAATATGATTTATTTTTTCTATCATATTATTATTATTTTCATACATATCCTTAACCCGGTGTTCCATTTATACATTTCTAGGGGTACGGATTTCAAATATTTTATCGTTGACTTTGTCCAATATTTTAAAAGATGACGGCCATTAAGATTAATGAATAATAACTTATGAACTATGCAACCCAGAGCTGCAGAGTCGGTGTCATAAGACACTTAAATGTAATTAAATGATTTGAATTTGACCCAAGTCGACCTTCACATATGCCACTTAATTAAATGGCGGCCATAACAATTAATTTGGTCCATACCCTAATAATACGTAAATCTGACGCGTTATGTTTCTGTCAATAGGTAAGTTTTCCGGAATATCGATTTCAAATATGTTATTTTTGGACTTGTCCGACATTCAAATCCGCCGTTTTAACGATGGCGGCCGTTAACACTAATGTCCAAACTAAATAATGTATTATGTGTGCATCGTAAATCCGCTTTTAAGTTTTTAGGTATTCAGTGTTCTACCTTTCAGGCATCCTCTCTTCAACCATTCCTAACAAACTTGCTAAACCTTCGGCAATGGTGTCCACGAGGGAGTCCAACTATTACCGTGATCTATCCCACTGGAATTACAATGTCTGACAGCAGATGTAGCAAGTTTGTTGTTCCCCGTCTGTAACTTCTTTGATGAGCTGTGTGTTTGGTGTGATGAATATCACTTCTTCTTTCATTAACCTTTGCGACCGATCGTGGTCTGATTCGCCATTCTGTTGTGTATCCCGCTCTACAATATCGGTGTCTGACCAAGTCTGCTGTGTCTGCTTCGCGAATGCGTCCAGCGGCTGGTCAATGATGACGAACACGGCCAGGATTCCAAATGTGACGGTAGTAGAAATGCGTCATCGTAGAAAAGCGTAAGCAATGCGGACAAACGTGGTCTGTCTTATGACCTTCCACATACACATTAAAATATTCGCATGGTACGCAGCCCAAAACATCGACATCTGTATCATCATTTCAAATATGTGGAATCGTTCCAGGATTTCTAGTCACTTCTTGCTCCAATACAGGTAATCCGGCCTTCTTCGTGTTGTCGTCGAATTTTTGTTGGTGTTCTGTTTAGCAGTATTTTGGACAATGGTAAGACGTATGTCTGTGATAAGGGTAATTCGGCAGCTGTAGAAAATCGCGAGCAACAATGGGTTTTGCTGAAGATATTGAGGCGCCGTTAGCTAATATCAATCCACCGCCACAACTATGCTTGAAGGACAATCCGAAAGACGAATGGACAACGTTTAAACGTTTGTTTAATAACTACGCCGTGGTGGTGATACAGTGGTGGTTACGTTGTACGCACATGTAAATTATGTGGACGAACTCACCCGCAGAAGAAAGACTGATGCACGGCATGGCTGAGAGCGTGTAGAAGATGCGGGGGAAGAAACCACTTCTCAAACTGCTGCAAGATGGGAAAGAAGAAGGTGCATGTTATCAGTGGCGTAGCCAGAGGGTGGCCAGGGAGGTCATAGCCCCCAATCCCAGAAAATGTTGACCATTTGATACTTCATTTCGTAAATACAATCATCTAATATCATCCCATGTTAATATGTTCTATAATAGCGCACATTTGAAGCCGAAAATACGTTGCCGTTGACAAAATCAAACTGTTTGTTGCTCATTCCATGTGTACACCACAGTATCACGTGACCTCTGCGCTTGTGGCTGACACAAATCTGAGCACTATTTTGTGTATCAAAATGTTTCTAAAGCGAAATATATGTAAAACATAAATATGCCTGGGAATAATGAATTATCATCATTTGGGCTATGGTTAGTATGACCTATCCAGTGTAGGCAAATAAACACTTATAGCGACATCAAGGTGGGTCCAGATTATACTCAAGTGCCGAAATATGTTATCATTCAAATTGGTTTCAGTTACTCAATGTGCTGTCGTAGACGACCAGAATCCAAGTGGCTGGAGCCCCGCTGTGACATGGCAACGACAACGTCATCATTCTCAATGCGAGTGATGGCTGTTAATATATCAACACAGTAATGCAAAATGATAGTTGTGTGACTAAGGTCAAACTACACGTTGTAACAGAAGCAATTTATTTGCCAGTAGTCAATTTACTACTGCGTATTTGGAACTTCCTGTCAATAATTTAGAAATGTTAATAAGCAGCAACACTATACACACATTGTGAAATGTTTGGTTGAACGTGAGCACCTCATCATCTACGTTAAAGTACACATGTTTAATTATTGTTTCATCAGAATACGTGACTAAGTGTTGATATTTGTCATGTTTCTTGTCTGCAGGTTTGGGAGATATCGTGAGGAATAAGGTGGCTACCTAAAGCCGGCCACCATATTCCTCATGCTACCTCCCTAAACCTGCAAAAATATCAACAGTTAGTCACTTACTCTTATAGGCATGACCCCCGTTGGGTTCCTATTTCTAGATCGTAGTATTGTGCTATTTTTCTCTTTGTTTCTTACTTTGACGTTTGCAATTGTTTACAGCATTCGCCAGAGTTCAATTAACTGAGTACTCTGCCAAGGCAACCTTTCTATGTTGGCACTGAGGGTGGTCACTGCCAGGTGCTTGTCGTCCTCGGTGGTTCGTTTACGTCCCAAATTGAGACGGGACCGACATTAACGCGATTCTCCAATTCACGAGAGATACACAGTCCCCATTGTTCAATGTTATGAGCTAGCTTCTATGAATATTTGTGTAGAGCTGACAAATACATTGGTTATGTGTGTGTGTGTGTGTGTGTGTGTGTGTGTGTGTGTGTGTGTGTGTGTGTGTGTGTGTGTGTGTGTGTGTGTGTGTGTGTGTGTGTGTGTGTGTGTGTGTGTGTGTGTGTGTGTGTGTGTGTGTGTGTGTGTGTGTGTGTGTGTGTGTGTGTGTGTGTGTGTGTGTGTGTGTGTGTGTGTGTGTGTGTGTGTGTGTGTGTGTGTGTGTGTGTGTGTGTGTGTGTGTGTGTGTGTGTGTGTGTGTGTGTGTGTGTGTGTGTGTGTGTGTGTGTGTGTGTGTGTGTGTGTGTGGTGTGTGTGTGTGTGTGTGTGTGTGTGTGTGTGTGTGTGTGTGTGTGTGTGTGTGTGTGTGTGTGTGTGTGTGTGTGTGTGTGTGTGTGTGTGTGTGTGTGTGTGTGTGTGTGTGTGTGTGTGTGTGTGTGTGTGTGTGTGTGTGTGTGTACGTAGTTTGTCTGGATGCCAGATGGCCCCCTCCAATGCAAAATCCTGGCTACGCCACTGCATAAGGTGGACAAGGTGGAGAATGATAGCTGTATTGTGCTCTTGATTTCTCTCGCACTGGGTCTCTTGATTGGATCTGTAATGGGCTTTGTTTGGTTGTCAAGGCGCTCGTTGATGTAGGTTTCATACTGCTCTTGTCCGATAGATTTGATCTGACGCAACGTGTTGACTACAGTTGGATATTCGCGTGATTTGTTGTTCAAAGAGACAAAACATAGGGTATGATATTTGGCCTCTTGTGTGATCATATCCCCAGTATATTATCTTAGTCATGCAACTAACCCTGTCGAAACCCATGCTATGATCAGTGACTGTCTTGTAACCTACCCCCTCTGCTTCACCTTTTGAATAAGGAGGGCAGCGAAGCACCTCCGGTGTGTCCTCCTGACACAGAACGGATTTGTTCCAATTTATCGTCAGACATTGTACATTGGATGTCACGAGGCCAGGCTGATCCACCACTTTATATACCTTGGCCATTCAGATATTATAACAATTACATTCTTCTGGCTGAAAGGCTGTCACAACTCTACGCATTACGTACACTACTCTACGCATTACGTACACTACTCTACGCATTACGTACACTACATCCTGAAGATATTTATTTGGGTTATTGTTAATGAACTCGGCATTTGTATAATCTACCAGAACACATATTCAAAACGAAGATCATGTGACATCCTCGTAGCCACATGATCAGCTGTTAAATCTGCTATCCTATCAATCTAGAATATCATAATTTTAATGTGTTACTATCCACCATAATTATTGGAACTAGTGGGACAACATTTAAGGCCAGAATTCGTTTTAACGGCCATCATTTTATAAAATTACGTATACGAAGGTCGACGAAAGTCAAATGCAACATATTTCACAACATTGAAACTGGCTGTCCACCTACCCATCTTGTGACAACAACATTAGCGCTCTAGGTGACGCAGTTCACGATATACAGGAACATTAGTTTTGGCGGCCGCCATCCTTAAAAATGGCTGACGTAAAAGTAGGAGAAGGTCAATCGTAACATACGTGAGATCACTGCCTATGTTTCTGGTTCCACGGTGACTGCTCTACGTTGCACAGGTCTTTAGATACGAGGAAATAGATTTTCGGCGGCCATCTTGTAAATGGCTGCCAACGCCTTCCAGGGCGAAATCTGAGATGTCCGTGTATTTATGTACTCTAAGTGTGTGCCAAATTTCTTGTATCATGAAACGGACATATCAGCTGGGCTAACATATTTTTAACAGGTGTCTTGACTTTCACATTTTAACGAAGCTTAACCTGGTAAAAAAAATGCATTTGGCCTACGTATATTTAAACTTTTATGTAAAGCTAATATGTAGTGGCATGGGACGTATAATGTGACATACGCATTCATGAAAAACGTCGCGTCCGTGACGAAAAAAAAACAGTAGTTTTATATCTGCTCGGTATAACAGAGATAATAGCTTCAGCATGAGTAACTTGCGTATATTAAATAATTATGATTTTTTTATTTTACTCATTTGAAATGTATCGATAACTGTTAATGGAATATTGATGATCAAAATGTTTTTGATTTAAAGCCATGAATCTTATTTATAAAAACATTCTCTGTGAATTAAAAATAAATGATAAATGCCAATACTATTGAAAACATGCAATGTATGCCAAGCAGAATAGTTAAGAAAGGAGTGTACACTGTAACACAAAACATATTAAACGGTTGTTTTATGTGGTCATGGCAAACATCACGGACGTTATGTTGCTTTTGGGTGTCATCTTTCAAACACATCTAACCATAACTGGGGAACTAATCAACATAACGCACTAGAAGTTTGATTTTAACATCACATTTTTTCTGCAATTGGTCCAATGTTAAAAAACTGTATGTATGTATATATATATATATATTGTAAAAAGGGCTAATATATGTACATATATATAATATATATATATATGTATATATATGATATAATCATATATATATACACATATAAACATATATGCATAGATATATTAGCCTTTTTACAACGTTTTACATATAATTTATAATGACAAAATGATATAATGGGAAAATAATGGCATTTTAATGTAGCAATACAGATCTACATGTTAAACAATATATATATATATATATATATATATATATATATATTATTATATATATATGGATACTGTAATAAACTAAATATAATATATAAATACTTGATAACCATAAGGCGTACAAGAAATAATTCTGAAAAATACACACACTCACTACATGAAAAATCGTAGTACATTAGTATATGCTGACGATAGGTTGTAATATGGCACTACAGATACTTCAGAACATACACTCTCACACAAACTGACAGATATGGCATGATCTGATACAGGCACATGTAAATGTGTTCGAACACACACAAGATATGTCAAATAACAAATTATGGACATTAATAATAACTTCTAATAACTACTTGACATCAAGCCACGAAGCATTAAGGAAAGGCATGGCATCCTTATTTCTAGTATGATGACATCATCTGAAGATCACCATTGGATTAGTTCACGCAGAAGAAGGCCCTCTAGGAAGGCAGAGAATATAAAAAACATCATGTAGCTATTTCTGAATAACTACTGACTTTGTAGACAATCGTGCTCCCTGAAATAAAAATGTCGTCTTCAGTAGACATGAAAAAAACTTGTGAAATAGATCCATATTTGCTGTAGCTTCCAGTCACTTATTTATTTCATGCTGTGCAACCAGATTGTTGGACAAGTAAATTTTATGGATTTTTTGCAAACTAGCTGCTATCGATGTCTATCTTCTGTTGGTAGTTTGACAAAGTACACATATCCTTATGGTTGAATGCTGTAGCATCACAGATTGCCAACCTGGAGTCATCATACTATTGTATACAGAGCCATAATTTCTTGAAATATAATCTACAACAGCTTGTTCTATGTCGATGACATTATCAAACTAAGTCATATACTTTCAAATGTCCTCTCTGGATACAAAAATGTCTTAACATCATTCCAAAGAACACTACAAGCATGTCCTCAAATCAAGCTTAAGAATATTGACCAAACATGCACTATGACTAAAAGACTATTCAAAACAGGGCATTAAGACGTCCTTTCTAAACTGTCTAATTCAATTTCGAAGACCTGTTCCAGAGCTGATGCAGTCACTGATCTTAAAAAATAGCCGCATGTCTCCAGAAACCTGTTGGCCTGCACATGTGCATTTGTGTGCATGTTCATGCATGCATGCATATGCATGAGTGTTCCTACTAGTCAGATACACATAAACAGATGTAATCAATAGAAGACAACTTATGTGCACAGAGTCATTTATAATTTTCAGATTGTCTACAGATCACAGGTGGATGGCCAGATCACAAATGGTGATTGGCCTGCTCCACTGTCACCTAGTGCAGACTCATGTTGCTCCACTGTCACCTAGTGCAGACTCATGTTGTTCCACTGTCACCTAGTGCAGACTCATGTTGCTCCACTGTCACCTAGTGCAGACTCATGTTGTTCCACTGTCACCTAGTGCAGACTCATGTTGCTCCACTGTCACCTAGTGCAGACTCATGTTGCTCCACTGTCACCTAGTGCAGACTCATGTTGCTCCACTGTCACCTAGTGCAGACTCATGTTGCTCCACTGTCACCTAGTGCAGACTCATGTTGCTCCACTGTCACCTAGTACAGACTCATGTTGCTCCACTGTCACCTAGTGCAGACTCATGTTGTGCAGCTGCACAGAGGTGACACTTTTGGGCCGACTGTCCAACTCGGTTTCAATGGCTTCCAAAATGTGGGCTGCGTGTGGACTTTGACTGTGAACATCCTGGGCAATGGCATCTTGGACATAGCTCAGAATGATACCTATCTCATTCAGCACCAGTTGTGTCTGAAACATATGACATGGTAATCATACGATTTAGGGGGAATTTATACATGAAAAAAACATGGGAAAGTCCTTTAGGTGCTAATTGCACCTGATGGGCAGGCCAGGTACAGAGAACAGATAAGGAGCTATTGTGCAAGAGAACATGAAGACATGACACAGGGGTAGATGGAGACATTACACAGTAGTAGATGGAGACATTACACAGTGGTAGATGGAGACATGACACAGGGGTAGATGGAGACATTACACAGTGGTAGATGGAGACATTACATAGTGGTAGATGGAGACATTACACAGTGGTAGATGGAGACATTGCATAGTGATAGATGGAGACATGACACAGTGGTAGATGGAGACATTACACAGTGGTAGATGGAGACATTACACAGTGGTAGATGGAGACATTGCATAGTGATAGATGGTAGATGGAGACATTACATAGTGGTAGATGGAGACATTACATAGTGATAGATGGAGACATTACACAGTGGTAGATGGAGACATTACATAGTGATAGATGGTAGATGGAGACATTACATAGTGGTAGATGGAGACATTACATAGTGATAGATGGAGACATTACACAGTGGTAGATTGAGACATTACACAGTGGTAGATGGAGACATTACACAGTGGTAGATGGAGACATTACACAGTGGTAGATGGAGACATTACACAGTGGTATATGGAGACATTACACAGTGGTAGATGGAGACATTACACAGTGGTAGATGGAGACATTACATAGTGATAGATGGTAGATGGAGACATTACATAGTGGTAGATGGAGACATTACATAGTGATAGATGGAGACATTACACAGTGGTAGATGGAGACATTACACAGTGGTAGATGGAGACATTACACAGTGGTAGATGGAGACATTACACAGTGATAGATGGAGACATTACATAGTGATAGATGGAGACATTACACAGTGGTAGATGGAGACATTGCATAGTGATAGATGGAGACATTACATAGTGGTAGATGGAGACATTACACAGTGGTAGATGGAGACATTACAGTGGTAGATGGAGACATTACACAGTGGTAGATTGAGAAAAGGAAGACTCAAAATTAAGATGGAAAAATCATATCAAGTTCAGCAGATCTTGAAATGGCAATAATATGTTTGAGGACAGTTGAGTTACTGCCTCAGTGTCAGCGTCAGCGTCAGTCTCAGTCTCACCTGTTCCCCCATCACGAGCTGTCTCTGGTTGGAGTCCCTGTCTGCCACCACCAGACTCTTCAGCTTCTGCTGAAGCAGCTCAGCCAAACACTCGGGCGCCAGAGAGCTGCTCTCGGAGCTCACTTGGAGCAACTTATCCCAATAACCATTCAGCATGCTTGGAACTTGGCGACTCTTAAAGAAAAGCGACACATTACAACTTTGGAACAACATGGACGGAACATTGTGACCTTGACACAACACAGATGGCACTTAGCAACCTGTAAACAACATGGACAATGCAACCTTGGAACATGTCCGCCACATTGTAACCACGACACAACATGGACTGGATTGTATTATAGCATGTGATGTATGTATGGAAAGTGCTTGAATATTCAAAAAGAAATAAAACAATTATAAATGACTCTGTGCACTTAAGTTGTCTTCTATTGATTACATCTATTTAGATGTGCATGACTAGCAGGAACACTCATGCATATGCAATCATGCATGAACATGCACATGTGCACATATAAGTAAGTAACATATTATGTTCTACTAATACAGAGACACTATATCATAATTATATTAGATATAAATTTTTTAATTTTAGTTCTCTCTCATATCCACCAACGAGACTACAGCTCACAAGCAACACAAATATTGCAGGAGCATTATGAAGTACAGTGATAAAACATTTGAACAATTACAGTGAGTTGAGGCAAAGAACTTAGGCTGATGGATACATACCAGCTTTTTGATCTGAGCACTCAGTTCATCCCGAATCCTGTCCTCCCGTTGCAAGGGAGATATCTCATGGTTCCTCTTGCGAAGAGCTTCCTTCAGTTCGAGACCACAGTGGACGATCTCAGAGAGACTTCGCCCAAGAATTGTCACATACTCGAGCTGTGCAGCGGGAGAGTGGAGACTGCGCCACACCTCCGCCACCAATGAGTCGTCCTTCAATCAAATTTATTTTATTTTAAAACATTCACATACGCACATGCGTACACACACACAACACAAACACATTAACATTCATACGTTAAAAAACAACTAAAATGTCATAGAATGTTCAACACTAATAGGAAGGATCACCTTTGGCTGTGGCTCAGTGGTAGACTCTCAGTCAACAACAACGGGTTCAAGTCCCATGCTACCAGGTCAGACCTTGCACAAATTGGTTCACTCTACATTGCTCCAAGTCACTCGGCTGTTTGAGCTGACAATGAACAGTGGTGGATATTTCTGTAAGAATCGTTTATGTGCATTAATTGCAGGGAAGAGAAGTTGAGATGGTATTTGACTGAACAAGTGATCGATGAAGTAGAGTCTCAGGTGCTTTGAACAATCCTAAGGGATGGACATTGCATCATGTATGAACTCACCTTTACCTGAAATGTATCAATTTCATCAAAAAGGTTCCAACTAAATGCTGCCATAAAAAATAAAATTATGGAAACAACTGAGCAAAAGGTAACACAATTCACCGACACCTACATTCTTCATGAGTTGTCCCGTAAGAAGCCAGCGATGTACATTCAACCAATCAAACTTCTTCTTTGCATCAGTTGCTGCCTGGTTTACTTGCTCCGAGGCTGGTGCTAGGTTACGTTCACTGTAGGGGTCGGCACTAGGAGGGACCCCTCTGTATTTCATGTGCCGCAACATCTGAGAAGCGAAACATCAGGTTAGATTATCTGACATTTGTGCCATGAAGATATAATTTATAAATAATTTTTTACATTGTTAAAATGCATATCCTGAATATAAGCAAAATAACTGAATACACTATATTATTGGTAATATTTAACAATTAGAAGCAGCTCTTTATGTTATCCATTTTAACATCATATATCATAGTAGTTTTGTGTGCTCAAAATACATAAACACAGTTCCTCAAGGTACTGATGTATAATTGTTGGCTCTTACATCAGGAATGCTGTTCACTAATTTGACCGTGAAGTACCGGAAGTGAATTTTTGTACTTCATTCAGATGGTTGAGTACAATGTATGTTGATTTGTATCAAAATAGCCACTTTTGAACATTTCACTGGAACGTGTTTGTATTCTATGAATGTCCTATATAAGGAATTTCGTGGAAGAATAAACCATTTCTAACTAAGTTAAAAGTCAAAACCATGGAGAAACAGGTATGTGATGTGTTAAAATAGATATTCGTGCAATGTGTCTGTTGCCATGGGTCACTGGTGCTGTGGAGTGCAGCCAAAGCCAGCCATGTATATGTAGGGCTAGACCTGTATATGTAGGGCTAGACCTGTATATGTAGGGCTAGACATGTATATGTAGGGCTAGACCTGTATATGTAGGGCTAGACCTGTATATGTAGGGCTAGACCTGTATATGCAGGGCTAGACATGTATATGTAGGGCTAGACATGTATATGTAGGGCTAGACCTGTATATGTAGGGCTAGACCTGTATATGCAGGGCTAGACCTGTATATGCAGGGCTAGACCTGTATATGTAGGGCTAGACCTGTATATGTAGGGCTAGACCTGTATATGTAGGGCTAGACCTGTATATGTAGGGCTAGACCTGTATATGCAGGGCTAGACCTGTATATGTAGGGCTAGACCTGTATATGCAGGGCTAGACCTGTATATGTAGGGCTAGACCTGTATATGTAGGGCTAGACCTGTATATGTAGGGCTAGACCTGTATATGTAGGGCTAGACCTGTATATGTAGGGCTAGACCTGTGGGCTACCTGTAGGGGCTAGACCTGTATATGTAGGGCTAGACCTGTATATGTAGGGCTAGACCTGTATATGTAGGGCTAGACCTGTATATAGGGCTAGACCTGTATATGTAGGGCTAGACCTGTATATGTAGGGCTAGACCTGTATATGTAGGGCTAGACCTGTATATGTAGGGCTAGACCTGTATATGTAGGGCTAGACCTGTATATGTAGGGCTAGACCTGTATATGCAGGGCTAGACCTGTATATGTAGGGCTAGACCTGTACATGTAGGGCTAGACCTGTACAGGTAGGGCTAGACATGTATATGCCTCAGTATGGCTGTGCTGCAAACATAGATGATTCTGGTGAGATATAGTTGTAAGTACCTCTTCTCTCGAGTGGAACACATAGTGGTAGAGGTCAGCTTTGTCCTCAGGGTAGTAAGCCTGGTGCCTGTAATAATTCAATGTAACTGATTTGAATATTTGTCATTGTTGTTTTGGTGACATACACAGTAGACACTAAATGGACACCAATGTAAGATTCCAGGTGGGTGGAAACAGACACCCTTATAGTACAAAACTGTGACACCCTCTTGCGATGACATGAGGCATCTTTTAGGTCCAATTGTTCTCTTCAGACAATGATGTTGTTGTAGCACTGTGAACCACAATGATACTGATTTGATCAATGGAGTTACTTATCTTTTGTGATATTATATTATCTAAAGTGACACATACAAAGTGAAGGATTGTGAATGCTTTGGTTTTCCCAGTCAGCCTAGGTGGACATGAATCCTGGACTGGTAGGAAGGTGGAGAAAAAGAAAATTGAGAGTTTTGAGATGTGGTGCTGGAGACATATGTTGCAGATACTGTTACGTTTTTATGTGATGAGACAAATTACACACTATGTGCTTTCGACTCCAAATGGAAATCAGCAAAGCTTTTTATTACAACTCAAAACTACCGCGGAACAGCGGCTCGTATAACAAATCCGTTATACCAGTATCCACATGTATAACATTGTGTGTAGAATGATACAATCTATGTCTAACGTGTTATATCTAAAAGAAAGCAAAGTGCAAATAAGATGACATAATTGTAGAACATAACGCAAAATGAACTAATGTATCTGTGTTAGAGGAGGTGATGTCAACATGTCCACTAGAAGTAATGATGATCAAGCTGTCACATTTCTGACACATCAGGCATATAAAGAAATGTATGGAGAAGAGCTTAATGCTAGGGATGTGTGGAGGAAAATGTACATGAAAATGATTGCATGAAATAAAGGCCATAAGTGGGTTGTCTCTAAGTGGAGTGGCATTAAAGGATTGTTGGAGGAATGCCACGAGGAGACAGCCTTGCCTCTTTGGCACAAGGCAACAAACTCATGCTGGAAACTGGCCCAGCTTTGAAATCAATACTCTATACAGAAACAAATGGTAACATGTTATGACATTGTTACTGTCTATTGCTACACATTGCTATAATAACGTTGCTAATATAACATTATTTAATATATGCGGTAGACTTGTGCTTACATATCTAAACTGGTGAAGTCGAGTGTTCTAACAGTGCCATAGCAATGTCATAACAATGTTGAATTAACAAACTTCTTGCAATGTCATTCAATGTTTAACATAACACCCAAACTTAATATATGTGTATGCAAGAACATTACGTATGTGTAGTTTTTTCTAAAATTAAATGATTGTCACTTTGTGATGTGGCAACTCAGCAA